>JAZKJV010008583.1:600000-942768 GCA_037367405.1 Ottelia alismoides
TTACCAAAAAAATCAAAATATTGAATAAGATAGCATAATCTCTTGCTATTGTGCTGCTCACTGCCTTCAAGGTTTAAAGCGTAAAAGGTTGACTTTGGTTGTTTCATGTCAAGTCCCAAAATTTTTGAGAAAATCTTCAACAATCGAAGGAAATATTTTTTGAGAGAATTTACATTATATTCCAAAAATAAAAGTAAGTCTTTTGTAAATTATACATTGGTGATCATCGATTCATCCCTTCTCTGTGAAAGCCATGGATCTTGCCAAGAGAGGCAAGTTTGGATAACATAATATCAAAGATTGATAGGGCATGGACGAAGGGAAATGTGGAGATGACAGATGAGATCTCCTTGGCTCATACCTTGAGTAGGTTGCGGAAAATCCACCGAAGAGCCATTGAGCTTGAAGGAGAGATTGGATGTTGCGTTGATCCATTCGATGAATAAGGGTGGGTATCCTGAGGCTTTAAGTGATTAGAGGATGAACAACCATGCAAGTGTGCCAAAGGCTTTATACCGATTTTCCTAATGATACCCTTCGTATGAGATTAGCTCCACGAGCTGATGACAGAAGAGGTCGCCATGAAGGCAGCAATTGTCGATCTGCCTTAAAAAATATCTTGGAGCATCAGAGCCCAGCGATTTGTAAAAATTCTATAAATAATGCAATTAGGAAAGTTTATCAAGCTAATTGGTCTTAAATAGTCAATGTCAATACGATCTTGTGAATAAGGGTACCAATCACATTATTAATATGCATTACATCGACGTCCTTAGTCTGCCCAAAGCTCTATGTTTTTTTAAAAAATTTATATTTATTGCATCTTCAGCGTCAAATATTTAAAAAAGGTTTAATATGATTCTTAGCTTTTGTCATTGGGGTCATAAGGCTGTTAGGCAAAGAGTAGGACAGATTGAGTACTGTAGACTCTGCAGTAAAATCATGGATCATCAGAGCTGTTCGATCTTGATCGAATGGTTCACACGAAATCACATTTTTTGTGAGTTCATACCGTGGAAATTCGTGTGAATCGCTCGATCAAGATCAAGCGGCTCGAATGGTCCCCTGATTTTACTGCATGGTCTGCAGTACTGCTGATGTTCTACACTCGACAAAGAGATAGTAAGGCACTCAAAGGATGAGTTGTAGGAGTTTGATTGCACTCATGTTGCTGAAGTTAGATACCAAGTTTCCGGAGCTGTATTTAAGTGAAGTAATGTGGTTTTTTTTTAAATGGGCTGAGGCCATAGTATTTAAAAAGCGACGGTTTTTATTTCCTCCTTTAATACAATGGATTTTAGCTTTATGTTTTCGAAAACGGATTCATCCTTTCTCAAACTAATGAATTGGTCGGGGAGCCTTTCCAGTTGTAATGGTATGTCACTATTCTATTGGTCTATTATTTCTCTTTCTAGTAAATTAATTTGCTTCTCAACTCGACCAATTTGCTTTGCCAAAACCAATATGTTTTCTTTTCTTCAAAATTTGATGGTTGGTTTCCCTAGCAAAAGGAAGACTCTCTTTGTCTCTCTGCATGTTGATCTTAAAAACTTCCATGCATGCAATCAGAGTATCTGAACGCCTTATTTTCAGTAGTATCTTCCACATTAAATATGCCGACTTTCATCTTAAAGCAGCATGGTTGTAGTTCGGGATGCAACCGGATGCGGATATATCCGTATCCGTCCGCTACCGTATCCGCTTTTAAGCGGATATGGATATAGATTTTCGGATTTTAGCGGATATGGATACTGATAAAGATACTAATTTTATTTTTTTTAGATACGGATACCATTATTTTTTTCAGATATGGATACGGATACGAATGTATGTATTTTTTGCGGATACGGATACAAATATCTATATTATCCGTATTTTCAGTAATATTTCAGCTTCGCGAATGTTTTGCATACCTCAATGTAGCGTTGACACGAAAATTGTACCTCATCATGAAATGTCAAAAAAAAGGTAATAAACTTTTATAGTTTATCATAATGTCGTTTCACGAAATATACCATATCACCTTTAACTTATTAGTTAGTTACAATGTTACAATATTACCTATATTTTGGAAACATTTCAAATGAAGGCTGACATAAGTATGTCATGGTATAATTTTATTATATGCTCTTCAATTTATTTCATTCAATATTTTAATTTATTTTCTTAGTTATATGTAACATTATTAGTTTATTGAATTTAGGATTAGTTGTCCATCAATTACAGGTTCGTAAAGACATCATTTCTAATTAAAAGTATGACGAGGCACTTAATATTTATAGGATAATCGTATCTGTTTCTTAAATATCCGTATCCGAATTATGATTATCCGATTCTGAATCTGTATCCGTATTTAAAGATATGGTATTCAATTTTCGATATCCGTATGGTATCCGTATCCGTATCTATACTCTGGAATAGATAAAGATATGGTAATACGTATATCCATATCTGTATTCATCCGTTTGCATCCCTGATTGTTGTGTATCATCCACCCATTATATATAATAATAATAATATCTTTACTTGTAAACTATACATCACAAACAAAGGGAAAGAATCTACCTTTGAGACACTGTTGGGTGAAACCCATCCTATCCCAACCACAATGGTCTTGTCAACCCTTTCTCAAAGCACATGCACGTCTGCAAGCTGCCACCCAATTAACCCATGTCCAATGCACTATCCATGGTCCACATCTATCCCCTGCATTCACAGAAACACCCATCGATGCATATCACCACACCAACCCAGTTAAAGTCCTGATTAGGTGCATTAATGTCTCATATCTTGTAACCTAGGATTAAGCACGGCAATTAAGTGAGGGGTATGACGAGACATCTGATTGTTCTCATCTTACATTAGCTGCTTAAATCCATGCTCAGCCAATCACTGTCCAGATAGCATTATCAACTTCATGATCCCCATCTTAGCGATCATTGATGTCTGATTGGCAGCTTCTGTTTGTTGGGGACTGGAGCTCACACGTGCATTGGACATAGGCCTTGATCGACTGGAAGATGGGATTGGAATATAGAGATCCCACTGGACTCTCAAATTGCAATAGTGAGCTGTTGCATTACAGGTTTTAGGACCCACAATTATTGTTGGGGTTTCTCCTAACCTTTTCATAATCATATATATCCTTCTCCTGCTGTGTCATCGTATTTTTATTATTTGATGTACATAATATGAGATTGGGATTGAGGGAGATGGAAATGAGATGCCATGAAGATGAAGGATATTTGCATCACAAACTGGACATGACGAATAAGGGAAATAATTAATAAGATATTTGATTGGAAGGGGTGTCATTGATGGATCCTTCCATATTCTTGTGTCCCTTGACTGTCTTGCAACCTCAAACTCCTGACCCAATTGCCCATAACATCATCACATTCTTTTAACAAGAGAGGAGAGCAAATTAAATTGGGAAATATATATAATAAAGGTTGCCATCCTCAAGTTGTGGAACAAGCAACATGTTGCACACCTCATCCTTGTTAAGGAGGACCCATGCTTTCTGAAGTGGGGAGGCGGATAAGAAACCACTAGTAGGAGGGGAGGGACCTATCGGGTATGTTTGATTGACATTAGTATTATTGTTAAGGGTAAACAAAGAAGAAGATTGTAATGTCCCGAACTTAGGTCTTCGGTCCATTATCGAGGATAACGGGCTCCGACAACTTGTTGGGTTCGGATCCAAATGGATCCGTTGACAACCACCCAAAATGCTTAAGTCCAAGTTATCAAGTAGTAATCCCCACCACTTATAAACCACACCCACACTTCGTGAGTTTAAGATATGGCACTATGTTTGGGGGTATGGGTGTTACAACCTCCTCTACTTATATTCGCAACATCCTCGTTGCGACATAGCTCATCACTCATTCCCAATGACAGTGGCAGTTGCACGCTCCGGATAGTCATTTCCTCCTACTTCTTTGTAGGGGTGACTCCACCACTCGGGTAGCTCTTTCCACTATCAAAGGGAAATTAGCTCTGATACTATTTGTAACTTCCCGGGCTTAGGTCCCCAATCCGTTGTCGAGGATAACTGACTCTAACAACTTGTTGGGTTCGGACCCAAAATGGATCCGTTGACAGCCACCCAGAATACTTAAGTCCAAGTTGTCAAGTAGTAATCTCCATCACTTATAAACCGCACACATACTTCGTGAGTTTTAGATGTGGTACTATGTTTATGTTTGGAGGTATGATACAAAGATAATGATAGATAATTTAAGTTATATAACAAGGAAAATGTTCTCAATCAAAAATCTATTTTAGTATGTGCAATCGATAATTCGGATGTTATTATTTTCTTTCATATATTATTATTACAAAATAAACTTGTTATGACTACGAAATGTCCAACTTTCGACAACGGAATTTATGCTGTCGTAAGTTGGGTAAGTTGTGTGGCAAAGAAAACTTTCATATAAAAATAAGTTGAATACAAATTAGCTAAAAATATGGGATACTTCTATTTAGGTTACTATTATAAATAAATAAATGAAGAAAGCATAATAAAAATAAATATCAAATTAATTGCCTACTTTAAAAAAATATTGAAGAAACGATTTATATCACCATATTATGTAATTGTGGCAACAAAAACCTTAACTTGTGACATTTTAATAGTCATACAAAATCTGTTGCAAAATTAAAGTAGTTGAAGAATTGCACAAACAATTATTTGTTGCCACTCTTATAGCAAAAAATTTGTTGCATATAATAACAAAAGAATGTACAGTTAAAATATCACTCACATTGGAGCAGCCAAAAGCTCATCGCAAAAGAAACAATTTGTAGATGAAACTTTGCATCACCACAATTTGTCACTAGTAAAGGAATTTATTAGTGTATTGATAAGTGAGTAACACTACAAAATAAACCTTTATGGTTGTATATGAATTGAATTAGCTTAAAATTCGGAGTATATGTACGTATATCAGAGATAACTTTATTAACCAACAACAAGCCATGGCAAAATTAAATATGAAATAGTCCGTGTCATCGGAATTCATAATTGTATCAATGAAAACGTTGTAACAGTTGATCCATCATACAAATTACGTTATCAAAAGTGTGGTAACCAAAATATTGTAGCAATATTATTTTCCATGCCACTACTCTATTAATGGAAATTTTGTTGTACGTAATGTCTCAAGGATATATAGTTAAAATATAACCTGCTTAATTTGTATTAATAATAAGTTCATTGCAAAAGAAACAATATGTAATTGAATTTTGTTATCACCTCAATTTGTCGTTTCTACTGTAATTTATTGTGGTATAATTAGGTTAAATTGGAGGCACTTCGACGTGGAATTAATTGATAGAGTGTATCTGATTTGCCATTAGGAGTTTCAAGTGGTAGTTGTACATTTAATACCTTCTTATCGAACTCCTCGTGCATGCTGTTGTTGCCTATCTCGTGATTAAGATATTATGATATTTGAAAGGGGCGGAGGCCTTACCTATATATATTATCTTAGATATGGAAAAGATATTATCTTAGATATGGAAATTGTTATTAATCTACTCGAGAGTTATTAGCAACCTATGCTTCTTTCAGTTATGCATAATCGTCAATCCGATTCGGCACAATAGACGCCTATATTAGATCTTAGGCACTCAATATTCCCACGCTACAAGAAAATTGACCTAATACAACGAAATATTTAATATTCATCACGGTCGAAAAATTTCCCGACTGGCCCAACTAAAGGTCTGACTAGTCTAGTCGGTAAGGTAGTCGATCGAGTATTGACTAATTCCGACAAGCTAGTCGATTAACTTTTGCTTGGAGATATCGTATTTTTTATTTCTTTTATTTTTTTAAAGCAAGCTTATTCTAATATGCTTAATGCTTTATTTAAATTCAATTGCTTCTTTTCTTCCATTATGATAATATAAAATATTTACAAATCTATGTGAATATATAAGAACATATGTATAAAAATGATTTATATATTTAAAATAATTTAAAAATTCAAAGCCGATTAAATCTAGTTAGTCGTCCAGTGCCGATTAATACTTAGTCAGTAACCCAACCGATCGAGTATCGACTACCGATTTTTGCAACATTGATATTCAATGTCATATCTTTCGTAGTTAAATTTATAACACTGAATATTATTCGTTGCTTACTTCTTATTTTCACAACGAATAATGTTATTTGTTGTTATATTCCTTGCAATGAATCTATAACGACCACTACGACAAAATTGAGCTATAGTGATGGTTTTTAAAAAATCCGTCACCAAATTACCCCTTGTTAAATGTGTAATGACGATATTATTCATAGCGAAATGAGTTTCGTACTCAAAATTAGCAACGAATATCATATCTGTCATTATATCATTAGCAACGGTCCACATAGTGACGCTTATCCGTTGCTATTTTTCAAAATATCAACTAATCGTCGCTATTTTTTTAGTTCAAAATTTAACGACGATTAATTAAAATTTTGAAAAATAGCAACGGATAAGTGTCGCTATGTGGATTGTTGATAACAATATAATGATAGATATGATATTCATTGATAATTTTAAGTATGATAACTCATTTCGCAATGAATAATATCGTCATTATATATTTAACAATGGCTAATTTAGTGACGGAATTTTTCAAAACCGTCATTATAGCTCTTTTTTTGTAGTGCATGATTATTCGTTTACTTTTACTTCTATTCATTGTCAAATTTGGCAACGATTAGTATGAATTTTAACGAATAATTCAACAAGAAAATAATCGTTATATGGACCCTTAGCAACTAATATGATATTCGTTGTTAATTACAAACACAAAAGACGATTTGGCAAGAGTAATATTCGTTGTTATATATTTAACATCGGAAGATATGACAACGAATATTCAAGTTATTTGTTACTTTAGGTCCAATTTCTTGTAGTGAATTAACTCTACCTTTGCATGTGAGACATCTATAATGTCTATATAATTGAACAGAGAAAAAAATCTATGTATGTATAGGAAGAAAACAAACGTGGAAACCAACACACAGGAGGAGTATGTACGTCTCTCCTTGTGTTTGCAAAACGGTAAAATGAGGATTCCAATCTAAATATATAACTAAAAAAGGAGAAAGGAAAGTGAGGAAGAGCAAACACCCAAAAATAGGGGAGGGGAAATGGGAGGTGCATGTGCTCATCAAGGTGGTGGAGACTCTCACATGGCGACCTTTTGGGATGGAGAGGTACTTGTGGATTATGATTGGCATCAATCCACCTCCAACCCTAACCCCCAAAGGGTTGGAAGTTGATGGCCAGGACTTTAGGGTTGGAGGTTGTCTTCCCCATATCAAGGATGCCCCCACTCTCCATCAACCACCATGGATCCAGGACATTTAATGTTTGCCCACCTTTATGCTATATTCTTCCTCTCGTCTTGTTTTCCCTTCCCATAGCTAGGACTGATTTATTATCATTTTTTGCCTTTCATAGAGGTTGGGTAAATATTGAACAACCATAGGCTCCAATTGGCTTCTTATCTCCCATACTTTTGTTGATCTCATTGTAATACCATGTCTGTACTTGCTTTTGATCGTTAAATTACTTTAATAAGACTGTAGTTTGAATGTTTGTTATTGTATCTTTTGATTTTTGATTTATAGCGATGTATATCGGAATTTTTTATATTCACGATAAATTTTTGTATTCTTTTTTTTGTTTTTATAGTAATTAATCGTATATCAATTTTAATAAGTCAGTTTTTTTTAAGATTTCTCTTCTAATCATTATAAAATTAGCAACGATTACACTATAATGAAATTGTCCTAAGGCAATTTAACATTCTTTTCCATATCTTATGCAGTTAAATATATAACAACAGATATTATTCGTTACCCGATTACTTTGATTTGCAGTAAATACATTATTCCTTGCTAAATTCCTAACAACAAATCGTATAATAATAGTAATCCGTTAAATTAGTATTTTTATTATTGTGTAGTTTAACAACGATTAATGCAAATTTTAATGAATAAGCCGGTTGACAAATTCTCGTTAGATGAATATTTTGCAACGAATATGATATTCAGTGATAATTACGAACAAAAACTAAACACAATAAACTATTTTCGTTGTTATATAATTAATATCAGAAGATATGACAATGAATTTTCAAATTATTTGGTACCATAAGCCAACTTTCTTGTAGTGCTAATATATGTTTTAAAGTGAACAAATGTTAATTGTTAAATGTAATGTTAGCAATGAATTTAACATTCGTTGCAAATGGTGAAAAATACAAGATAATTTTTAAAATTAATATTCATTAAATTTATTTGGAAAATATAACAACAAGTATTCACATTTATCCGTTATCCTAGACCGATTTTCCTTTCATCAGTGTTAACACATTATAAAAATTCCAGGTGAATATCTCAGTAAGGTTTAGTCCGATGATATTATTTTTATCCAAAAGATTGGATTCAATTCTTAGATGCCATTAGAAAAAAAAGTATATGGGTTAAGCATTGATAGGGATGAAAATGAATGGGGAACCGCTATCGTATTCGTTTTATAAATATTTTGACATTCTTATTCGTATTCGGTTTAAAATGGATGCAGATATGGATATCATTTTGGCATTCACTAATATTCGCATTCGTATTCGTATGTTCATTTCCATATATAAGTATATACAGTAATATTTTTATTTATAACTGTATGTAACAATATTTTATGATTGCATTCACAGTTGTTGATATAATTATTATGAAATTACTATATATGGTATATCTATTTTATGTATAAAACATTCTAAGCATGTATATTTTAGTTAATCAATTTAAAATTTCCGTCATTATTTGTATCCGATTCGTATTTATTTTACATTCGTATTCGTTTTTAAGGATATGATAACACATTTTTCAAAACCGTCAATATTCGTGTCCGCATTCGTATTCATATTTTAAAATGGATAAATATATGATTATACCTATATTCATATCCGTATCCGACTGCTTTCATCCCTAATTATTAATTAACTTCGAGGGATTGATATTTTTTAATATGGAGCTTTACAAAGGAATTAAATATTTTAGTATATCATGTTTCGGGATTGATTTTATTTAATCTCCTGAGAATCACATAATACTTGCAGATTCAACATACAAACTTCATATGTTCAAACAGTTTACACCCCTAAAATGAATGATATCTCTCGAACAAGATTAAGAGCAAGTCCACATGTCATTTATTGTTATCTAATATCCACCAATAAATAAGCCAATCACAACTACCCAGGCTGGTACATATCTCCTAATTTTCCAACCTACTTCGGTCGTCTTCTTTCGAAAATATCAGGATTTAAATTTTGTTAATTTGAAAAAAAAAGATTCACATCATTACACTTACGTCCAAAAAAAGAGGGGTTTCTCTGCGAAAATGAGTAAATAATAAAAATGTTGTCTAACAAGCCCATATTTCTTTGAACGTCGTTGCCTTAGAAGTGAAATAATGGAGGAGTTCGTGACTAGAGATATTTCAATTTGAAAGTTCAAAATAATATTCTTAATTATATATATTAGTATGTCTACGCTTAATAAATCTAGCCATCTTTTTTCTCGTTTGATGTCACAATCCGTAAAGGATAAAATGGCTCTATATAAAATTCCATGTTATTAACCAATGCAATTATATTTCATTGCTAAAATCCATTTTATATTATGCATTTATGACGAATAATATTTCTCAGTATTACTGCTGGGCGAATCATGTATATGCAAATATGTATTGACCCCCGTATTATATTGTGTTCTAATCCTTTTTAAATTAATGTCAATATAGAATGAGAAGAAAGAAGACAAGGGATGCTTTCGAAGGGATTTGTTTTCGCATGACAACTAAGACACCATAGCCTTAATCTTGATCGATTGTTAACCAAATATGAAAGCAACACTTAGCCCCAAGAATAAAGACGCTATTCTCATCCCTCCCTCTCCGTATGTCTATTTTCCCATATGTATCTCTCTCAACCTTTATTCCATCTTATTCAACCATTATTTCTATTCTTATCCCACCTCACATACACATATTCCACCTTATTCTTATCCTTTTAATCGAACAGGAATAGTGCCCTATTCTAACTTATTACTCACCTTTATTTCTACTTATTCTCGAACCGAACACACCCTTCAGAAATGAATAATGAGTATACCTCTCTCCATCGTACTCGAAAGATAGTACCATTGGGAAGCTGAGAACACGGAGAGCGGTGGCCCGCCATCTTAGATTTATCATTCTGCTTACCCCAACCATGGCCTAACTCATCGATGGTAAGTGGTAACTCCTCGATGGCGAAGGGATTGCGACTCTTTCTTTTCTCAATTCGTTAGTTACAATAATGAAGTCATTTTATCTATTTTTCTAGGGGTGGGACTAGAGGGTTTTATAGAATAAATAAACCACCATAACTAACTTTCAGCAACTTACTATTGGTCAACACGAGACAATTTAATTCTATTAAGGTAGTCCATCGACTCAAAAAAAACACATATATTATTTAGTTAAGGTAACATGTGAACCATATTCGAGATATCTATTGACAAATTGTTGTGATATGGATGTTTCTAGTATAATAGTAAGCATATTACTTAATTTCACAATGGTCACAATCATATAGACACACACACCACACATATTTTCAGGGGTTATAGCATAGCACTTTGTAAATGAAAATCATTATAAGTAATAATATATATGTGGCTTTATATAGGGATACTTTATTCTTGAGCGATGGTGTATTTTGTAGTTTTTAGATTTTTTTTATAGATGTTTAAAGAATGAACTATAGAAGTTTGAAATAGAAATATTTTCATCAGAGTGTGAGTCACTGTAAATTCTTCGATGAATAAGGCAAAGCAGATGGTATTCATGGCTCATGATTTATCACTTATTTTCTATTTCGATTTTGGTCTAGCCAAACTCCCTCTCCTTATACTTGAACTTCTTATGGACCACTTTCTAGATTGTAAAGTAGCTTGCTTGCAGGAAGATATACATCTTGTTCTTCCAGCTCATGTAGATCATCCCACTAAAAATGATGGATGGGTCACCAAGCTCGTGCTCAAATCTTCAATCTTAGTTATGTGTGTTAGATTGCAACATGTGTGTGCTTGTCCAAACACACACATGTACGCATACACACACAAATCCCTAAATTTTTCTTCCATTACTGGTTGAATGGTGTACTTGGGAGGATACTCTATTCCAATTCCTTTAGGAATTATGTTGGGATGATATATATAGGAAGATCAAGTCCTATCTTACCAGCTGAGATACATCAAAATGAGGAAATTTATAGTCTTCGTTAATTTGAACTCGCCTTCGAACATGTTAAGATAATTTTATGTTTGTTTCTTGAAGTTCTTATCTTATTTTTCAATAGATTGGTTTAAAAGTCGGGTTCTCTTATGCTTGGAGCTTGCACCTTTAGCTGTGTTACTTCATGTCTTTTTAGTTGAATATCATAAATTTCCATGATCTACTATATATTGAGGAAGAACATGTGTAAACGACGAAGAGCTCCATACATAAGCTACAGATGAGAGCTATATTTCTAGCCCCCCAGTCGAACGATCAAGGAGATCGAAGCCATCAACACCAAACAATCAGGTGAAGCGACATTCTAGTTAATGATGATCAACTAATTGTGCCATGCCAGTAGGTTAGAGGTATTTTACACCCAAGCCCCTTTGAGTTTAGAATTATGCACATAGAATTATATTTATATGACTAATTTATTAAATGCTCATTTTTAACTTGTAAGTATACTCCTAGGAACTCTAACATTTTCTAGGCTAATGCCTTATATGTTTTAACTCATTTTATACATGTGTAAAAGGCTTGGAATCTCTCTAATATATTTGTTATATTTTTTGTATATTTATTTATTTTATGTTATTTTTCCCTAAACCTTGATAGTTTTAGGTTATTAATTCGAAGTAATAAGGATTTTTCTCATGAAAATCTCAAAAATTCAAAATAGAGGCCTTCTATGTATACATATAAAAACTTTTCCATTGAAAATATTGCATATATTTCTTAGAATAAATACATATTTTTAGATTTTAATTGTTACATAATAAGAAAACTAAGAATGGAAATTTTGAAATTCATATAAATCACTAATCTTATATAGTACAAAAAATAATCTTATTTCTACAGATCATAAGTTAAAAATTCAAACATCAGAGAAGGTTGAAAATAGAGTAAAAAATGAATTAAAATTTATAAATACAATAACAAAGTTCTAAAAATAAAATAATATAGATACTAGTATGCATTAAAACATATTTACATTACCATAATATATCAAAGTCTTATAAAATTCACATAAAAACATTAAAAGTAGAAAAAAACAATAATGTATCTTTTTATAGACAATTTCATACTCCACATAAAATATTTATAAGCCACATGCATTGTTTACTATTCTTTAATCCATTTAAAACTCATATTTTTCATTTTTTAAATTGATATGATTAAACAATTAGGGAAATTTCATAAAAAACCCTAACTCTTCCAAACTTACAAAAAAGTAAAAAATGTCAACAACAGAATTAATTCTAAATCATATATTTTGAAGATCTGATAATAATATTAGAAAATAAGAAAGTTTCCATATATCTTTAATGCAATTGATTCAAAGAAAAAATGGCAATTTCTAAGTGCTTCGGCTTCTCGACTACCGAAGTAGTTGTCCTTGACTCCTAAGCCATGCAATATGGGTTAGGCAATGCACACACACACACACACATACATATACATAAATACATGTATGTATGTGTGTGTGTATCTATATGTTTGTATGTATGTATGTATATATGTATGTATGCTTGTATGTACACATATAAAATAGAAAGATAGATATGAAATAAAATAAATAGAAGTAACAAGTAAAGAAAACAAGATCAAATGTCAAGTAAGAGGAAGAAACCCGAAAACCTAAGGCTCCAACTATTTACCCAAGCTTGTCTCCCTAACAAAGGTGCACTCTAATGAGTACGCCTGATCTACAACTCTAAAAGAAGAGCAATGTCGCTCCCATGATTGAGCGAAATCTCAAAAAAAATAATTTATTATTTATACTCCTAAAATAATGTGAATAGTGATACTGCGAGAGTGTCGAATTTGGGAAAGCAAACTATGTAAACTAGGGATAAAATAAGTGTTAAAAATCCAATAATAACAATTGAAGTTAGTATATTAATTAATGAGAATTAATTAATATTTACATTTATTTATCAAAGGTTCTAGACAAAATGATAGATAAAGGAATGCATATTGGCCCATGTGCGAAAAGAGTTGTTAAGGTGATCAGTGAATTCCAACAGTCCTTCACGAGTTTCCTAAAGCTATCTTTGGAGAACAAAACGATTCAATTTGAAATTGTAAAGCTTGAGTTTTGAATCTTTCCCAATGTAGAATGAATAAATTATGAATCGATTCGATTTTGGGGATGGTCGTAAGTGGGACTGTTGGATAGATGTGTAAATAAAGAGAGGTTACATCCCATCTAGCATGGCCCAACATGTGTGATTGATGGATAGATGTGTAAATATAGAGAGGTCATTCACCTATTTGGGATTTCATGCAAAGTGCTTCTCTCTATCTATATGTCGAAATTCTTTGCATGTCAATTTAAAAGGTCCATCCGATAGGCTTGCATATGCATTACGAATAGTTGGATCAAGATGTCCAAGATCGATAATTAGGAAGGGAAGGTCCTCTCACATTCCTCCTAAAAACAATTATAGATATTAATGAAGTAAAACCTTTAATTATCATCTCTTTTAAGTAGATGGATGATCATGCAATAGTTGAGGTCTTTGATCTTGAATTTTGAAATATACAACCTCAAACGTTTGCTTTTATGTTGAAGTTTCAAGAGAAATGTTCCAAACCCATTAGTTTTTGATCGATCTTAAGGAGCCTACACCTATTCTCCCACATTGTAATGATATTTAATATATTTATCCTTATTAAGTTTCTATTGTTGTTTAGTTTATCTATTACACCCAACTCTCTAATATTTCAAGATATTGAGGACATTTTCATGAGGAAAGGAGTCTACTTTGTGAAGTAGGTAATCTTACCTACTTCATGTACATTTTTGACAATTTTTTAAATAATAATGTAGATTTTTATAACTATATCCCTCTAATATGTCATTCAAATTTCGTCATAAATAGAGACCTTTATGCCCTCCATCCGGAACATGTAATTTTAATGGTCTCAGATTTGCTGTAATTTACCTGTTCCGGATGGAGGGCATATGAGTCTCTGTTTCTTACGAAATTCGAGGGACATATTAGATGGATATCGTTATGAAAATCCACGATGATATTTTTCAAAAAAATAATTTTTTTTGCTAAAAACAGATGTGAAGTAGGTAAGGTTACATAGCTCCCTTTCCTCTATTTTCATTTATTCTTTCTACCACTACGTGTCGAAACCTAGATGATTAGGACCCCAATTGCGTTAACTATGTGATACATTGTATGTATTTCACAATATAACATTCCGGTATCTACTCAACAAAGTTTGATGTCAAGTTGCATGGTTGGAATGTAAATTTTTCTTTCATACATACAGTTAATACTTAGATATTCATTAGTGTTTAGACACACTAATTAATTTTCCAAGTATTACCACCATGAAGGGAGTTCGGACATGTGATCATTGAATAAGGAGAATAACACCAGACGTCCTATAACTCGAGAAAAACTTCATGATGATTTCTCGTGATGATTTAATAATAATATTAAATCCTCCTGTCAGATGTGTGTTTTACCTTCTTTTATTCTGTTGTTGTTTTACCGTATGTACCATTTCACGACAGCTTTCTTTGGATTCTGTTCTACGAGGTTGTTGCCGGTAGGGATCAGAGTGAGGATGGAGGTTCTGATGAGGCGGTTTCTCTGGTCGGACGGGCGGCAGGAGAAAAGGGGGATCCATTTGGCGGATTGGGAGTTGGTCACAAAAGCGAAGAGGATGGGGGGCTTGGGGGTGGTGAGGTTGGGGGAGATGAATAGGGCCCTGGTGGCAAAGTGGGTAGTGCGGATATGGGGTAAATCGGAGGATCTTGTGTGCCGGCTCTTGCGGAGGATTTACGGTGATACCTTATCCATGGAGGCATCTCGGGCTAGGGCACCCTCTATGTTGTGGCAGGCAATCGTGCAGGTTCTTCCGACTATGGCAGACAAGATGAGGCCGGTCTTGGGAAATGGACAAAGCTTCAGATTCTGGTTAGATGGCTGGACGGGGGATGGAGCACTGAGGGATAGGTTCCCTAGTCTGTTTGGTTTGGCAACGTCTAGAGAGGAGGTGGTAGCTGAGAGATGGGAGCAGGATGGTTGGTGCTGTAATTTGAGTGCGTTGCCCTCTGCCCGAAGGAGGGAGGAGCTCCAGAGGATGCAGAGAGAGTTGGCGGATGTTGATGGGCCCTCCATGGGGCGTGACCATTGGATATGGAGCGATGGTAAGTTCACGGTGAAGAAGGCCTATCGGTTCTTCACTAGCGAGGAGGGGCAGGGGATCAATGAATTTAGACTTGATGCAAGGCTCATTTGGAAAAGCAGAATACCCAATAGAGTGAAGGTGTTCGTTTGGTTGTTTAGGCATGGGAAAGTGCTTACAAAGAGCCATCGCAGCCAGCTGTTAGGGGTGGAGGATCTTCAATGTGGAAGGTGTCAGCAAGGGATGGAAGATTTAGACCATCTTTTCTTCTCCTGTCCACACTCTATGCGTGTCTGGAATGATGCGAGGATCCCTTGGATCAGACTGGAGAGTGGCTCCAGCTTCTGGAGCAGCATCAGATCGGAATGTGGTGAGGGCCGAGCGGAGACGTCGCTTCCTTTCGCCATCTTGTGGGCGATCTGGAGAGGGAGGAATGATACTCTATTTAGAGGGAGTTTGTTTTACTCTGAGAATGTCCGTGAGCATTGGAGGGCGTTGTGTCTTCTATGGAATCAGCTGGTGTAGATCAAAATGATGTAATTTAATTGCCTACCTATATAAATATATATTTCCCGTGTGGTGGATCCTAGGTTGGGACTCCACCCCTTCGTCATTCAAAAAAAAAAAGGTTGTAGGCAATATGATTATGCTGTTTCAGTTGTGCTTTTGACATTTATAACGTAGATTATATATTGATGATTTGATGCTAGTAAAAGTTTTGGGCAATATTCTGCTTCAATTTTTGTTAGCGTAATTAGGACCAATAACAACAAAGTCTTTTCTCGTATGAAAATATGTGGATCAAGAGATGCCACCACCGATGTGGACTTTGTTGAATGAAATAAAACTAATAATAAATGCGAGGGGGATAAAAAAGAGGCATTGACTGTGCACACACTACCAAATTCCAAGTGGGTTGTAGTGTACAACGTGCCGAGATGAATGGTGCGGAGCGAGCCACGTCACCAATGGTGCATCCTTAACATTATATCAATTTTATCACGATGAAATGAAAACAGTCGGATATAAATACAAATATAATTTATCGTATCTTTATCCTTTTTAAGACTCGGATACGAATATGAATACGAATATCCACAAATGTATAAAATTAAAATTATATTCTCAAAATATGAATTCGAATGCAAAATAAATATTTGATAATTCGGCTATAGATATTTTATAAATGAATACGAATTAAGATATGAATATTATACTTATTATAATTTATTAAAAATTTTAAGCATTTTAGTTTCATAATAATTTCTAATATATAAAAAGTATATTAAATATTTAATAATGAATATGCGCATAAAAATAACTAAATAATAAAAAATGTAAATATATAACTAAAAAATTAATGATAGCTTACCAAACTAATTTCTTTGTATACCATATAGGTATAGATATCATCTAGAATTTAAACATTCATATTCACATCCGTATTCCTATTTATATCCATACTCATATCCTTCAAAGATGAATATTCGTATTCGTATCCTCAAAAATTTGAATATTCATATTTACATCTTATTCATCATTGAGGATATTATATTCGTATTCATATTCGACAAACATTGAACATTTGTATTCGTATCGGCATTCGTATTTGTCGGATACGAGAAAATGACGTCCACATCCGCTATTTGACGAATGTGGATACAAACGAATACGAATATATATGAATTCATTTTCATCCATATTAACAACCCATATAATTACCTTACCCTCGTCTAACTTTAATTTATTATACTTTTGCATCATCAAACTTCACATCTATATGTTTTCTTTAATATTATTCACTTTATATTTCGATTTTAACCATCTACCACATAAAAATCCACCAAAATTTAGAAATAAAATATGCAAGGAGCAACATAAATCCGTAAAATTTACATAGATAAATATGCTAACTAAAATGACGACTTCATTTCCAATTACAAAATCACTTCCACATTATAAACTACCTGACCATATCTCGCATTCAGTGAGTTTTTCCCTGTTGTTGATAACTCTAAACCTTAAATCCTAAAATCTTTCTAAGTAAATTGATCTAAATTTCTTCAAGGTGATGCCCAAAATTTTAAAACCCATGCTTTGAACCTTCCACTCACATGGCAATTACTAATAATACCAAATTCTTGCAAATTTGTTATGGGAAGGACCAACTTGTGTTACCCAAACTTAGAACTTCCTTCTCTTTGACTAATCTTTCCAAATTATAATTTAATGGTCTAGGTCGCATTCATTTAGTGACATGTTCACAGTGACTCGATGTGATAGTTTCATGCCATGGTTGGATTGGACTGGATTAAAGTAAGCTTATTGGACACTATTAGTAACTTGTGCATCTCTTTTTGGAACAATGAGTGTGTGGATGATTTACAGGGTTGGAATGATAAATTTGATGTATTCTTTCTATTACAACTAGAATATATTTTGAATATTGTCTTTTTTTCATTTAAAGGTGTTTAGAGATATTGCAGTAAATGAAACGTATGACTCGTTCTATCAGATCTAGCTCAGAAATTTAGAAGTAGAAGTGGGGTAATTCGAACCCAAGCACGAGTTCCATTACTAGGGTTTCGTTACTCTCGGCTAAATGGGAAACCAAATACGTCTTTGAGGTAGAGAGCACATATGAGAAACTTGGGGTGGCGACGACTGTGATTTTGGAGGTTTCTCATAGGGCGATATTTCCGAAGAAAAGGATATAGATTCAGTTGCCTCAACCACAAGCATGCTAGGATCAGCTCCTCTAGGCGCTTATCGTGATCGGGCCCATCTCGAATGACTCTTATGTGCTCGCCTATGGCATCGTAGTCGCGCACAATCAAGGATACCAAACGTCCTATGGTGAATTGCATCATGTTTTCCTCCATGTGGTCTTGGGCCCCCAAGTTGGGCCCATGGGCGTGGGTAAGTGGAGTGGGAGGGTCCACTGCTGCAGGAGGCGTTGCGGTTACTCTCGGAGCAGTTTAAGGATTTTGTCTCCCAGGAACGCGAACGGTGGACAGCCGTAGGATGGAAATGGACCCCGAGATTGATTGGCTGTTCCGGAGGTACATCTTATTCGTACGCTTTTTCTAAGGGCCTGTTTGGTTGTTGGGTTGGACTGGGTTGGGTTGGGTTGGGGTACCCCTATGAATAGTAAACTGTATCCCTGTGAATAGTAAACTGTGAGGAGGATTGAGAGGGTTGGAAGGAGGGGTACACCGGTGTACCCCAACCCGGTGCAGTCCAACCCAGCAACCAAACATGCCCTAAAGAAAGCTGAGGCTTCCTCGTACGACGGAAGACGCGGGTCTTGTGGGGTCAGAGGTGTGGGCTGTTTGTACCGAAGCCCTCCTTGTTTTTGAGAATTTAGATGTACCGAAATAGAAATGAGTTTTTTTAGGGGATTCCTTGACTTTAGTTAGAGTGGAATGCTAGTACATGCTCAACTATCACTAACCTTTGGAGAAAAGATTACCTTGAGAGATCAAACCAAGCATCCTCCCTATACAAATCCAAATGATTTAGCATTTTTCTAATCTATAAAGGCTCATGTTATTAGATAAGGTAGTTGTTGGAACTGATCCGATCAACAATCCCATGCAAAAACCATTAAAGAGAAAAAACATGCAAAAAAATACAAATAATATAATGATAATGTACACGTAAGTCAATGTATCTACCTTGCTGCTCATACTCGATCTTTTTTTCCTCGAAAGATATTATGAGAGTACAAGGAATGACAACACTCAGGCATAATGATAATGGTTGTAAATTTATATACATTTGATGAAGACTTTATTTAAAAAATCATTTGCAGTAAAGACTAAGTATTTGATATAGATGTTCATGCATGTTATGGTATTTTTACAATAATATTTAGAGGATGGGGAGCTTGCACCAAGATGCATGTAATTTTACATGCACCGGTGCTTATATCTTCCACATATTTTTACTTTTTTTTGAAAAATACCACCATGTATATTCATCTATACATCCCTCCAATATACCATTCGAATTTCGTCAGAAACAGAGACTCCTATGACCTCCATCTAGAACAGGTAATTTTAACGGTCTTAGAATTGCTGTAATCGACCTGTTCTAGATGGAGGTCATAGGAGTTCCTGTTTCTGACGAAATTCGAATGACATATTGGAGGGATATATAGATGAATATACATTGTGGTATTTTTCAAAAAAGTAAAAAAATGTGGAAGATATAAGCACCGGTGCATGTAAAATTACATGCACCTTGGTGCAAGCTCCCCATCCTCTAATCTATTTCTAAAGCCAATGCCCATTTATTTCGCACATTGCTAAACTACTTTGTAAAATATATTAAAAATGTAGGAGCCTTCATCTTATTCGAAAGGTAATATAAATATATGTATGGGCATTTTTGTCTATAACTATTAAAAAACATATATATGTCTATGTGTGATATGTAGATGAGAAATTTCCCATGAATTTATAATTCCTTTTTTTATTTTCAAGATACTCATGATCTCGACATAAAAATTGGAATTTTATAAAAGGTGAATGTGTCAAACAACTAGGAAAAACTTGTATACATCTTTACAAATATGCATCTAGGTCATAAGTTGTGATCATGAAAAAACCAAAGAGTTGCCACATATTTTACAAAATCCTAAGGTGCATGTGTAAAAAAAAGTTGAAAAATAATATTTACTGAGTACAATCCAAGGAAGGCACTGTTAGTTGGTTCCCTCCACAGTATGTGTTGTGTTGTCCCATAAATAAAGGGAGATAGATATAGCTTCTACTCTAGACTTATTATAGATGGGGTTCAATGTTAAACATAGGATTTGGATATTCCTATAAGTGGTCTAATCAAATATGCTACTCAAAGCCACAAACAAAGCATAGCATGCCCCCAAAGGATTCGATTCCATCTACACTAAAGCCTATATTCCTTTATCTCTCTCCACATCTGAGAGATTTAATCATTGTGGAGTGGACATATAAATCATCCCTTCCCACATCATCTATAGATAACTTGGGGAGCCTTTTGACCAATGGGAGTATGTGTATTAGAATGTAGGGGTATAAGGATAGCATGATTAGCACCAAGCTCAAATGCCTTATACTTGGTCCAAGTAAGCTTTCTCTCATCAAGTATGTTGATGCTTCTGCTGACTCGAACTTGAGACAACTCTTACTCCTTCTCATACACGAATAGAGAGAGGCAGAGAGAGAACCTAAAACCTAACAACACATAGCCCATGAGGGTGAATTCGAGTATAAAAAGATGTATAGTATACATTTGAAGAAGAAGAGAGTGGTATCTACTACTGAACCATAATAAGGTGGAAGGAGTATTATCTCTTCATCATCGTCAGCTTAGTAATTAAATACAACCATCACTACAACAAAATGGACATGTAAACAGCGAAAAGTTATAAAAAATTCCAATCTTAAATATATAACAACAAATAAAATTTGTCGTCAATTTCGATTAGATGCTTCGAACTTTGCAACAAAGAACATACACATTACTGCACTAGTATCAAGGAATTGTATAGCAACTAATAAACCATTGTCTTTCTCAAGAACTTTTTTTTCTTTTAAGCGTTGCTAAAGTTTGCGATGATGGCTACATTTCCTAAGCGGAAGAAATGAATAATCGTTGTTGAGATTTAAAATTTAAAAATAATTTTGTAATAAATAGTCTTCGTCATAATATATGTGTGCGCGTCATGTGATGTAGCAAAGGTTTTTAAAATATTTATTGTTATAGGTTAACTTCATTGTTGCGCATAATCAATACCTCGCTTTAATATTTTTTAGGCCAGCTATGTAGATTAAATTGATTTTCATGTGTTATTTGAATAGCTAACAGCCTAAGAGCACGTTTTTGCTCAAAAAAAAAAACTAAAGAACACAGTCAACATTGATACACAAAAACTTAATGGTTTCCAACTTGGAAGGCATTTTGGTTAACCAACAACGCGTGGTAGACATCAGATCAATAAAGAGTTTGAAAATGCATTCAATGGGGTCGTCAATAGGAATCTCGATCAACATATGATAATCTCAAACAAAAAAATTGGTCTAATCCAATTGTTGAGGACATTGATCCTTAAAATATCTTTATAGAAAGAAGCACTCCACGTGATTATATGGTTATACAACAAAATTATTATGCCATCTTATGGGAAATTTTAAAGTTGGAAAAGTCTGATTTTAGATTTGTCGGGTGGTTATCAAATACTAAAAACTTGCAATAAATATGCGAAGAAATTAAGATTACGGTAACATACGCAGATTACGCAAAAGTTCTTGAATTGCATATTCAGTTTCAGTATTATAGTTGAATTTTAAAAAGTAAAAATATGATATATGATTATTAAGATTTGCTTCAACGTGATTTACGTTGTTACAATTTGAGAGAAGAAAAATATCATCAATTTAATTCCACTAATATCACAGGATGATATTGAAACAAATCTTAAAATCGGATACCGTTTTGATGATTTTTAAAGTTTGGGTATAATATTGGAATTAGGTATATAACTCATAGACTTTGAACTCTTTCACGTATGATATGGAGTGACTTTGGGAAGAAGATATCCTTTTAGGTGCTATAACAAACTAATTCTTAATTCAATGGCAAATTACAGAAAAGGTCTTTCATTTATGCATCGATTTTAGTTCAGGTTTTATTGAAACTTACCAAAGAAAATCCTAAACTCTTTGGTGATAATTTATGATTAACAAAAAGATTGGGAAGCTCATATACAGTTGTATTTGAGATTAAAAAAATGGGTAAAATGGGATTGCTTCCTTGGAGGAGCTAACTTAGCTCATCTGTCCTATTTATTCCATTTTTTAAATTTTTTAAAATTTTTTTCGTGGATTTTTATCACTATATCCTTATATTATGTTATTTGAATTTTGTGTGAGACAAAGACTCATACAACCTCCACCGAGATGAGGCCAATTACAACAATTCTACAACCAATAAAAATTAGTTGTCTAGACGGAGGGCACATGAGTCCATGTTTCTCACGAAACTTGAATGACATAATATAAGAATATAGTGATGAATTTCTAGGGATTCATTTTTCAAAAAAAATAAAAAATGGAGGAAAATGACGGGGGAGCCAAGTTAGCTCCCTATAGGAAGGCAGTCTCATTTTTTCTAAAAAAATAATAAGATCGGATTTTTCTTTAATACTTATCAAAATGAGAACCCTAATTAGAAGGATTGATGCATAAATGTGTAATTTACCATTTTTCTTTAATGAGAAGAATTGCAAATGATGCTTGAAATCTGATGTAAGAACCCTGAATTTGTTTGGGATTACTGAAAACTGTTAACAGATGTCATTAAAAAAATTGAACTATAATGACATTTTTTCAAATTCCGTCACTAAATTCGCCATTGTTAAATATATAACGACGATATTATTCGTTGTGAAATGATTTTTCGCACTCGAAATTAACGATAAATGTCATATATGTCATTATATCATTAGCAACGATCCACCACATAGCGACGCTTATCTGTTGCTGTTTTTCAAAATATCAACTAATCATTGCTATTTTTTTTAAATTTAGCGACGATTATTTGATATTTTGAAAAATAGCAATGGATATGCATCGCTATGTGGTGGACCGTTGCTAATGATATAACGATATATATGATATTCATCGCTAATTTCGAGTAAGAAAACTCATTTCACAATGAATAATATCGTCATTATATATTTAACAAAGGCTGATTTAGTGACGGATTTTGAAAAAAAATTGTAACTATAACTCAATTTGGTTGAAGTCTGCTATTAAATTATCATTGGTGTTTAATGTCGAACAACGTATTTTTACTACAACAAAAAAGTTTATAAGGATGTTTTACTAAAAATATTGACTTTATCATCCATTGCTATTATAATAATGATATTATTCATTTTAATTTATTTTATACCTGACATTAATAACAAATATAATATCCATTGTTATATTTAATAGCGGACGATATAGTAACAGATTAAAAAAAGTCACAATAAACTGTGTTTTTGAAGTGTTTACTTGTATAGTTATTGATTTGCAAGTGCAGAGCAACGCTAAATCAAACATCTTGAGATAACGGACATAAGTGTGGTGTTAGTGGAGACATTTACAGTTAAATCACTATAGGAGTAAAAATAGCATACATCATTAAACTAAATCAAATGACATGGAGCTAGGTAGCATTATACTTGTACATACCAGGGGAAATTCGCTAAAAGGAAATCTTGCTTCAAATAATACATGGCTACGCAATTTGTTGTTGAAATCTACTCAAATCACAATTATGGCTATCGGATAACTATGGTTTAAGCAATAATTAATTTTCCGTGATGGAATAAGCTATGCACCCAATCACAAATGTACAAATCAGTAAGCTCCAAATTAAGCTGTGGACACATAAGCATTCAAGTAAATGTGAAAATATCACACACATGCACACATAATGGTAATTATAATAATAATTACTCGATGCACCTCATGTTTAACCTCCCCCCACACACACATCTTTGTGTCACATAATGTGATTTTAAAGGTGTTATAGAAATGTAAATATAGATTTTTAAGAATTTAATACTTACATACGATAAGGAGAAGTTAGCAGTTGTTAAAAATATTTTTTTGAGTGAAAGTTAATAATGATATAGCGGAATTAGATAACACGTGCAATGGCTTCACATAAACGATTTGCTGTGAAGACCGCAACTGTCAGTTCTCCCATCCAAAGGCCGAGACGAGTGGTTCGTGCCTAGATGGTTTCACATGGGCATATTTAGTAACTAGGTTAGATTTTCGAATATGCTCGAGCCCGCTTGAGACTCGCAACCTCTGAAGACGAACTATCAGGAAGGAGAGTCTTCTCCGTTAACTAGGTACTCCGACCACGAAGTCTAATCTCTCATCCCACCCACGAACTAGATTCAAAGGATAAGAAAATAACTAGTTATATGATTTGAAAAGCTGAAGGGTGATCCCCAAGACGGAACACACTCTCATTGTATGGACAGTCTGCCTTATTGGCTAATCCCTCATCATGGGAAGAGCTTCCGAAGTGCCTTCTGCTTTTTAAAAGGCCGCGAAATAGATATCAAGCCTTCTCCACCAAGCATGAAGCCAAAGGATAGGTACTCACTTCCTAACGAGGTCAGTCACTCCAAGCCTGGGACTGCTTGGTTGGGTTGAGATATCCTCCATTAATAATTGTTTTGATGGATGGAAATTTTGGAGAGGATTAGAATGATAAATATGATGTGACATTAATTATTGATATATATTGATGTGACATATGCATGGATAGAAAATGAGGTATGTCAGGTTACCTCGAGGTAACCTGACACCAAATAGACCCAATACTCTATATGGATGGATCAATAATGAAGTGGCTTGTGTCTAAGTGGCTTATCGCCCCTATCAGACATAACACACATGACTTTGATCTTTATAACATATGCTATGAAAATCACTCAATAAACGAAGATCCGTATTCAACTTGTGTAACATTCAACCATGGTTTAAAAAATCAAATCGGACTGACCGGTTGGACCGGGAACCGGCCTCGACTCGATCGGTTTAACCGATTTTATGTAATTAATTTCAAAAAAAGAAAATAAAAAATTGAGTCCGACGGGTTGACTCAGGTGGTGGGACCAGGTTGATCTGGATTGACTCAGCTTTGACGGTTTAGTAAATTTTCTAAAAATAATGGTTTAAACAATGGAATAATAGAGTTTTTATCACTTGTGCCGAACTTCTGCAAAATCAGTTATGCCCCTCTTTTTTTGGAATATATTTGTGCCATTCCTTTCTTAGAGTAATTTTCTAAAATAAACTATAAATAAATGATTACAATATTGTATTCATATATAATGCTAGAAAATGTGACTAATTTTTGTAAACTTGGATGCAAAATAGAAAATCATGTTATTCTATTGAAAGATTTGACATAAAAACGATGATATATACATACACACATATATGCCTATTTGATTTTATAGTTCGACCGGTTGGACCAGTAAATTACACCTGTCCTATTTTTTTCGAGTCAACATGAATAATGATGTCATGTTGACAATCACCAATCCAACCAGTTTGGACCAACGATTCAACCTTGTTAGACCAAACTCAAGACTGAGCAGTCCAATCTCCGATCCAAATTTTAAATCTTGCATTCGACACAAGGAGAGCAGATTTTGGAAAGAGAATTACATAGAATTCCGATATAATGTTTTATTCATGCATCAAATAAATTTACGGGCTCTCCATTTGCTAACACATTTTATTAATCTCTATTAATAGTTGTTTTTCTTTGAAATTAATATTATGTCCGTTAGTAAGGTAACAAATTTGGGTTCATAAATTAATTTAAATTTCACATATGTATGCACGTAAATTTTATAAACAAATTTTCATATATAAAATATTATAATTATAAAGTCAGTGAGAGAGAGAGAAGTGACAGAGAGAGAAAAGGAGCTCGTTTTTTTTACTGGCCGATGGACAGCAAAAGCAGCTTCTCTTCTCTCTCTAACCCAACACACACTCACCATCACAGAGGTTGAGAGAGAGAGAGAGAGAGAGCAGCAGAAGAAGCAGAAGCTGAGCTTCCCTTCCCGTCCTCTACAATCGAGCAAAGTGGAATGGGTCGGCGGCCTCCCTCTCTCTCTCATGCCGCCACGCCCCCACCTCCCTCCCCTTCCCCACCGGGGATCCCCACCCCCCTCCACCTCTAGGGCTCCCCACCACATGCTCCTCCGCCTCCCGGAGGCTTGGCCACCTCAAAGGCGCCGCCTTTCCGCCTGCAGACGCCTTCCCCGTGGGGATCCGTGCCTGCTCCCTGCTTGATTTTAGCTTCGCCTCGTAAAGCTCCCGTTTTGGCCAGTTGGGTAGCGCTCAAGCTCGCCCTTTTCTCTAGGGTTCCTCGCAGGGCCGGAAAGGTGGTACCTTTGTGCTCGACGTGTGGTGGAGTGCCTCCCCTTTTCTGACTGGGGAGCTCCGGATCAGAGGGTGTTTGCTGCATTCGCGTTTTTCAGCTGTAATTTGGGTTCGAGAGAAGTATCCAATTTTTGTTTTGAAGGATTTAGTGCCAAAGTTTGCATCTTGCTGATCTCGGCTTGATGATGTCGGTTGAAGCTTGGAAGAGGTGTTCAGGTTCTCAACTCCAATGAGTGGTTCTGGTGTGCGGAAAGGTAGGTGCTGCTGTCTATGTTCCCGGAAGGTCTTTTGGTGAGGATAGAAAGATCCCATTTTTGGTGTTTGGGTACCTGGTTTGAGGGCACCGGGATCCCCTAGCCATGAGACTCTCGCCGTCCGGTATCGTGCATCAGGTGCAGGAAGGTTAGTTTTTGTTCTGTGCAACGTGTGCTAGTTAAGACGGTGTTTGTGATGGTGCACTTGATTTTCAGGTGAGTTTTGGTTGCTCAATTGCCTTTAGTAGTGTCCGTGTGCCTGAATTTTCGAGTGCCTTTAGATTGCTTGTGTTATCTTTTTCATATGATAGCTCGAGACGATTTCTCTCTTTATTGTCAGTGCTTCACTGGGAGATGATGGGTACATATCCATCTTGTTCCATGCTTTGTTGTTATATCTTTACATGTACTTCATCTTGGGATGTTGGTACATGCCCTCTGGAAGCTGTATCTCGAGGTTATTCCAAGAGAGGGAAGTTTCTGTAATTCAACAGTTTCCTGGATCTGATGTCTGGTGTTCTCTCGTGCCCGTTGTTTGGAGCAATGTCCAAGCATGGGGCGAAATTATTGTTGGTGCATTTTCTTTTGACCTTTTGCTCTTCATTTTATGCTGACTGGTCTATGGGTAGGTTGTGGCATCATCATCTACCATTCATGTAGATTTTAATTTAATAGTACGTGGTCTAGATGATGATTGTTGCTAACAGATAATATTGGCAGCCATGCCCAATTTTTAGTATCATTGTCTGGCTAAAAGGCAGGCTTCAATTTTGGAGGTATTGTCATTCATTTTTGTGGATCTTGCCGGATCTTGTCGACTTGTTGGATTTATTTGCTACTTCTGGATTCCACATTTGCTTTAGGTCTATATCTCTGTCAACTTTGAGCTGTTCACGTAGAATGAAGTGTTAAATGTTTTTGTGAAAGAGGGGCACTTCGAAAGATCAATGTTAATGCTACAATATAGTTTCCCACTAATTAAAAAATTTTGTTTTGATAATCCTAACTGGCCTGCCATTCTTGACCAACGATCTTCTCTGGATATTTTTCCGAAGTTTCAATTTCAAATGTTGATTTTCCCTTGTTGTATTTGTTTAATCACGGGACAGTTCTTGATTCATTTATTGTTCTTAAAGTGGTTCATAAGTTTTTCTCATATATACAATTGGTACATGTGGACTTCCATAAAACAAGGATGAGTGGTATAAAAGAACATGCTTTTAAGGAGTACCACATCAGTGAAATTTACCCTGTCAAAGTATGATATATATATCTGTGTAGTTTAATATTATTGGGTTGTGTATTTATCTACCAAGCTAACAAAACCCTCATTTGAGTTACGCGATGAACCACTTTTACGTAGTTTACTTTGCAAATGTCATTCTTTCTTGATAATAACCGTTGCTCCAAGAACAACATCAGGCACTTGCACCATTCTTGGCGATGAACACTATTTGCATGCCATCTTTGCTAATGTCTCATGATTGAGTCAAGATTGCGGATAATGAAAAGCCAATAATTCTAAGCAAAAGTTTGCTGCTCATATTGCAATTTTATCCATGGAAATCGTAGCTCAGTGCTTCTTTTTTGCATTTCTTCCAGGTTCCACTGAAAAAAGATGTCTGAATTCTGAGCTTTGGCATGCATGTGCTGGTCCTCTTGTTTCGTTACCTGCAATTGGAAGTCGGGTTGTCTACTTTCCACAAGGTCACAGCGAGCAGGTTGGTTAGAACTTAGAAGCTGCATTATCATATTCTGTAATATATGATGGCTAGTTTCTCAATGTTCTGTGCCAGAACTTTGTATTATATATGGCATATGTAAATTTTAATTTGCGGAGAAGTCAAATGGTCCTAATAAATTTGTCTTTACTACAATCCTGTGATAATCTAGTCCTTTTAGTTGCTAGGTTCTCTTTTCTAAGTGTCCCCATTAATAATCAACCTTTCTGTTGCATCTACTATTATGCAGGTTGCTGCGTCAACCAATAAGGATGTTGACAACCAGATCCCAAACTACCCAAGCTTGCCGCCTCAGTTGATTTGCCAGCTTCACGATGTGACTATGCATGTAACCATTCCCCCGATCCAATTTCTTCGTGTATATACTTGCTTCGGCATGTAAATGCATGCATGGACCACTGCATACTTGTGTGTGCATTTTATGTTTGTGCCCATATACCTGCAATCCTGACTCAGCGTTTAGCTTTACTAGTCTCTGGTTAACTTAAGTATTTTCTGTATGCAAAATGCAGGCAGATGTTGAGACAGATGAAGTATATGCTCAAATGACGTTGCAACCATTAAATCCGGTAGGCAAGATGCCTCCCCTTTATAGCTTTCCTTTTTTTTTCTGATGTAATCTGTGGTGAAATTTGTTGTTTTGCATTCAGCAAGAACAGAAGGAACCTTTCTTTCCTGCTGAACTGGGTGCACCAAGCAAACAACCAACAAATTACTTCTGTAAAACTCTGACAGCAAGTGATACCAGCACACATGGTGGATTCTCCGTTCCTCGTCGTGCAGCTGAAAAAGTCTTTCCCCCATTGGTAGTGCAAATCAACGTCAAGTTACTTTATGATGAACATTTTCTTACATGTTGCCATTGCAGCAAATCGAAGAATGGTTATCTTATTTTAATTTCTATATATATCTTAAGGATTTCACACAACAACCTCCTGCACAAGAATTGATTGCGAGGGATCTTCATGACAATGAGTGGAAGTTCCGCCATATATTTCGAGGTAAGGCATGTCTAAGTTGCGTTAATTTTGTGATGTAACTCGATACTTTACTTACTAGCTTCAGCTATACATGCTGAAGCATAATAACATAGTAACAGACAATGCTTTGCAATCATGCAACACTATTGGGAGAGATGCTCAGATTTACATATATATTGTTTATTCGGATGACAATTTTTATTTATGTTTTTACTCTTTCTTTTCAACATGATGTTATGAGGATCATGCATCCCATCTCAAAGAGGAGCTTATATTGAGAGAATTCAATCTGGAAATACCCACTTCTCTCCCATTGACGGTCCCTCCAATATAACTAAAAAGTCCACACATGTTGATGATCTTATAGTTGATTTCTATGCAAAAATATTAATGCCCATAGTCTTTTTTTGGCTATCGGTACTCATGTGTCCACAATCTTAAGAGTGTGTGCGTACCAAATATTCTTCTATGAGAAATTGACTTGATTTCCTCATTGTGGGATATGATCTATTATCTATGTAATTACTCTCCCCTCAATCTCGCTTCAGTTCTGATGATTTTGAATATGAATGCTGACACACTGTTCCTGAAAATATTCGTAACATATGTGCCAAAAAAAAATGACAGTTTTAACAAAAATAAGATGGGGATGCCTATTTGATTATTTTTCCTCTCTGGAAGAGCTAATTTGGGTTCTTATGAGATGAGATCTTCTCTTGATGACTTTTGTCTAACGGACAATAATTCTTCTTGAGTCGTGTCTTTAGTTAATGAAGAAAGGGGAGTTGACTATATGTTTTCAGAGCCTAGGGTCCTCTTATATAGAAGAGATTCACATGGAAGGCCGTATCGGCGATATATCGGCGATATTTCGAGAGAGTAGGGGTATCGATATTACCCAGTATCTCGTTTTACAAGGATATCGGCGATATATCGCCATATCGACTCATATCGGTAAAAAATGGCCGAACTCAGTAGAAAAAATACATGATATCGATCGATATCATCGATATTTCGCCGATATCTATATATATCAATGCTATTATTCATGCAAGATTGATTCAACTACTTGTCTTGCTACACCCAGTATTAAAACACATATATCTAGCTACACCTAGTATTAAAACACATAATGGTTTAATATATTTTGTTTCATTGAAACACATATATATAGCGAGACCCCCGTACTGGTAGGGTATGGTGCGACAGGAGGGTGTATACATTGGTTCTTCAACTTGGTGTATGTTTACAAGTTATTTCATGTTGTAAGATTTGAATGAAATCGATTTCCAATATCTATAAGTCAATTCTTCAAAACAACAAGATCTCTAAAAAGTCAAGAATCAAACATTAATATCGATATGTTCAAAATGATCGATATATGCGATATAAGATTCATAGATTGATCGATATGTGTAATCTAAGAGTATATTTGTAAGCAATTTAGTGATCTAAGAGCCTGGATGAACTTCATTTTCAATATATATAGGTCAACAACTAACAGTACCAACGATATGCTCGATATGATCGATATGTGCAATATAAGGATCATAGTCTTCACAAATGATCTATATATGTCATCTAAGTGTATATATGTAAGTTGTTTAATGTTATAAGAACTTGAATGGAATCCATTTCCAATATCTAAAGGTTAGCAATAAACATTAACAGCGATATGTTTGATATGATGATCGATATATGCGATATATGGTCTATAAATGACCGATATATGTGATATAAGTGTGTATTTGTAGGTTATTTGTTGTTCTAATATCTTAGATGATCTTAATTTATGAAAAAATGGCAAAAATTGGCTTTTTTGAGCCATTTTCGGCATTTTCACCGATATCGTCGATATATCGTCGATATATCCCGATATATCCATTTCCGGGCGGACCGAAACGATATCGATATGGCCTTCCATGGAAGAGAAAGAGTCCATGGTTAAGTGGGAAGAAGATTACACAGTAGTCCATTTACGAATAAAAAATTATGGTAATTAATAAACACTATTCATATGCAATACTGCCCCTCAAGTTGGTGCATATAAATGCACAATGCCCAACTTAGAAGTACGAAAGGAATGCCATTTTTTGATAAGTTTTTATGAAAACATGTTTGCAAATTGAAGCTAAGTGGAGTAATAATCTTCCATTGTCTTATTTCATCTCTGATAAAGTGATAGCTTGCCGATATACAAGGGTTTAACACCATGTCGACTCTTGTATCAACACCATGTTGATACGATATTTCAGCAAAATTTCATCAAAATTTCACTGAAATTTTGTTCATATCGACCATCATTTGTGAAGGAATGATGTGAAAAGGCCCACATATCACCATTTCGCTTGAAATTTCGGTCCCATGTCGAACCCTAAATTGCGGCGAAATTTTGTTGAAATTTCATGAAATCTGAAACCATGCCCATATATGCTTGTTACGCTTATGAAACCCTATGGAGAGAAAGTACTAAACTTTTTATTATAATGGTCATATATCTCTCTTATATAGAGAGGAGAAACCCTAGAGGGTAAATTAAATAATTGAGATGAAGTAAATAAGTAAATATAAAATAACTCTCAAGGCCTCCCTCAAGATGGAGCATAGATATTAATCATGCTGAACTTGGAACAACATCTTTGGAAAAACCCCTGGTTAGGGCCTTGGTGGACGCATATGATGTTTATTCCCCTAAGCTGATGTGGGAAGTAGAGATAATGCTCATCTATATCATATTTCATGTTTAATCACAATCTACCTCAATGCTTTTGGTTCTCTAATGGAAAACAAGATTGTTAGTAATGAAAGGGCAGTCTGGTTATCATAAAACAACTACATGGAAAGAGTCACATCAATAGCTAAGTCTATCGTAATGCATCTGGCCCACACCATCTTAGTGCTCCCCTCCCCACTAGATCTAGCAAGTACAATTTGCTTCTTGCTTTTCCACATGGCCTCAAATTTTTGCGAAATTCGGTCGAATTTCTGTCGAATATCGTTATCCAGTCGAAATCGAAATTCGATCGAAATGACCGAAATATGGGGGTCCTAATACAAAAAATGACCGAAATGACCGAAATTTCGGTCGAAATTCCACCGAAATTCCATCGAAATTCTGTTTTGGTCGGTACCGAAATGGTGACCGAAATCGACATTTAAGGCCTTGCATTTCCATGGCACCAAAGAACTCCCTATGAACACTACAAAATCAGAGATAGACTTCATGTCTTTAAGTCATCGTACATATTTAACACCTGTATAGGCCGTGATGGCAAGAGACGTCTCTCTGCTAAAGAATAATCATGTACCTGGAGATGACTTCAGGTACCGTAGGATCATATAAAAGATCATCTATGTGAGCATGTCGTGGTCAGGGAAGGTCATATCAATATCGATATCGTTTCGATATTGTGTCGATACAATATTTCGATAATATATCGGTGATATATCGCCGAAATATCCCATATCGACACACTTTTGTGAAGGAAATGCCTTAAAAGGAGGATATATCGCCATGTCGATATCGATATTGGCCTGATCTTGATATCGATATATCGACGATATATAGTCGGTATATCGCGGTGTTTCCTTCTATGGTCGTGGTTGCTCCTTAGACTATCGATTTTGCTTACTACAAAGAAGATGTGACCCATGCTAATAGTCACACATAGGAGCTTCCTAACAAGCCACGGTTTAAGATATTAGCGATATATCGCCGATATATTGGTATGGATTAGATGTGGGTGTAGGTACCGACAGTATATATTCTTTTCGAGAGATCGACTGATATCTCACAAGATATCAATGATAGATCACCTTATCGAGTCATATAACTAAAATATGAATGGTTTCAATACAAAATTTCGTAGATATTGACTGATATCACCGATATCCAAGGACAGATTTAGAGGAGGGCAAGGAGGGGCATATGCCCTCCCTACAAATTTTAGATTAATATATATATATAATTGTTATCAATAGGAAATTTATCATAATATTTCCTAAGTATAAATCACCTTTTGAATTTTTAGAGGGTAAAACTTATACATACACCCCCTTCGTTTCTTTAGGGGGAAAATTAATATTCTTTACCGATAGATAATATTTCTTTTAACATAAAATTTCTACCTAGCAATAGTAGATTTTACCTTCGACCAACATGTTCGGATAATTTCGTAAACCGATCAACTTATAATGGATCTCTAACCAAATTATCTATTTGAATATCCATTTTTAGGATCAACCTATAGAAGAGATTGGTTTTTCATCCAATCTCATTATCACTTATACAGATATCCAATTTATTTCTCGATCTCAAAAAGTTAATGTTTTTTAAAAAATCATTATTGTCAAGTCTCATATATTAACCATTGGTCCCATTTATTATCAAGTAAATGACCAAACACACAGATATTCTTGATCGGTGTATTTTTCTTCATTGACATATTAATATTTCTAGTTGTTGGTAGTAAAAAGTATAAAATTATGTATTTTTATATTTTCAATTTGATACAAATTTGGAACAAGTGTAATTTATATTGTACTTAATCAAAATCCAAAGAGTGAATTGAAAAAATGAAACTTTAGAAAATGTCTACTTTTTTTAAAAAATTATATAAACATCATTCATAAAAAATCTCGACAGTGCGTGACATAAATGATATCAATTTATGTAAAATTGAAAACAACATACAATTGATTAAAAAATAAATTCAAAATAAACTATTATTTACATGTAAACTATAGATAATATAATTTATCTTTCACAACTATTGTTATATATTGAATAGAGGATGGGGAATATCCAACTCATTTCCATATAACTTATATGTTCATCACCGCCTAGCCACTCATTTGTCTTGAAACTTTAACTTGCACGTGTTCTAATGGCAGAGTCACTTGCACTCATCCACCTCAATACAGATAAATTGCTAAGAAGGTGATGAACACATAAGTAATATATAACTCAACAACATACTCCCTTTTTCTAATGAATATGATCACATCATAATCGATAGATATGAATTTTTTAAACCTTTTGACCCCTCTTCAAAAATGTTTTGGCTCCATGTCAACCAATATCTATATGTTAATGATATTACCTGTATAAGCTTGATTTTATTACTTATTTTTCTACTCCTACTTTAAATTACATTGTGATTAAAATATTTTGTTTTGTGTCGAGGGTGATAACGGGGTGCATATGACGGTTCTTCAATTGGTGGACTTCCCCCCCTTAAGCAATAGAAATTAAACAATTTTAATGTTGATCAAGTTAGAATTATATGTCCATAGCGTATCTCAACAGTTAACTATCAACATTAACAACAAGTGATGTGTGCGATACAATGTGTAGTGGTATTCTAAATACACCTCATTCTTGCATATAAATGTTTATTTGCATGTTGCTTATTGTTTAATTGATAATATGATCTTAATTTGTGAAAAATTACCTTTTTATCATGTTTCGAGATTTCCACCGATATCGTCGATATATCATGATATATCCTTTTTCGGCAAACTATATCGATAATTCAAGCCATGCAATGAGCTCCTTATATCTCCTCTTGTCCACCCATATGTATCATCATCATAAAGTTTCATACCGAGGTAAATGGAAGTAGTGATAGGTATGCAGTTTGTTATCCTTGTCTCTATTCGAAGATCTGTAACATACTTCCTCTATGTCATCTGTTGTCCTCGTTGATTCTTGGCAAACTCCAATCAATGGAAGTATCATAGGTCGTCAAGGTCTTTGGTGATACACTGCTACCCAAGGAATACCTTAGCCTCGCTGATGCTTTTGTAAGTCATCTCTTTTAACAATAAGACAAACTAAGATGACAACAATGGCTCTCTATATCCAATGTACAAAGATCGAGTAATCTACAGTCGATCTCGTGAAGCTTTGCTATTCTACAAGGTCCGAGAGCTTCTGAAACCATGCTCTGAAACTTTGTTTAATGCCATAAATTATATTATAAAGTATGCGTATCTTCTGACACGCCTTCTCAGCAACGAACCTAGATGACTGTTGCATATAAACCTCCTCCTGCAGGTCTCCACACAAGAAAGCATTCTTGACATCACGTTGTGAAAATGACCAGTCCTGTGCCATTATAACAGAGAGGAGGATCCTAGGTGCAGAACGACGAGCAATGGGAGAAAAATTGTCTTGATAGTCCTCCTCATTAGCTTGGGTGAACCCATGTGCTACAAGCCTAGTCTTGTAGTGATCAACACTGCCATATGCTCTTTGCTTTATAAATACCCGTTTGTAGTCAATCACGGAAGCCTCTTCTGGGGCTGTAACTAAACTTCATGTATCATGTGACTGGAGTGCAACCAACTCCTCCTTGGTCAGATACCAATAACTGTCTTGTATAGCCTCATGACATGTATGTGTCATCTCTATAGTTGACAGTCTCACCACAAATTTTTTGAATCCTCTGAGGGCCCTTGGGATTTCCCTCAAAACCCTGATTTCCAACCTGTGGGCCTGACCAACTATTTTTCCATTCTCCATCATATGGGATCTACCCGAAAGCCACTCCCTCTCTCATTTAATACACCTAATAACACATTTCTCTTTCATCCATTACAACAAAAATATTATTGTGTACCATCTTGTCATCTAAAAATTATAGAATACTCAACTTCTAATCATATTTCAAACTTCAATCCAATCACATCACAACAAACCTTCTCAACAATGGAACCCTTTATCCAACACAAAAACTAAAAAATATGTTATCCAACAGATAACCCACTTTTAAGGTGGGTTTCCCTCTGCCAGATAACCTCAGAACCAAACGTACCCTGAGAGATGCCCTAAAGAAACATGGGTAGCGTGGGGATACTTAACACAAGTACGCCTCTGCTTCCAAAGAGCAATGGGTTGGTCAAGATCCTTTGGAAACTCCGTGACTTGTATAGTAATCTCTTGATGTACTATTTACTCAATTTGTAAAGTCTCCTATTGTTTAGACAAATCACCAGTACCATCAGTATAAACCAAGTGCTTAGAATTTATTTGGCACACGTTGGAAAATCGGGAAGGCACATGAGCAAGGGTACAGTAGGCAACTTGTGGATGTAGTATCTAGGCAAAATCCAAGTCACATGTATCGGAACCACATGAGAAGAAGGTGGTGCACGAATCACTTGAGGAGGAGGTATGGAGGAGCCACATTTGTCTCTTGTCGTACATATAAATTATTGGTGCCATTAGTAGAAACCAAGTGCTTAGAATTTACCTGGGACGTGATGGATGACAGGGAAGGCACATGAGCATGGGTACAAGAGGTGGCATGCACATGCATTATCTCGGCAAAGTACGAGCCACATGTGTTGGAACGCCATGAGAAGGTGGGTGGGAACCACAGTAGAAGGAGGTGGTAGAGGAGCCACATGAGGCAGTAGATGAACCACCTGTGGATGTGGTGGTGGTCCTGGTGGCAAAGGAGGAGATGGAATGTAAACCTACTTACCAGGCTCAAATGGGATCATCCTATCACTTGTAGGAGAAAAGTACATGATAGACTCAAAGAAAGTGACGCCAACACTAACATTGTACTTCCATCTGAAAGGATCAAAGATTCAGTATCCTTTTTGAATTCTGGAGTAATCCAAAAAAACATACTTGACAGCTCTGGGAGAGAGCTTGTCACAACCAGAAGTCGGGTGATGAACACATGTCGCAGAGCCAAAAACATGAGGTTTTAGAGAGAAATGTCCTTATTGGGAAATGCGATTGAAAAACAGATCTTTTCCTCCCAACATGGAGGACAACATACGATTGATCAGGTAGCATGCCGTGAGGAAACCAATAAAAGTGGGAAATACACCTTTGGATAATAGGAGTCCTAGTAGTATCACGAAGATGATGGTGTTTGCGTTCAACAATATCGTTTTTGCTGAGAAGTGTAGGTACATGAGGTTTGATGTAAGATACGAAGGGACTTGAAGAACTAAGTGAGTTGGATTATACACAAGTCCAAGGCATCGTCGGGGCAGACATTTTTAACAATAGCAGGGAAAATATTCTTCATTTCATTAATAAAAGTTTGAACTATAACAAAATCAAGAAATTTAGAATATTCATCGACGACTACAAGATAGAATCTATGACCCCGAATATTAAAATGAACTAAATCTAATAAAGAACTGATATGACTCTAACGATCGGAAAACTGGATCAATGATGCTTCCCAAATTGGCAAGCCTCGTACTAGAAGGTAGACTGAGAAGAGATCTAAGGGAGGAGGCTTATTGCTTCTGCAGAGGACGGTGGTTGAATCGAAGATACCAAATGTACGAGGAAACTGATCTAGTTGGGATTGACGAAGCACTAGTATAAGGCGAGTGGACTAGTTTATTGGGACCCACTTATATTCATTGCCATATCCAATCATATTATCCGTGAGCATATCTAAACACAAGAGAGGAGAGATCAAATATGGCATGGTAATGCAAACTCTTGGTAATATGTATGTAGCACATTCTGCAGAGTATAGACGTTGCCAAATAAATCTCCCTCTGTCTTGTAATAAGGGAATGCGTCCCATCTGTAATGACAACAGATCTCCTTAGATGTACTGATCTATAGGAGGTGAAGTATGCTCTCTCTCTACAGAAATAATGAGATGCATTGGAGTTCATAATCCACTCTGAAATATCTGCCTTGTGACAACTAGTAGGACATAACCTATACATGACGTACTGGTTGAGGCGAAAGCAACAATGTCAGAAGGGTCTAGAGGAGTACTAGTGGAGCCGATAGCATGAGTCATAACCTCTCTCAAACGAGAGGCAAGGTTATCAAACTTCTAATCAATAGAAGCGGTAATAGGCTCAACCTGTTCAACAATACGAGCATACACAAGTAACCATGCTTATGATAGTAGGTGTCCTCGGAGTGGCCAGAACGGTGACAATAGGTGCATGGTTGGTGCGAGCGTTCGCTAAATCTGTTATGAAGACATGTCCTTTGAATTGAGATTGATCTCCTCTACCGCGAGGAGCAACCATCACAAAGAATGTTTGAGTGGTGGTTGTGGAGGGAACCATGTTCCTGATGATTCTGCCACAGGCATCCTCCATGGGAGCTTAGATGCACATGCGAATAGCTGAGTCCATGCAGTATCATACTCAGGGTTAAGTGCTGCCAAAAATACTCCAATTATTGTGGCGTTCACGTATGCTTTCTACTACTCGGAGAAGTGATCAGATGGATGCAACTGTAAAGCTCATCAAATTTGCCTTTGAGCAATGGGTAGAAAGTATGAACCCTACGAGCATATACATGTAACCATGCTTATGATAGGTGTCCTCGGAGTGGCCAGAATGGTTACAATAGGTGCATGGTTGACGTGAGCGTTTACTTCCTCTACCACAAAGACTGTGTCCTCTGCATTGAGATTGACCTCCTCTACCGCCAGAAGTAGCCATCGTAAAGAAGGTCTGAGTGGTGGCTATAGGGTAGGGGCATGACCCTGATGAGTCTTATGTAGGCCTCCATGGCAACACTGCAATTTTGGAGGTTTCTCAGAGGGCGATATTTCCGAAGAAAAGGATATAGATTCAGTTGCCTCAACCACAAGCATGCTAGGATCAACTCCCCTAGGCGCTTATCGTGATCGGGCCCATCTCGAATGACTCTTCTGTGCTCGCCTATGGCACCGTAGTCGCGCACAATCAAGGATACCAAACGTCCTACGGTGAATTGCATCATGTTTTCCTCCATGTGGTCTTGGGCCCCCAAGTTGGGCCCATGGGTGTGGGTAAGTGGAGTGGGAGGGTCCCCTGCTGCAGGAGGCGTTGCGGTTACTCTCGGAGCAGTTTAAGGATTTTGTCTCCCGGGAGCGCGAACGGAGGACAGCCGTAGGATGGAAATGAACCCCGTGATTGATTGGCTGTTCCGGAGGTACATCTTATTCGTACGCTTTTCTAAAGAAAGCTGAGGCTTCCTCGTACGACGGAAGACGCGGGTCTTGTGAGGTCAGAGGTGTGGGCTGTTTGTACCGAAGCCCTCCTTGTTTTTGAGAATTTATATGTACCTAAATAGAAATGAAGAGTTTTTTTAGGGGATTCCTTGACTTTAGTAAGATTGGAATCCTAGTAAATGCTCAACTATTACCAACGTTAGGAGAAAAGTTTACCTTGAGAAATCAAATCAAGCATCCTCCTTATACAAATCCAAATGCTTTAGCATTTTTCTAATCTATAAAGGCTCATGTTATTAGATAAGGTAGTTGTTGGGAACTGATCCGATCAATAATCCCATGCAAAAATCGTTAAAGAGAAAAAAAACCATGCAAAAAATACAATAATATAATGATAATGCACCCGTAAGTCAATGTATCTACCTTGCTGCTCATACTCGATCTTTTTTTCCTCGAAAAAAATTATGAGAGTACAAGACAACACTCAGGCATAATGATAATGGTTGTAAATTTATATACATTTGATGAAGGTTTTATTTAAAAAATCATTTGCAATAAAGACTAAGTATTTGATATAGATGTTCATGCATGTTATGGTATTTTTACAATAATATTTGTATATATTTCTAAAGCCAATGCCCATTTATTTCGCACATTGCTAAACTACTTGTAAAATATATTAAAAATGTAGGAGCCTTCTTCTTATTCGAAAGGTAATATAAATATATGTATGGGCATTTTTGTATATAACTATTAAAAAACATGCATATGTCTATGTGTGGTATGTAGATGAGAAACTTCCCATGAACTTATAATTCCTTTTTTTATTTTTAAGATACTCATGATCTCGACATAAAAATTGGAATTTATAAAAGGTGAATGTGTCAAACAACTTGGAAAATCTTGTATACATCTTTACAAATATGCATCTAGGTCATAAGTTGTGATCATGAAAAAACCAAAGAGTTGCCACATATTTTACAAAATCCTAAGGTGCGTGTGTAAAAAAAAGTTGAAAAATAGTATTTACTGAGTACAATCCAAGGAAGGCACTGTTAGTTGGTTCCCTCCACAGTATGTGTTGTGTTGTCCCACAAATAAAGGGAGATAGATATAGCTTCTACTCTAGACTTATTATAGATGGGGTTCAATGTTAAACATAGGATTTGGATATTCCTATAAGTGGTCTAATCAAATATGCTACTCAAAACCATAACCACAGCATAGCATGCCCACAAAGGATTCGATTCCATCTACACTAAAGCCTATATAGTCCTTTATCTCTCTCCACATCTGAGAGATCTAATCATTGTGGAGTGGACATATAAATCATCCCTTCCCACATCATCTATAGATAACTTGGGGAGCCTTTTGACCAATGGGAGTATGTGTATTAGAATGTAGGGTTATAGGGAAAGTATATCACCAAGCTCAAATGCCTTATACTTGGTCCAAGTAAGCTTTCTCTCATCAAGTCTGTCGATGCTTCTGCTGACTCGAACTTGAGACAACTCTTGCTCCTTCTCGTACACAAGTCGAGAGAGAGAGAGGCAGAGAGAGAACCTAAAACCTAACGACACGTAGCCCATGAGGGTGAATTCAAGTATAAAAAGATGTATAGTATACATTTGAAGAAGAGAGTGGTATCTACCACTGAACCATAATAAGGTGGAAGGAGTATCTCTTCATCATCGTCAACTTAGTAATTAAATACAACCATCAGTACAACAAAATGAACCTGTAAACAACGAAAAGTTATAAAAAACTCCAATCTTAAATATATAACAACAAATAAAATTTGTTGTTAATTTCGATTAGATGCTTCGAACTTTGCAACAAAGAACTTACACATTACTGCACTAGTATCAAAGAATCGTATAGCAACTAACAAACCATTGTCTTTCTCAACAACTTTTTTTTTCTTTTAAGCGTTGCTAAAGTTTGCGATGATGGCTACATTTCCTAAGCGGAAGAAATGAATAATCGTTGTTGAGATTTAAAAATAAAAAATAATTTTGTAATAAATAGTCTTCGTTATAATATATATGTGCGCGTCATGTGATGTAGCAAAGGTTTTTAAAATATTTATTGTTATAGGTTAACTTCATTGTTGCGCATAATCAATACCTCGCTTTAATATTTTTTTGGCCAACTATGTAGATTAAATTGATTTTCATGTGTTATTTGAATAGCTAACAGCCTAAGAGCACATTTTTGCTCAAAAAAAAACTAAAGAACACAGTCAACATTGATACACAAAAACTTAATGGTTTCCAACTTGGAAGGCATTTTGGTTAACCAACAACACGTGGTCGACATCAGATCAATAAATAGTTTGAAAATGCATTCAATGGGGTCGTCAATAGGAATCTCGATCAACATATGATAATCTCAAACAAAAAAAATTGGTCTAATCCAATTGTTGAGGACATTGATCCTTAAAATATCTTTATAGAAGAGCCACTCCACGTGATTATATGGTTATACAACAAAATTATTATGTCATCTTATGGGAAATTTTAAAGTTGGAGAAGTTTTTTTTTCGATTTGTCGGGTGGTTATCAAATACTAAAAACTTGCAATAAATATGCAAAGAAATTAAGATTACGGTAACATATGCAGATTACGCAAAAGTTCTTAAATTGCATATTCAGTTTCAATATTATAGTTGAATTTTAAAAAGTAAAAATATGATATATGATTATTAAGATTTGTTTCAACGTGATTTACGTTGTTACAATTTCAGAGAAGAAAGATATCATGATTAATTTAATTCCACTAATATCACAGGATGATATTAAAACAAATCTTAAAATCGGATACCGTTCTGTTGATTTTTAAAGTTTGGGTATAATATTGGAATTAGGTATATAACTCATAGACTTTGAACTCTTTCACGTATGATATGGAGTGACTTTGGGAAGAAGATATCCTTTTAGGTGCTATAACAAACTAATTCTTAATTCAATGGCAAATTACAGAAAAGGTCTTTCATATATGCATCGATTTTAGTTCAGGTTTTATTGAAACTTACCAAAGAAAATCCTAAACTCTTTGGCGATAATTTATGATTAACAAAAAGATTGGGAAGCTCGTATACAGTTGTATTTGAGATTAAAAAAATGGATAAAATGGGATTGCTTCCTTGGAGGAGCTAACTTAGCTCATCTGTCCTATTTATTCCATTTTTTTTGTTTTTTTTAAATTTTTTTTCGTGGATTTTTATCACTATATCCTTATATTATGTTATTTGAATTTTGTGTGAGACAGACTCGTACAACCTCCACCGAGATGAGGCCAATTACAACAATTCTACAACCAATAAAAATTGGTTGTCTAGATGGAGGCCACATGAGTCCATGTTTCTCACGAAACTTGAATGACATAATATAAGAATATAGTGATGAATTTCTAGGGATTCATTTTTCAAAAAAAATAAAAAATGGAGGAAAATGACGGGGGAGCCAAGTTAGCTCCCTATAGGAGGGCAGTCTCATTTTTTCTAAAAAAATAATAAGATCGGATTTTTCTTTAATACTTGTAAAAATGAGAACCCTAATTAGAAGGATTGATGCATAAATGTGTAATTTACCATTTTTCTTTAATGAGAAGAATTGCAAATGATGCTTGAAATCTGATGTAAGAATCCTGAATTTGTTTGGGATTACTGAAACTGTTAACAGATGTCATTAAAAAAATTGAACTATAATGACATTTTTTCAAATTCCGTCACTAAATTCGCCATTGTTAAATATATAACGACGATATTATTCGTTGTGAAATGATTTTTCGCACTCGAAATTAACGATAAATGTCATATATGTCATTATATCATTAGCAACGATCCACCACATAGCGACGCTTATCTGTTGCTGTTTTTCAAAATATCAACTAATCATTGCTATTTTTTTTAAATTTAGCGACGATTATTTGATATTTTGAAAAATAGCAATGGATATGCATCGCTATGTGGTGGACCGTTGCTAATGATATAACGATATATATGATATTCATCGCTAATTTCGAGTATGAAAACTCATTTCACAATGAATAATATCGTCATTATATATTTAACAAAGGCTGATTTAGTGACGGATGTTATCCCACCTTCAACTGTTCAAGAGCCTCCAGTTGAAGCATCTCGTACACCGCACGTGGCTGTTGGAGCATCCTCGAGTTCGATCCAACCATAATCCTCATTGATCCAACATCGTATTCATCGGGTTCTGTTTCGAAGGAGAACCTGTTGGGAAAATAAAAGAACTTGTTTATTCCATCAGCCCTAGGCTCTCTTATATAGGAGAGTAGTCTATGGGTAAATTACATAAAGAGTACTGCAGAAATGAAAAATAATAAAAGACTACATAAGTAGATAATATATATGTTCACACTCCCCCTCAAGATGGAGCATAGACATCAATCATGCTCAGCTTGGACGCACACTTCTGAAACGGGCCTCGCAGTAATGCCTTGGTAAAAATATCTGCAGTTTGATTTTCTGAACTAACATGGGATGTAGCAATGAATCCCTTCTGGATCATGTCACGGATAAAGTGGCAATCAACTTCATTGTGCTTGGTTCGTTCTTGGAATGCTGGATTGTTTGCAATGAACGAGGCTGCCTGATTGTCACATTCTAAAGTCATAGGAAGTGGGACTTCTATATGTAAATATGTAATTACAGCTTTTACCCACATCATTTCTATACTAGCTTGGGCCGTAGCCCTATATTCAGATTCAACACTCGACCTTGTCACCACAGTTTGTTTCTTGCTTCTCCACGAGATTAGGGAATCTCCCACATACACAACAAACCCAGAGGTGGACTTCCTGTCCTTGGGATACCCTGCATAATCTGCATCTGCACAGGCTGAGATAGAGATCACCTTGCCTTTCTTGAACAACAGACCCACACCTGGGGATGACTGAAGATACCTGAGTATCATATGTATTGCATACATGTGGACCTGACGTGGTTGCTCCACGAACTGGCTCACTCGACTCACGACAAAGGCTATGTCGGGCCTAGTGATAGTGATATATAGAAGTTTGCCCACCAGTTCTCTGTATCTTCTCCTATCCACCTTCTCTGTATCATCATCATATAGCTACCTACTGGCTACTGGATCCTTATCTCCTTTGCTATGGCATCTGCGCCTTGGACATCTCTACCGCTACAGAAGTTGCGTCGTGTGTTACCCCAGGGTCTACCTCACACATCTATCCAATGTGAGGCCTGTCAGTTGGGAAAGCATCATCGGTCTACGTTTCCCAGTTGTCAGTGTCGGAGTAGTACCCCAAGTTTGAGTTATTTCATATTGATATATGGGGTCCGAGTCGTGTTCCTGATCATCAGGGACACAGATTTTATATACAGGTTTGAGTTATCACCAATGGATCCCAGTATGAAGCTATATGATGATGATACAGAGGAGGTGGATAGAAGAAGATACAAATAACTAGTGGGTAAACTTCTATATATCACTATCACTAGGCCAGGCATTTTAAATCCTTAGTAATTTGGATGATAGATAATAAATTCATTGAAAAATCAGGTGCGTGTAACACATTGTTGAGCTGCATGGATGATGTCAGTCTAATCTTATCCTGACCAGTAATTGGGGAATGTGTGTCATTGGCAATGACCACTGTTCGACCTGGAGGAATATGTCTGTATCCTGCAAGTAGACTGTTATCGCCACAAAGGTGATTTGTGGCTCCAGAGTCCATAATCCATGTTGAAGTATCTGATCCACTACTAGTAAGTGCAAGGGTGCTACCTGATGTACTGGTAGAGGTAGAAGCGGATGCAGCAGCATCAGACTGGTTCTCAGTAGTGGGTGCTGTTAGAGTAACTTTATTTTGTAGTCTTTGTTTGTCCTCTTTATGTAAATTACCCATAGAGCTTTTCTCCTATATAAGAGAGCTCTAGGGTTAATGGTAAAGCATCTCATTCGTTCCCTTCAACATGGTATCAGAGCGACGGTCCTAGGCCGGAGTTCTTGAATCCTAACCCTACCCGACCCCACCCGCCGCCCTCTCCTCTCTCTCCTCCAATCGGCGCCTGTGTCGCAGCGACGGCGGTGCTTGGCCTCTCACTGCCCTAGCGCATCTCTCGCGCGCCCTGCGGGAGGCCTCCTCGCACCTTGGCCTCTCTGGCGCCCATGGTGCCCATCGCGTGATCTCCATCGCCCTCCATCGCGCGATCTCCATCGCGTGATCTCCATCGCCCAGCGCCAATAGCGCCCAACGCCAAGTGCGTGAAGATCTCGCGCGTCTTCTGCTGGAGATCGCACGGGCTGCGCTCGGGCGATAAGCCCCTTCTGCTGTGCGTCTTCTGCGTCTTCTGCGCGCGTCTTCGCTCTCGCACGTCTTCGCTATCAACCACCTCTCGCGAAGCCTGGCGAATCATCCAGTAGCGCGTATTATCCTTTGTGTATGCCCAAGATCTGCAGTAGCGTGCATCCAGTAGCCACGAGATCATCCAGTAGCCGTAGATCATCCAGTAGCGCGCATCATCCACATAGATTTGCAGGTCTGTGCGGTAGCGCATCGGAGCCCTAGCCATGCTTCGTTGAGTATGAAGAAAGTTGTGGTTTGAGTCTATGTACAAGTAGACGCTGTCGTCTAATAGTGGAACCCCAGTTACAGGTTGTTGTTGTCGCCATGTCAGACAACAAGGTAGATTTTCCATCTCTGGGTGCCTTCAAAGGTCCAGCACCCGTTGTAAAGATGGATGGTACGAACTATGAACTGTGGGCCATGCAGTTCATGAGTCTTATGCAGTGCAATGGCAAGAAGCATATCCTCACACAAGAGGAACCTGTTGACAAGACTGGGGTTAACGCCTCATGGGAGGCTGACGATGCATATGCACGTGTATGGCTATCAGGTACCGTATCCATGGAGATAGCCAACGACATTCTGAGTCAACCCACTGCGAAGGCTATGTGGGACATACTCGCTGCCACATATTCTCCGACGTAGAACGAGTCCAAGATCTTACAACTTCAGCATGACATCTTTACGGTGAAACAGAACGGTCGTCCTCTTCATACCCTGTATACCTCTCTTAGGGGTATGTTTGAGAAGCTTCACAGGTACATCCCATTGACAGCCACACCGGAGCAGTTGAAGGCCTACAGGGACTCAGTGATGACATGGGTGTTTCTCGCCGCCCTTGATCAGGAGTATGACGCCGCCAAAGCACAGATTCTTACCGATGCTACCATCCCTCCTATGGAAGAGGCCTATCGCAGGTTGAGCAGACTCTCCATATCTCAGGGTGGATCTCAGATGACATCGGCCATGGAAGCATCCCGTGGCAGAGGAGGATCTTCACAGTTTCGAGGAAGAGGTGGTCGTGGAAGAGGAGTATACAGAACTCCTCGACAGCCGTGTACTTATTATCGCAGGCCTGGTCACTCTGAGGAAACATGCTATTCTAAGCGTGGGTTTCCTCATACTACAGCACGCGTGGCGGAGCAGACACAGCAGGATGGGGGTCCTTCCCATCTATCAGATCAGAGATTCGAGGAGTTTGTGACGAGACTTAGAGCGATCATACCAGATCAAGGGCAAGCTAGTACATCAGGATCTTCAGAGATAGCAGGTTCCGCATCAGCATCCACGTCAGGTACAACATATGCTCTCACTAGTTGTTACTGCTCAGACCTATCAGAATGGATCATGGATTCAGGAGCATCTCATCATTTATGTGGGGATAAAAAGCAATTGGATGTTTTTAATCCTATTCAGACTGGACGATCTGTGGTGATAGCTGATGGGACATACTCTCCCATTACTGGTCAGGGGGAGGTGCAGTTGACCCCTGCGATACGGCTTCAGAATGTTCTTTATGCTCCGGATTTTTCAATGAATTTACTCTCGATTAGTCAAATCACTAAAGATTTACATTGTCGTGCCATATTTGACCCTTCTGCTCTTGTGTTTCAGGACATCCTAACGGGCAGAGTGATTGGAACTGGCCGTGAGCAAGGGGGTCTCTATAGACTGGTACAGTCTCCTTACACTGGTGTCTCTTCTGTTCGTGCTGGATCTGTCTCACCTTACACATGGTATCTTCGCTTTGGTCATCTTCCGCTGCAAAAGATGGTCCATATCCTTCCCCAGATTTCTCCCAGGTCTATTTTTCAATGCGAGGCATGCCAGCTTGGGAAACATCACCGGTCGTCGTTCCAGAGTCGTCCAACTCCGAGTCGTCATAGTTTGTTTGAGTTACTTCACTTTGATATTTGGGGTCCCAGTCGTGTCCCTGACCTTCAAGGGCACAGATTTTATCTTGTTGCAGTTGATGATTTCTCTAGACTATCTTGGGTCTTTCTTCTTAAAAATAAATCTGATGCTGGTCATATTATTCAAGCTTTTATTATTGAAATAAAAAATATTTTCTCTGCTAAAGTGAAGTACATACGGTCTGACAATGCTCTAGAATTGTGTAGTACCCAATTTTCCAAATTTCTTATGTCTCATGGGATTGTGCATCAAACGTCGTGTGCCTATACCTCCCAGCAGAATGGGGTGGCTGAACGGAAGCATCGTCATTTGTTGGATTTGACCAGAACCCTTTTGATTCAGAGCCGTGCCCCTCACTCCTATTGGGGGGATGCGGTTCTAACTGCCTGTTATCTTATTAACCGTATGCCTTCGACAGTGTTAGGGGAGAAGATTCCGTTCTTGACTGCATTTCCCGAGAAGGATCTTTTCTCCCTAACACCACGTGTTTTTGGGTCTGTTGCATTTGTTCATTGTTTTTCTCCTGGTCTTGACAAGCTCTCTCCCAGAGCTGTCAAATGTGTGTTTGTGGGTTATTCCAAAACCCAGAAGGGATATAGGTGTTTTGATCCAGTTAAACGAAGGTATTACGTCAGTGCAGATGTCACCTTCTTTGAGTCCATTATGTATTTCTCTCCTACAGGTGACAGACTCACTCACTCAGAGGAAGGAGACGACATTTATGTGCCGCCTCCACCTTCATCTGTTCCATGCTCTCATCTACCACCACAGCCTACTCCACCACCACCACAGCCTACACCACCACCACCACCACCGCCACCACTAGCTACTGTTCATTATCCTCAAGTCTATCAACGACGGCCCTCTGCTCATGTGCCTCCTCCATCATCCAGCACGCCGGAGGTATGTACTGATCATTTGAGTTCTACTGATGGCACATGTGATTTGAATGTGCAGATGGATGTACAGGGTACTGATGTACAGGCTATTGATGATACTATCATTCCTTCTGTCGATGACCTACATATCCCTATTGCTCATAGACGGCAGAAGCGTGCTCGGACGATGAATCCCAAATATGGGATGGATTTTTGCTCTCAGGCGTCATTGGAGCGTTTGTCCCCGGACTTTCGCAACTTTGTTGTTGGGTTATCGGCAGTACACATTCCACGGTCTTATCAGGAGGCCCTACAGAGCAGTCCGTGGCGTTTAGCTATGGAAGAGGAAATGGCGGCGTTGCAGTCACGTGGTACGTGGAGTATTGTGCATCCTCCACCAGGTGCGTCCATTGTTGGAAGCAAATGGGTTTTTACTGTTAAGCATCGGGCAGATGGTACGGTTGATAGATACAAAGCCAGGTTGGTTGCTCGAGGGTTCACCCAAACATATGGGGTGGACTATCAGGAGACGTTTTCTCCAGTAGCCCGTCATTCTACCTTACGAATTCTCATTGCAGTTGCTGTTGTCCAAGACTGGCCCCTATTTCAGCTTGATGTCACGAACGCCTTCTTGTATGGTGACTTACAGGAAGAGGTCTATATGCAGCAGCCGCCAGGGTTTGCTGCTGAGGGGGAGTCTAGTATGGTGTGTCGTCTCCATAAGGCCATATATGGCCTGAAGCAGAGTCCACGGGCTTGGTTTCAGAAGCTCTCGGAGTTGATTGAACAGAAGGGCTTCGTCAGATCTACAGCAGATCATACTCTCTTTGTAAAGAGAGATCAGCGAGGTATTGTGATCATCTTAGTGTATGTTGATGATATTGTTATTACAGGCAGTAATGAGCAGGGCATTCAAGCAGCCAAGGAGTTTCTTGGCAAGCAGTTCGTTATGAAGGATTTGGGTACACTTCGCTATTTTTTGGGGCTGGAGTTTGCACGGAACAAGCAAGGTATGGTAATGACACAAAAGAAGTATGTTACGGATCTCTTATCTGAGACAGGTATGGCAGGGTGTAGACCAGCTGCTACTCCTATGGATTCTAATGTCAAACTTTATGATGATGACTCTGAGGAGGTAGACAAGAGACGATATAGAGAGCTAGTGGGAAAGCTCTTGTATGTCACTATTACCCGACCGGATATAGCCTTTGCGGTTAATAGGGTAAGTCAATTCATGGAGCAACCCAGGCAGGCTCACATGAATGCTGTTTTTATGATCTTGAGATATCTGAAGTCGTCTCCAGGTACTGGTCTTCTGTATAGAAGAGATACCTCTATATCCATCACAAGTTATGCTGATGCAGACTATGCTGGGTGCCCTAGTGATAGAAAGTCAACTTCAGGCTTTATTGTATTTATTGGCACCTCACTAGTAGCTTGGAAGAGTAAGAAGCAAACTGTGGTGGCTCGATCCAGTGCAGAGTCAGAATATAGGGCAATGGCCCAAGGTAGTGCTGAGATGATGTGGGTTAAATCCGTTTTGACTGATTTAACCATTGATGTTCCTCTTCCCATGCATCTGAAATGTTATAATCAAGCAGCCATGTTCATAGCCAATAATCCAGCCTTCCATGAGAGGACGAAGCACATTGAAGTGGATTGCCATTATACACGGGACTTAATTAAAAAAAGGACTTATTTCAACTTCTCATGTATCATCAGGAGAACAGGTTGCAGACATGTTCACCAAGGCCCTTGCTAGGGGTCCATTTCATCTTTGTTGTTCCAAGCTGAGCATGTTGGATATATATGCTCCAGCTTGAGGGGGAGTGTTAGAGTAACTTTATTTTGTAGTCTTTGTTTGTCCTCTTTATGTAAATTACCCATAGAGTTTTTCTCCTATATAAGAGAGTTCTAGGGTTAATGGTAAAGCATCTCATTCGTTCCCTTCAACAGGTGCTGGGCCAGATGAAGGAATAATGCCTCTTAAATGGGCAACGAGATCATCAAAACGCTGATCCAAAGAAGCAACAGATGGATGCTCTATCTGCTCGGCGACACGTGCGGATGCAGGAAATCCATGCTTAGAGTAGCATGTATCTTCAGTATGTCCGGTGCGATGACAATAGGTGCATATTGGCCGAGTACGACCTCCTCTCCCACGAGGACCACGACCACGGGTATGAGGATCTCCACGGCCCCTGTTGGTAGCCATTGCTGAAGCAGTCTGATTCATGGCCGTAGAGGGAACAGTGATCCGACTTAGTCTGTGAAAGGCTTCCTCCATAGGGGGTATAGTAGAATCTGCCAAGATCTGAGACCGTGCCGCCTCCTACTCTGGATCAAGGGCAGCAAGGAAAACTCCTACCATAGTAGAATTCTGGTAGGTCTTCTGTTGCTTTGGCGTGGTTGTCAGGGGCATGAAGCTATAAAACCTCTCGAACATCCCTCGTAGGGATGTATATAGTGAGTGTAGAGGTCGTCCATTCTTCTTGATGGTGAATATGTCATGCTGAAGTTGCAGAATGTTCGTCTCATTCTTCGCTTGAGAGTATGTGGCAGCCAGAATATCCCACATTGCTTTGGCAGTGGGCTGATGAAGAATATCATTGGCAATCTCGATTGCCAGAGTACCTGATAGCCATACTTTGACATATGCGTCATCCGCCTCCCACGCATGGCCTCAGATTTCAGCGAAATTCGGTCGAATTTCTGTCGAATATCGATATCCAGTCGAAATCGAAATTCGACCGAAATGACCGAAATATGGGGGTCCTAGTGCAAAAAATGACCGAAATGATCGAAATTCCGGTCGAAATTCCATCGAAATTCTACCGAAATTCTGTTTTGGTCGATACCGAAATGGTGACCGAAACCGACATTTAAGGCCTTGCTCCCACGAGGCATTAACTCCAGTCTTCTCAGCAGGCTCTTCTTCGGTAAGGATGTGTTTCTTACCGGTTGACTTCATCATACTCATGAACTGCATTGCCCACAGTTCATAGTTCATACCATCCATCTTTACAATAGGCGCTGGACCTCGAAAGGCCCCTATAGATGGAATATCCGCCTTGCTTTCTGACATACTGGTAATAGAAGACTGGAGTTGTACTCTGACGTTGTAATTGTCTACACGAACATATATGGGTTTAGTCGCCTGTGCAGACTTCAAGCAACCCCATTTCTTAGGAGTTGCGAGTCCTAGAGATATATGCTGGACTGATTCACTGCTTAGGGGCGCACAAAAAGGAGCGCACGATAGGGCGCGCAGGGAGCACGCGAGAGGTCGCGCGAGAGGGCGCTCAGGCGAGTACTGGAGATGTGCAGGCGCGCACTGTTTGTGCGAGATGGTGCACTGGAGTATGCACTAGGTGCGCAGGAGATGCACGCAGGCGCACTGTCGGCGAGCACTGGAGGTAGCGCGCGAAGCGCACTGGATATGCGCGTGAAGCGCGCTGTAGGCGTGCGCTAGGGCGTAGACGAGGCGCGCGGAGCGCAAGGCTCATCACAGGCGAAGCGCGTGGAGCGCAGAGCGCATGCGATGCACGACCAGCAGCGCACGAGGAGATCGAGGCGCACAGCTGGCGGCGCGTAGAGGGAGGGATGCTCGACGGTGGGGTTAGGGTTAGGGTTTTAAGAACTCCGGTCTAGGACCGTCGCTCTGATACCATGTTGGGAAAATAAAAGAACTTGTTTATTCCATCAGCCCTAGGCTCTCTTATATAGGAGAGTAGCCTATAGGTAAATTACATAAAGAGTACTGCAGAAATGAAATTAATAAAAGACTACATAAGTAGATAATATATATATATATATGTTCACAAAACCTTTGGTGGAAAAAGGAGAAGAGACACATAAAGAGGAAGAACGAATCGAGGGGTGAGAAGAGCATTGCTGGGGCATTTGCTAGTGCGCAACAAGTGCCTACAGACTTTGCTGACTCTAAGTTGGTGTTGTAGAGAAGCATCACCATGATGGCACAAGTGTCCCTTGTGATGGGTGTGAATAACATCTCTAAATGAAAATTCTTACATGGAATGTAAGGGGCCTTAGGGATCCATGGAAAAGAAGATCAGTTGGATCTCTAATTAATGATTGGTGTATTGACGTTATGCTCCAAGAAACAAAGTTGAGAGAGTGGATTGCTCAATTGTGGGGTTTACTGGGATTCGCTATCGCCTTGGAATATAGAGCAGTGGAGATTCTGGGTAGTGCATGTGGCTTAATCATTGCTTTGAAGATTGATTTTTTTAACATGTTGACGGGAGTTAAACAAACTTTTATCGTCTTATTTATGCTCTGTGACACTCGAAATGGTGCCTACATATTATTTTCATGCATCTATGGACCTACATATACCTCGCTAAAGAGAATCTCTAGGCAGAGCTTCAAGAAATGAGTGAGCTGCATCCGAATGCTTTGTGGTTTGTTAGAGGTTTCAATGTCTCTTTGCTTTCCTTTGACCACCCTAGACACCATGTAGGCCAAGACAACAATCCAGAGATTTTGCAAAGGTTATTGAAGAGTTGTAGATGGTAGTACTGGATGCTTATGATACATGGTACATGTGTAGAAACGTTGGTTCCCGTTCAAAGATTGATAGATTCCTCAGCTAGACGGAGCTGATGGAAGCTTATCCCCATATCTATCTGTCTCCTTTGCAGTATGGTCTAGATCAGACTATATACCTTAATTTGGGAATCGGTTGAGGGGCCTACCCCATTCTTTTTTTAGATTGAGAGAACATGACTTTTGGAAGATGGCTTCAAAGAATTATTTACTAAGCATTGGACTACACACGAGGCCTCTGGATTGGTAGCGGTCAAGGTGACTCAGAAACTGAACTTGACGTGGAAGAGATTTCGCCAACTCAAAAAAGATCCGATATCGGTTGCAGTATCCTTTTCTGGACTTAGCTCTTCCTACAGGAAATTTGGTGATGCAATCTCTGCTGCCGTTATCCCTAGCACACATATCGAGGCCCTTCGAAGCTCTCAATGGCGCTTAGCAATGGAGGATGAAATGACTGCCTTAATTTCCCGTGACACATGGTCACTTGTAGAGCCACCCAGCAATGTCAAGATAGTAGGATCAAAATGAGTCTTTACAGTAAAATACAACCCAGATGGCTCAATTTCCTGCTACAAGGCACGCCTTGTCGCAAAAGGGTTCACCCAGACATATGGAGTTGACTTCTTTGACACTTTCTCTCCAGTAGCTCGCCTATCCACTATACATATTCTAATGTCAGTTGCGGTACAACATGATTGGCCACTACACCAGCTTGATGTGAAGAATGCCTTTTTGTATGGCGACCTTCAGGAAACAATATACATGCAACAACCTCTAGGCTTTAAGGCTCAAGGGGAGTGTCAGAAGGTATGCCGTTTACGTAAGGCCATTTATGGACTCAAACAGAGCCCTCGCGCCTGGTTTCAGAAATTGTCTGAGGTGCTGGAAAATATGGGGCTCATCAGATCCTCGACAGATCACTCGTTATTCACTAGAAAGAATGGAAGAGGAACAATGGCAATGCTCGTCTACGTAGATGATATCATCCTCACAAGAGATGACTCCGAAGGCATTTTAGAAGTCAAGAAGCAACCAGCAGAACAATTTGGGATCAAAGACCTAGGGCCACTACAATACTTTTTGGGGATTGAAATTGCTAGATCCAAGCGAGGAATGGTTATGCCACAACAAAAGTGTGCAACAGATCTGCTTCAGTAGGAATGCTAGGATCAAAACATGCAAAAATACCTATGGATCCTAAGGGACGCATCTACGAAACAAGAGAAATTGAAGACACTGGTCGATATCGGCGACTTGTGGGAAAATTGTTCTATCTTACCATTACTCGATCATATATATCCCTAGCCGTTGGGAAATTAAGCCAGTTTATGGATGCATCCACTACTGCTCACTTTGATGCATGCATGATGATTTTAAGGTACATCAAGTCTTCTCCTGGGAAGGCCTACTCTTCACCGAAGGCAACAACTTAGATCTTATGACCTATTCAGACGCTGATTATGGAGGATGCATGATAGACAAGAAATCTACTACAGGTTTCTGCACTTAGCAGGAAATCTTATCACATGGAGAAGCAAGAAACAATCAATAGTGTCACGCTCAAGTGTTGAGAGTGAATATAGAGCCATAGCTCAGGCCGCTGCAGAACTAGTATGTATCCGGTCCGTACTTACAGATCTTCATGTCACTCCCAGCAATAACATGGAACTCAGATGCGACAATCGTGCGGCAATGCATATAGCCAACAGCCCTATGTTTCACGAATGCACCAAGCATGTGGAGATTGACTGCCACTACACTCGAGACCTAATACAGAGAGGGTTACTGCATACTTGTAGTGTACCTTCTATTGAGCAAACTGCAGACTTTTTCACCAAGCCATTGGCTCGCATGCAATTTGAGAAATGCTGTAACAAGCTGAGCATGATTGATATATATGCTCCAACTTGAAGGGAAGTGTTGAGAGTTGTATTATTAGCCCTAATTGTAGGGGTATTCCAGACAACTCACTATCTAGGAGTCGTCCTTTTTCTGTAACCCTAACCCTAGGTCTCTATCTATATAAGGAGCCTTAGGGATTGCTGTGAAGAATAAGAAGAAGGGAAAACCTATTTTACGACTAAGTATAATTGATTTTGTTAGTTTTCTTGTGAGCATTCTTTGTGGGGTTGTAAATCGTCTAATGTCCACCAACAAACACCTTGCGTTCTCGAATCCAGAATACATAGTTCTCAGCACCCTTCAACTTGATAAAGGTGTCTTGTGTAATTATGGAGGCATCACACTGAGCAGCTTTGTTTAATGAGGAGTCTTGGTTGATATTCTGATCACACAAGGACACCGATTTTAAATAAAAAATTAATCATAGGCGATGCTCGTATAGGGATTGCTGACCTATAACCTTAGAAAACATGTTCACTCGGGGCCACACACACGATGAAAGATGCGAGGGTTATGCGAAAAAGAAACAAACAAAGAGCCGTGCAATGTTGTATGATATACCTCGTGAAGGCCCTAAGAACAATGCTATGTGTTGAAGGGCCCTGTAGGGGTATCAAGGTACTGCTGGAAAGGCTGTCATTGCTTTAGCAAGGACACTGGGTTGGGTGCATGACGGCTTTGTGGTGTATTTATTTACATAATTACAAAATTTTGCGTGGTTCAATAAAAATAAAGGGAAAAATGAAAATAAAGAGAAATTAATTAAAAAAAGTGTATAAGTAGACATCATCTAATATAGTCTAACTTGCTGTTATATATATATATTGCATATTGAGGATTTTTACACCTCGAGCGCGAGAAAATTTGTCCATTATCCGCTTGCCCGTGTGAACATTGTAATTATTCCAGATGCTCTATAAACTTGCTTTGTTTAATACCACGAACTTTGCCGTCAATTTACATCATCTTGAATTAATTTGCTTGAGTAACAAAAACCAATGGTGAATTTTTCTTCCTTCTCATCTTCCTCTTTTTTCCTCCACTCTCCCCCGAGCAACAAAACTTTGGCATCATCATCACCAGTGATATCACCACCTGCTCCACCCATGAGCAACGCCATGACAGTGATCCTGGGCTGTGTGGGCAAGGGAAGCAGTGGTTCTGAGAGGAGGGGGAGGGTTCTGGATGTCGGGGCGAGGTGAGGGAGGGAGATTTCGACGGTCTTGGTGGCACAGGGGAGGGGGCCGGAGATATGGGTAGCGCTGAGGAGGGGCGGTGATCCTAGGTTGTGTGGGTGAGGGAGGCGATGGTTGTGGGTGACGGAGGAGGGGGTCTGGACATCGGGGTTGATAACTTGATATCCTCATGGGTTCACTTTAAGGTATCTACCATTTTCTCGAATGCTCCGAGAGAGGTTTAGCGCGAGGGTGGGTGACATTCTCAGCTCCCAATCATGAAACAAGAGGGAGAGTCTTTCTTACGTGTTGTGTTTGCTGTAAAATTCCATCTCACACACCCACGCACAATACCTGCTGCTCCATTTCTTTTCATAACCTGATACTCTCATATCAGTCGGATCTGAGTTTGTGATTCCCACTTCCGTCATTCACAAGGGATCCTTCATCCACTTCATGATTCGAGTCTGAGCAGTATTTGTTGATATCAATTGCTTGAGTTTATATATTTTATCACATGACAGTTTATACAAGACCATATTTGATTTACAATATGTGTAGGATCTGTTGAGAAATGAAATCGTATTGATCGCTAATGAATGAACTGATGGCTACAAATGAAATCTGTTGAGAAGAAATTGAATTCCATGGATCTAAGTCATTAGAGATTGCTTTTGATCTTCATTGAATATGTAACACCTAGATTCAATCGATGTTATGCTTGTAAATCAGGTTCCGATTCATCACCAAATAAAAATGCTCCAGAGGATCGATGATCATACAAGTCCGATGGTAATTGAGAAACAAGGCTTCGATTTCATTGTTTTTTGTCTTCAGTCTCCAATTCAAATTCGATCAAGAGGACCTCTGATCTGCAGGTAAACCACATAATAGGGGGAGTTGAGAGCAGTAGGCTGTCCATCCCGATAAGGGAAAGATCACGTAGTCCACCTATATGCAAGAGGGAGGACTTTTTGGTGAGAGGTGGTGTGTGGAGGGGGGAGGAGGTCGGGCGGCGTGGTTGAGGGATGGAGGTCGGGGGCCTGGGGGGGGGGGGTGTATGGAGAAGGGGAGGTGAGTAGGAAGGTGATGGAGAGAAAGAACGAGGATATTTTTAGAATTTTGATAAACAAATGTAAAAAAAAATTAACAGAATTCGGTTAATTTTAATAGCCAAATGGATGGTAGTTAACCTCATTGTCCGTGATTTAAGAGTTAATAAATTTATGGGGTTGAGGTGATAATTACATTGTTTACAGGGTCGAGAAGGTAATTAACAAAGTTTACTGAGTTCATGGTATAAAAATACCTGCATATGAATATAACTTCTTATAAATCCAGTTATTTTAACATTTTTTCATTAGTTGCTCCCTCTACAACCACTTTCCATCCTTCTCCATTGTACCCTCGCTAACCTTGTCGCCATCCTCATTCCTACAACCATCATTGTGACTAGCCATATGCTATACCTTTTATGGTCTTCCTTTCCCCACGAATGCCCCTATGACAATGGTTATGGTTCTACACATCTACTAGAAACCAGTCAAACCAACCCTCCATAAATGCTCGTCTGCCTCCACTGTAACACCCTTAGAAGTTCGAGGTAAGCTCAATAAGGGCAGCGAACCCCTTTTCGTCATTACCCTCTTGTCAGTTCTACACGTGTGCAGCTGTGGCTGTGAGAAAAAAATTGGGCTTGATTCCATATAAAGGTGGTGCATTGATCTCGATGGCTAGATTTGCCTCCTTGTCTTACACCTGCCAGAAGTGGTTGCAGACCTTTGTGACTGTCATTTCTCGACCATGATTGAGCGGAGAGAACAGAATGTGGTTGAAAAGGAATCACTTGACTCATCCTATGTTGAGGGTGTCAAGGACAGGATCAACGAAGAGGATGAAGGTGGGGTTTATGTGGCCATCAAGGGCCAAGGCCATTGCTGATAAAAAAAATTGATGGGTTGGATGGAGGAGGGATCGTGGTTGGAGGAGATGGAGAGTAGGGAACGGGGTATCAAGATGGAGAGGAGAGATAAAGTGGGAGGGAAGAGAGCTATAAAAGTTGACACTTTTAATGGACATTCGTGGAATATTATAAGTTCTTTTCAGCATTTACATTCAATTTTCATGATTTCTCCAACGGAACTTGATGCTATGGATATGCAATGCAAGATAGAGCACTATTGTAGAAACACAAATGTAGTTATGATGCACGGTATAGGTTGTAATTGCAGATTTATGTAGGGGCACACAGGTAATATCCCAAGTTTTTTATTCTTTCTTTCCTGAATGCTGCCCTTTCCTTGTCCTGATTTGTCATTTTCCTGAATCCTGATTCATTTTGTATTTAGAACATTATTATCTTCTTATTGCTTGTGGACTTGACGCTGGTTCTTATGGGATATTCTAAACTTCTAGGCCTATTCAGACTTCAAAATTGTTCCATATGATTTCATGGCTTCACAGAGAATTGAATTTCTGGTGCTCTGGTTCATTTTTCTTTCTGATTGCAGGACAGCCCAAGAGGCATCTCCTTACTACAGGTTGGAGCGTATTTGTAAGTGCAAAGAGGCTTGTAGCGGGCGATTCGGTGCTTTTTATATGGTATAGATAGCTGAATGACTGGTCTGGGTTTTCTTGAGTTTACTCATTTTACATGTATAAAATAGAGGTAATACGGAAAAGCTATTCCATTGAAATTGAACATGCTCCTGTCAGGAATGAAAATAATCAGTTACTACTGGGAATCCGCCGTGCCAATCGGCCGCAGACTACATTGCCTTCTTCTGTTTTATCAAGTGACAGCATGCATATAGGGCTTCTAGCTGCCGCTGCTCATGCTGCTGCAACAAACAGCCGTTTCACAATTTTCTACAACCCCAGGTATAGTAATTGCATATTTTGTGATGGCCACCTTTCAATTGTGAGCTTGAGCACTATGTGCTTACCTGCAGAGCAAGCCCATCTGAGTTTGTTATATCATTGGCGAAGTATGTCAAAGCAGTCTACCATACACGTGTTTCAATTGGCATGCGCTTCCGTATGCTATTTGAGACAGAAGAGTCCAGTGTTAGAAGGTAACTTTTGCACTGATTTTATATTTGTCAATATATTAAAGTAAGAAACTCATGTCCACCACGATCTTTGTTAGAGTAATTATGTTATTTGTGTTTTTTTAATTGTTCTTTTTATGTAATTTACCCATAGAGCTTTTCTCCTATATAAGAGAGCTCTAGGGTTAGATGAAAGTTAAATCTTGGTTTTTCCCTCAACATGGTATCAGAGCGACGGTCCTAGACCGGAGCCTGTGCCCTAGTTCCTTCCCCACCGATAGCCCCCCCTTCGGCCGGCGCCGCCTCTCATTGCCGGAGTGCCCCCCACGCGCCTCTGCCGCCTCCTGCTCGCGTGCGAAGCCCTCCTCTGGCGATTCCGCTGTACGCGCGACTGCGCGAGACCCCCCCCCTCTGCGCGAGACCCTCCTCTGCGCGAGACTCCTGCGCGCTACCCCTCCTGCGCGCGATTCATCTGGGCGATTCCTCTGGGCGATTCTGCTTGCCGATTTCACACGAGCCCCTCTGCTTTGTTGTAGCCCTCGATTCTATTTGGCTCTGTTTGGCGATTTGTCGATTCTGCGATTTGGCGATTTTTGCTGTAGCCCTCGATTGCTGTAGGGCATGCGAGACTCTGTTTCGCGATTTGGCGATTCCACGCGTCCTCGATTCTGAGCCCTGTAGTCCTGTAGCCAAGTAGCCCTCTCTGTTTGGCGAGACGTTTGTTCACGCAGGACCTGGTGCATCTGTCAGCAATAGCATCGACTTCTTCCGAAAGAAAAGAACTTCAAGGCATGCAAGGGGTTGTGGATTGAGTCTACGCCCACAACCACATTCATTTATGTCCAAGTAGACATTTTTCTTTGTCTAAGTCTCTTGTAGTCCCAGTCTATAGAAATTGTTGTCATCATGTCTGACAACAAGGTGGATGTTCCATCCTCGGGTGCTTTCAGAGGTTCCGCACCCATTGCCAAGATGGATGGAACCAATTATGAACTGTGGGCCATGCAGTTCATGAGCTTTATGCAGTGTAATGGCAAAAAGCACATCCTCACTACAGAGGAGCCAAGTGACAAGACTGGGATACACGCCTCATGGGAGGCAGATGATGCGTATGCTAAAGTATGGCTATCCGGGACTGTTTCCACGGAAATAGCCAATGATATTCTCAGCCAGCCTACTGCAAAGGCTATGTGGGACATTCTTGCCGCGACTTACTCTCAGGCAAAGAATGAGTCTAAGATCCTCCAGCTCCAGCATGATATTTTCACATCAAAGCAGAATGGTCGTCCGCTTCACACTCTATATACTTCTCTGAGGGGTATGTTCGAGAGGCTGCATGGGTACATACCGTTGACAGCTACACCAGAACAGCTTAAAGCATATAGAGACTCTGTGATGACTGGGGTATTCCTTGCAGCCCTGGATCCGGAATATGATGCAGCTCGGGCTCAGATCCTTACTGATGCTACGATACCTCCGATGAAGGAGACATATCGGAGATTGAGCAGACTATCCATATCCTCTGGCAGTACAGTACAACAGCAGACATCTTCAGCGATGGCAGCTTCACGTAGAGGCAGTCATACATCATATCGTGGATGAGGTAGCTCAAACCGTGGTAGAGGAGGTGGTGGTCGAGGTCGATCATGCACTTTTTGTCACAGGACAGGTCATTCTGAGGAGACCTGCTACTCCAAGCATGAGTTTCCAGCGTCAGCCAGAGTTGCAGAGCAGACTGGGAGCTTACCTGATCAGAGGTTTGATGAGTTTGTTGCAAAACTGAGAGAGATTATGCCTGGCACATCTGGGTCTACCAGTTCTCCTTCAGGATCTTCGGAGGTGGTTGCTTCTGCTTCAGCATCCACGACAGGTACGACATTTGCCTTTACTACGTGTTAAAAGGCGGATCTATCAGAATGGATCATGGATTCAGGTGCATCACACCATCTCTGTGGTGACAGAGGTCAGTTTAGTATTTTTCATCCTGTTCGATCTGAACGATCAGTGGTGATAACTGATGGTACTTATTCCCCTATTACTGGTCAGGGGGAGGTGCAGTTGACTCCTACCTTGAGACTTTCTAATGTTCTTTATGCACCTAAATTTTCGATGAATTTGCTGTCAATTAGTCAAATCACCAAAGATTTACATTGCCGTGCTATATTTGATCCATCTGCTCTTGTGTTTCTGGATATACTTACGGGCAACGTGATTGGAACTGGCCGTGAGCAAGGGGGCCTTTACAGATTAGTGCAGTCTTCATATGCTGGTGTCTCTTCCTCTCTACGCACTGGGTCTGTTTCTCCGTATATGTGGCATCTGAGATTTGGTCACCTTCCTCTGCAAAAGCTGATCCATGTTCTCCCTCAGATTTCTCCTCGCTCTACTTTCCAGTGCGAGGCCTGTCAGCTTGGGAAGCACCACCGGTCTTCTTTCCAGAGTCGCCAAAGTCCGAGTAGTTATAGTCTGTTTGAGTTGTTCCACTTTGACATTTGGGGTCCTAGTCGTGTCTCTGATCATCAGGGGCACATATTTTATCTTGTTGCTGTTGATGACTTTTCTAGGTTATGTTGGGTTTTTCTTCTCAAGAATAAGTCTGATGCTGGTCTTGTTATTCAGTCGTTTATTAATGAAGTTAAGAACATTTTCTCTGCTAGAATTAAGTACATACGCTCAGACAATGCTCTAGAATTTTGTACTTCTCAACTTTCTCGATTTCTTCAAGCTCAGGGCATTGTGCATCAGAAGTTGTGTCCTTACACCTCCCAACAGAATGGGGTGGCTGAGAGGAAACACCGTCATTTATTAGATATCACCAGGACCCTCTTGATTCAGAGCCGTGCTCCTCATTCCTATTGGGGAGAAGCGGTTATAATTGCTTGTTACTTAGTGAATCGTATGCCTTCTTCTGCGTTAGGGGAAAAGGTCCCCTTCTCGATTGCGTTTCCCGAGAAGGATCTTTTCTCCCTTACGCCTCGTGTTTTTGGATCTGTTGCATTTGTTCATTGCTTCTCTCCTGTTCTTGACAAATTCTCTTCTAGAGCTGTCAAATGCGTGTTTGTGGGTTATTCCAAAACCCAAAAAGGTTATCGGTGTTTTGATCCAGTTAGACGACGGTACTATGTTAGTGCAGATGTCACCTTCTTTGAGTCCATTATGTATTTTTCTCCTACAGGTGACAGGCTCACTTACTCAGAAGAAGGGGACGATGTCTATGTACCTCCTCCTCCTCCTCCACCACCACCACCACCACCACCACCACCACCGCCACCACCACCACCACCACCAACTACTACATTTTATCCTCAGGTCTATCAGCGTCGCCCTCTCCTCATGTGCCTCATCCATCATGCCCGAGGTATGTAATGAACATTTGAGTACTAATAATGGCACGGGTGATTTGCATGCGCAGACAGATGTACAGGGCACAGATGATACTACCACTACTCCAGTTGATGATCTTGATCTTCCTATTTCTCATAGGAGGCAAAAGCGTGCGCGGACAATGAATCCCAAATATGGGATGGACTTTGCATCACAGGCCTGTTTGGAGCGGTTGTCCCCGGAGTTTCGCAAGTTCGTCCTTGGGTTATCAGCAGTAGAGATCCCAAGGTCATATCAGGAGGCACTACAGAGCAGTCCATGGCGTTTGGCTATGGAAGAGGAGATGGCAGCGTTGCAGTCACGTGGTACGTGGAGTGTTATGCATCCTCCACCAGGTGCGTCAATAGTCGGAAGCAAATGGGTTTTTACTGTTAAGCATCGGGCTGATGGTACGATTGATAGATACAAAGCCAGGTTGGTTGCTCGTGGGTTCACCCAAACATATGGGGTGGACTATCAGGAGACGTTTCTCCAGTAGCCCGTCATTCTACCTTACGGATTCTCATTGCAGTTGCTATTGTCCGTGACTGGCCCCTGTTTCAGTTAGATGTCAAGAACGCTTTCTTGTATGGTGACTTGCAGAAAGAGGTCTATATGCAGCATCCACCAGGGTTTACTGCTGAGGGGGAGTCCAGTATGGTGTGCCGTCTTCATAAGGCCATATATGGCCTGAAGCAGAGTCCACGGGCTTGGTTTCAGAAGCTCTCGGAGTTGATTGAACAGAAGGGCTTCGTCAGATCTACAGCAGATCATACTCTCTTTGTAAAGAGAGACCAACAAGGTATTGTGATCATCTTAGTGTATGTTGATGATATTGTTATCACTGGTAGTAATAAGCAGGGCATTCAAGCAGCCAAGGATTTTCTTAGTGAGCAGTTTGTTACGAAGGACCTGGGTACACTTCGTACTTTTTGGGATTGGAGTTTGCAAGAAATGAGAAAGGCATGGTAATGACACAAAGGAAGTATGTTACTGATCTGTTATCTGAGGCAGGAATGATAGGATGTAGACCAGCTACTACTCCTATGGATCCTAATGTTAAACTCTATGATGATGACTCTGAGGAGGTGGACAAGAGACGGTATAGAGAGCTAGTGGGGAAGTTGTTATATGTTACTATTACCCGACCAGATATAAACTTTGCTGTTAGTAGGGTAAGTCAATTCATGGAGCAACCCAGACATGCTCACATGAATGCTGTTTTTATGATCTTGAGATATCTGAAGTCGTCTCCAGGTGCTGGTCTTCTGTTTAGGAAAGATACCTCTATATCTGTCACAGGTTGTGCTGATGCAGACTATGCTGGGTGCCCTAATGATAGAAAGTCTATTCAGGCTTTATTGTATTTGTTGGCAACTCACCAGTAGCGTGGAAGAGTAAGAAACAAACTGTTGTGGCTCGATCTAGTGCAGAGTCAGAATATAGGGCAATGGCCCAAGGTAGTACTGAGATGATGTGGGTTAAATCGGTGTTGACTGATTTAACTATTGAAGTACCTCTTCCTATGCATCTTAAATGTGATAATCAGGCAGCCTTGTTCATAGCCAATAATCCAGCCTTCCATGAAAGGACAAAGCACATTGAAGTGGATTGTCATTATACAAGGGACTTAATTCAAAAAGGGCTGATTTCAACTTCTTATGTATCATCAGGAGAGCAGATTGCAGACATGTTCACCAAAGCTCTTGCTAGAGGTCCTTTTCATCTATGTTGTTCCAAGCTGAGCATGTTAGATATATATGCTCCAGCTTGAGGGGGAGTGTTAGAATAATTATGTTATTTGTGTTTTTTTAATTGTTCTTTTATGTAATTTACCCATAGAGCTTTTCTCCTATATAAGAGAGCTCTAGGGTTAGATGAAAGTTAAATCTTGGTTTTTCCCTCAACAATCTTGATTTTTCTTGTAAGTTGCAATTAAGTTATCTCCATTGCTACAAGTACTGTCATGTGAACAGCTTATTTATTCAGGCTCATGCATTTTATTGATATTAATTCTTAGGTACATGGGAACGATAACGGGAATTGGTGATCTAGATCCTGTTAGGTGGCCAAACTCACATTGGCGTTCAGTTAAGGTACTCATTTTAGCACTAATTTAGTGATGATGACTTCTTTTCAATTGTTCTAGTGACCATAAAATTATCATTACTTTTCTCCAGTTGCCATTATTTTTGAGAAGTATCTTCTGGTAATGTAGGTTGGTTGGGACGAGTCCACTGCAGGGGAAAGGCAACCAAGAGTTTCACTTTGGGAAATCGAGCCTCTGACTACATTCCCCATGTACCCGTCTCCATTTCCTCTCAGACTCAAGCGTCCGTGGCCTCCTGGGCTTCCTTCACTTCATGGTATGGTTCTTCTCTTTAGTGCTTTGGTTGCACAGCTCCAGAAGCACATCATCTTAAATACATCTTTGTGTTCCTAATGGGCAGGTTTTAGAGATGATGGCATGGGCCTAAACTCCCCCTTAATGTGGCTTCGTGATGGTGGAGACTGGGGAATGCAATCCCTGAATTTTCAGGGCGCAGGAGTCAATCCGTGGATGCAACCAAGGCTTGATGCATCCCTGCTTGGCATGCAGCCTGACGTGTACCAGGCAATGGCAGCGGCTGCTCTCCAGGAGATGCGGGGTGTGGACTGTTCTAAACAAGCAGCTTCATCAATTCTACAGTTTCAGCAACCTCAGATTGTTTCAGGTGGGCCAATGTCTATGTTGCAGAATCCGATGTTGCAGCAAGCGCAGTTGCACTCCCACCAAACAATGTTTCAGGATAATCAAAGTCCGAATCAGACACAGTCTCTACTTGGCCAAACTCAGTCACAACAAAGTAAGTCATATAGTGATCAGCAACAGCAACCATCACCTCAGCGACTACAACTACCTCAGCAGCAGCAGCAGCATCTGCATCAACTTGCTCCGCAGCAGCACCTTCAACAACTCACGCAGCAGCCACAGGAGGTATCTAAGCAACAACCTCAACACCAACTACCGACAAAGCAGCAGCAGTTCCAGCAACAGTTGCAGCAGCATCTGCCTAACCATCAGACACACACTATTCATCCTTCATTGTCTCAGCTTGTTTCCGTAACTCAGCAGCACACTCCTGCCGCGCAAGCCGTTTCATTTTTCAGTCAGCAGCACAACTTTCCGAACTCCAACGGAAGTTGCTCCACGTCATCCGTGGTTTCTCCTTTACATGGTATCTTGGGTTCATTTACTCCCGAAGAAGCATCTCATATTCTTGACCTCCAGAGGTCGAGCCCATTGGTTTCTTCTAATGCCTGGTTACCCAAGCGCATTGGAATTGATTCGATGCTCCCTTCAGGAGATCTTGGTGGTGTTGCCCAAGTGGATCAATTTGGGCAACCTCAGACAAACATTTCTCAACCTTCCATTGCCTTGGCCCCTTTTCCTGGAAGAGATATCCAAGATGCAAGTGTGGATGTGCAAAATCATTTGTTATTCGGTGTTAACATAGACTCTTCTTCTCTTCTTGCTCAGAATGACATTGCGAACTTGAGGAATGCTGTTAGCCAAGCCGATTCGGCTACAATGCCATTTGTTGCTTGTAATTTCTTGGGTTCCACTGAAAGCGATCTCCCATTGAATCCGGCTATCACGTCTTCCAGTTGCTTTGATGAGTCTGGCAACTTGCAATCTCCAGAAAATGCGGGACAGGGGAATCCACAAAATGGTACTTTTGTGAAGGCAAGTAGAAACCATGCTCTGTTTTCCCTTGAAGCCAATTACTTGGAATTCAATTCATGAACACATTTGCTTCCATTCTCAAAACCTTTTATATGGCATGTAGGTTTATAAATCAGGGTCCTTCGGAAGATCACTGGACATCACCAGGTTCAACAGCTACCCCGAGTTAAGAAGTGAACTGGGGCGTATGTTTGGCCTGGAAGGCCAGTTGGAGGACCCAATGAGATCAGGCTGGCAGCTTGTATTCGTCGACCGTGAGAATGATATTCTTCTCGTTGGCGACGACCCGTGGCAGTGAGTATTGCCTTTTCTCTTATTTACTTTATGTTCTTTCATTTCAAAGTCCTGCACAGACCACTTTGTTAATAATAATAAGCACGGGTAGAAAGAGATGTTTAGACACTCGTTTTTTTGGTAAAAAGCTAACAAATTCCATGTATTGGCTATTTTCCTGAATGTCTAGCATGTTCATAAAGCCTAATGTGCTTTAATATATGCAGATGTCTGTTTAAGATAGCGTGTACGACGTAGCATGTGCCAGTATTAAATGGGTGTCCCATGTTACATGGTTAATTTTGTTGGAGTTTATATCTCATACAAAATATGTCCATGCACATCAAGCTTTTGTTTCACAGATCTTAACTGCACCCGTGGTCGCTTTTTATTACAGCTGTAAGAACAACTATCACACATGCGTCTAGTTATAAAGAATAAGCAGATTTTCAGTATATTTATATTTGTGCACGGCTGTTTTAAATTATGCTTATGCATGCTTGCACTTACTAAGAGAAATCACAAAATGGCATTTTTCTGCTAAATTAATATGCCGTTATAAATGCAAATAACAATCTCACGTTTCTAATTCATGCCTTCTTTTACATTTGAGAAATGGAAACCTGGGAAAGAATTATAACATTTTATATTTTGATGATGCCAATTCAACTAAAGATGTGAGCTGATCAAGTAAATGGTAGCAAAAACCTATGGTCTTTTACCCAAGGTAGATCTATCTAGCTTATTATCCGATGACAAAGTGTCACGTTAATATATAGATAAGTGCATGCAAAATTTCGGTGATGAATTAGCGTGTTCCTCAAATGACAGCTTTTTTTAAGTAATTTTAATATAAATACCATTGGCTGCATATGCCCTTCGCGTATAGTACTCTATCAGAGAAGAAGATATTGTTCTTCGATATGCCATGTGAAGTAAATATATGTAGTCTGACATTTATATTTTAATATTTGTAAGCCCACAATTCCATCAATATTTCCATTCGAATTTACTACTACCATAAACACAGCGAATTAAGGTCAACTTTGAGATACCATTTGGTGTAGTGTAACCGTTGCCCTCTTGTCAAGTATTGTGAGGAGATTTTTACAAGTGTATCTTCATGTGAATTTTGATTGATTTGTAAGGTGCTCCTTGGCTGCCAAGTGATTTCTACAATTTGTATACTTTCTAAAGTTGATCGACAAAAGGAGCGTGATCTCGATGCCTATTTCGTGCAGGGAGTTTGTCAATAATGTTTGGTGCATAAAGATACTCTCGCCACATGAAGTGCAGCAGATGGGCAAGCCGGAGGGTGGCCTTCTGAACTCAGTTCCTATCAGCAGGCTCTCTAGCAATGGCTGTGATGACTACGTGAGCAGGCAGGATTCTCGCAACTTAAGCAACGTGATTGCTTCCGTGGGGTCTTTGGACTACTAAATTTTGAAGAGAACAAAGCAACCGGAGGAAGACATGCCGGTGCTCTGGCACGTCCTGCACGCCTATGTCCACACCAGTCTACTTGTCTTGTTATGCCCATAACCAACCATCTCCGACGCAGAATATCGATTATATGACCATTTAAGCTATGGACACTAATTTCTTGTATTATATTTATATGAATACTATGGTCATGCTAAAGGTACTGCTAGAGGACCTGTATTTTGTTGATTGGGTAGCCTTTCTATTTCCAGGATATGATCTCCACATTCTCCCCCAGTCTGGTTTAGGTGACGTCTGTTTTTAAAGATCTGTCCATGGTCAGAACATTATTAGCTGATCAGCTCGCCAGGAAAAAGAATTAAATTTGTACTACTAGTAGGATAATATATTCACATATGTTGTGCGCCGCTTTCTTTGGCAAAGATGAAAGATGTTAGGATCTAGCAGATAATTTTCTCTACAATCGATTCTAGGTGATACAGTAGCATATCGGTTTTTACAGGTCTCTCTCCTGAAAACCGCAGTTACACTACGTATACTGAAAGCTTGCGTGTTCACTTGGAGAATAAGAAAAGTGGAATAAGAAATAAGATGTTTTATACCCTGTTCCCGTTCTGTTGAATGCATTACAAGGAGTTAATCCCTTGTCTTGTTTGCTTGTAGGTTTTGTACATCGTACTTACAGAGGAATGGATAGTGTCAACGAGGGGATAATTAGTGTTCCTTGAAGGAAAGGGATAATGTAACGTCTCGAGCTTAGATCCTTGTCTGTTATCGAAGAAAACTAGTCTTGACAACTTGTTGACTTCAGGTTTAAATGGACTCGTTGATAACCACCCAAAATGCTTATGCTGTAGTTGTCAAGTAATAATTTTCATCACTTATAAATCACTCTTACACTTTGTTAGTTTTAGATGTGATACTATGTTTGGAGGTATGCGTGTTACAACCTCCATTGTTTATATTTGCAACGTCCTTATTGCGACATGGCCTATTACTTATTCTCAGTGACAGTGGCGGCTGCATGCTTCCGTCTTAGGTCCCTTCGGATAACCTTTTCCACTATCAGAGGGAATTCACTTTGATATCATTTGTAATGTCCCAGGTGTAGGTCCTCGGTTCGTTGTCGAGTAAAACTAGCTCTAACAACTTGTTGGGTACGGGCTCAGATGGATCCGTTGATAACCACCTAAAATGCTTAAGCCTAAGTTATCAAGCAGTAATCGTTGCCGCTTATAACCCACTCTCCCACTTTGTAAGCTTTAGATGTGGGACTAGTAACATCCAATCCTCAAACATAGTCCCACATCTGAAACTCACAAAATGTGTGAGAGTGAGTTATAAGTGGCGGGTATTACTACTTGATAACTTGGACTTAAGTATTTTAGGTGGTTGTTAATGGATCCATCTGGACCCGTACCCCAAAAGTTGTTAAGGCCAGTTTTACTCGATAACGGACTGGGTGCCTTTCATGACCCCGATTTCGGGTCGTCGGATCCTCCATATCCGGATCTGGTTACTTAGTAATAATTTATTCAGCAATCATAACAAACATTCAGAAACAGACTGCAAATAAAAATACTAGAAGAAAGTATTTCAATACTTTCCATTCACAAAATAAAGTTTACATGATCCATTGTCTCACTACAACCATCTACATGTACATCAGCGGGAAGGAAATACACAGAAAGATTACCAACTATCATATAGAGTAAAGCTAATGTAGCTGACTGGATGGTTAAAGTCCTTGCGATGGTTCACCGGTACCTATTGCGTTTTCCATAAATCATAGTATGACAATTAGCCAGTGCTAACGAACAAAGAAGAGAAAAGTAAACAAATTGTGTAATTTTACAAAACTTGTTGTCATCAAAAGTTACATACCTTCTAATTAATTTAAGTCATATTCCTTTCTATTCCACATCAGAGATTAGTCCATGGGAATCCCACCATTCTTAGACTCTGAAACTGTAGATACTTCTGGATTGGAGATTGCGTTGATATGGTGAGTTTATGCTGCGCACGTCACCTCAATCAATTCTATAATACTATCCTGACAATTTTCCTTTTCTTTTATTAATCAGGGTCTCAACCCTCTTCTTGGAAAACAATAGAGCACACCGTCCTCAAGGACCAGGTTGCTTAAAATATCAGCCTAACCGTTAATCACATAACCTAGCGGCTTTAAATACATGTTATCGTGACCTAATCTCTATTGAACCACCTGTGCCTCCACATGGTACGACCACATCTTCTGTCGTTCAACCCAAATATATTATCTTCCGGTACTACGCGTTGCAAATCATTTATTTTGTGCGCACTTATTATAATAGGGCAAACACGTACCACCTAGGTGGGGCAAAACCAATACGGGTTTCTTTCGACAAACTTACAGGTTGCATGTCCGAGCTATATTTCTACTCCCAGTCATTCTTAACGTAAGACACAATCCTTTTATAGGATCCAACTCAAAACACATCAATTCCCATGTTGTAATTCCTCCGTTAATCTTTATATTTGCATAAATATAATACTGAGTATAGACTTATATATAAATTAATTTATAAATTTATAAACTCATATTTATGCTCATTTTAACTTCCAAATCCTAATTTTCCGAGCCACTGCATCCATTCGACGTGTAGACTTTATTTTAGTTAAATCACAAAACAACTTTTCATACTTTCTCAAGTATGGCCAAATTAGGGTTCTTCCTAACGAAGAACATAAAGTCAGGAATCTCAACGACCTCATATGGAAATCCAACAACAAAAGGAAGGATTTCGTTACGTAATCGAGCTCTCCCGCGTATGCAATGCTTTATCGTGATTCGTTTTCGGAAAAGGATGATTTACATCTCATGGAACGATTGAATTTCATGTTCGTATCAAAAATAATAAAAACATGCCAAGAACACGAAGAATGTATGAAGAACACGAAGAACATGAAAAACATATTTTCTCTTAAAATTTTGGCAGAACTTCCTCTTATATATGGTAATGTTTCTAGAAAAATTTCGGTAGAGTTTCCCCTTTTTATGAGACATATTTCTAGAAAAAGTTCGTTAGAGTTTCCCCTTATAATTGGGACATATTTTAAAAGAAAAACAGAAAGAGTTTCCTCTATAAAATCATCGAGATGAAAAGAATAACGAAACTGAAAGAATATACTCAAACAACAAGAGATGAATAATCGGTAGACACCATGCATCTTAGGTGAGTAAATGCGTGATGAATCATAGCGTTCACTGACGTGCATAGCCGCCCGCACCTAAGTAGGGTATTACACAAATTTCTCCATTAAAATAACTATAAAAGCAGAATTGAAAGAATAGAACCATAAGCGATGGAGAATCGATATACACCACGCGTCTTAGGTGAGTGAATGTGTGACAAATCACGAGGTTCACTTACGTGCATAGCCGCCCGCACCTAAGTAGGGTGTTACACAAATTTCTCCTCGAATCACAATAGAAAACGAATCAGAAAGAAAGATGAATTGAAAACAAAGCTTGGAAGAAAAGACGATGAATCGAAAGCCTAGCTTACGAAGCAAACTAAGAGAGGATCATACCTTCCTCCTCCTCGTTCTCCTGGCAGCGCTTCGCTAGCGCTCTTTTGGGAGACCATCAGATGAGGGAGGAATAACCAATCGAAGCTCATACAGCGACATGTTGTTCCCTGTTCTTTAGGGAGAGTAGTAGCCGTTGGATTGCCCCTCCACTCCATATTGAAGCTCCACTATTGGATCTGCAGCACAACTATCATCAGATTGAACCTAGGGATCTAATCACAACCATCCATCGGCAAAGTGGTATCGACTATTGAGGATGCGACACATGTCCAAGTGAGAAGATCAGAGCCGTCAACTGATGAATACCCATTCATCGCTCTTTATTCTTTTATTTTAGCTACAAAACCCATGCAAAAGACATGTATATTCCTGCAAATATCAATAATTGTTAAATAGCATGCATTGTGTAAATATGCATTATTAGCATGTTTTTGTGCATAAATAAAAGAATAAAGAAATAAAAGAAAAAGAGGAAGATATTTAGAATAAATATTGAGCGACCTAATCCTAAGGGAGGGCTCAGCATGGGCCTGACCGCATAAAAACCCAAGTAGAGAGAGATAAGGAAGCTCACATGTGTACATATATACCTGTATATAAATAAAAATATTTTCCTCTAAATAAAAATAAAATTGGATGTATAATTATTTCTATATATTTGTAAATATGAAATTAAAATAAAAATGAGAAAATGAAAAAGAACTTAAAAATCCCTACACCAGTGTACATAAGCCATGTATATAGAAACCCTTTATCTATTTATTTCCCCCTATAAATAAATAACTAAAATCAAATAAAAATATGTACATACTCCAAAGTCCCCAGTGTAAATAAATAAAATAAAAATCACAAAAATAAAATAAAAATAAAAATAAATAAAAATAAAAATCAAAAGCCACATTGTATATATACCACATATGTATATAAATAAAACTAATTATTTCACCCATGTACATAATTAATAAAATAAAATATAAATACCAAATTATTCCAAATTTTATTCTATAAATAAATAAAATATAAATTAAAATAAAATGTACAAAAATAAAGAATTAAAAATAAAAAATAAAAAATACAATATTGTATATACCTATATATATTAATACTATATTGTACATACCTAATTTTTATTTAAAAAAAATAAAAATCACAAAAAATTAGTTTATAAATAAATAAACATTTTTTATGTGTTGAGTTTTTCGAAATTCAACCATTTACTATTTATTATTTAATTTTCAAATATTTATGACGTGGCTGCATCTGGTTGGTCCACGGGGGAATGTTGCCCCCTGGTCAACTCTCCCCCCAGGACCACCAGAGCCGGATCCTGCGCTTCAGACTCGACTTCACTTATTTTTCACCGCATGATCCGAACCCTATTCACCTAAACCCCGGGCTCCGATTGAAGATCCCACATCCGTGATTCACGCCCGGGGTGGGTTTTGGGGATCCGAGCTCCGGTATCCTCGCCCGACCTCCACCTTCTCGGACCCCTAGCCATATAAAGCTTCAGCTCCGGCCATCTTTTCATTCCATCTTTGACTCCGTCTTTCCATCCCAGGATCTCCACTGCCTTCGCCTGAGTGACAGCTAGCTGCGAGTGGTGTCGCAGTGAGGAGGAGGTGTCCCGGCCACTGATCCGGCCGCTCATCGCCGCCGTGCGCCGCCCAGGAGCAGCGCTAGTGCCTCGGGCATCGACGACCCTCGAGGCAAAGACTAGGAGCTTCAGGAGCTCTTCCACAGTCGACCTCGGCCATCCGGTAAGCTTGATTCTTTCTATCTTTTCGCTAATTTCCAGTTACGCCCAAATTCCTCTCTCACCGCCGACCATAGATTCCGGCCATATCGTTCACCCATTTCATCGATCGACCCGATCATCACCTCCACCCTTCTCCCCTGCACGTTCTTCACCTACCTATTCAACCCAGTTCGCCCCGGAACTGGGAGTCGATCTCCTTCACCGTCGCATCGTCGGAGATCCTCCGCCCCAACGCATCAGCCACCCACTTCGCCTCTAACCGGGTCGTGGCACTTTGCCCTCGACCCAGGAGTCTTTCTGTGCAGTTTTTCAGGTCCGAGGAGGTCCATCTGAGGACCTCAACTTCCAGGCACAGTTGCCCAGCTCCGCCGTCGTTGCCCGGGCTCCTTGGAGCTCCTTGGTGCCATCGGAGGGATTCTTCATCCGCGGGAGGCTTTGGCGAACCTTTTCCACCCATCAGCAGCCCCCGAGGAGGTCCAGTGCACCAGCATTCCTCCGGCGAAGCTCGTCGGCGAGGAGTTCTTCCAGGATCTTTCTCCGCCGTTCATTCGACCCCAGAGGCCCAGATTTGATCTGGACCGTTCATTTATATGAAGAGGCACCCCACTACCAGTACCGTCCGATCTACACGTGGCGCTATCTTCACCGTATGTCGCAGAGGAGAGGCGAGCCCCTTCAGTAGCCGTTTGATCCTCCACGTGGCGAGCCCTCCACCGTCAGATCTGAGCGAGGTTTACTCGAGGAGGCGCCCGCTACCCGCAGCCGTCAGATCAGCCACGTGGCGCCATCCCAACCCTCGGATAAATAATAGTGGTAAATATCACTTAGGCCCCCTTATGTTTTGTTTTAGCATTTAGTCCTGTAAATATTTTCCGAAATTCATTTTATTTTGGAACATTTGCACATAGGACCCCGTTGCTTATTTTAATTGCATTTCTACCCTTTATATGGTGGACACGTGCTTCGTCACGTGAATTTTTGGTGAAATTGTATGATATGGGCCTGTAGTTTTTATATGTTATGGAATGAAATACATTTTTGGATATTTGCACTTATGCCCCTGTGAGTGTTTTTATTGAACATGTGCTGAATATCCTTGGGCTTTTTACAACTTAGCTCCTGAAATTTTAGCACCTGTTGCTAATAAGTCCGGGGACTTAAGTTTTCTTTCATTTGGGTCCCTCAGTGCCCAGGACACGTGCTGCGCGCGTGGGAATCTGGTGTTTTTGCACAAGGACCCCTGAGTTTCTCTTTTTGTTGCTTTTAGGCCCCCAGAAGATATTTTTATTACGAACAGGTCCTTGTGCACTGTGGGCTCTTGTTTGTTTTAAATAAAATATCAAATCTCATCCAAATTGAGTGAAAATTGGATATATGGCTCCTGCCACTGTGTAGAATTTTTACCATTTTTTGGGAAAATTTTTGAGACCTTTTTATTATTTTTAAAAATTCAAAAACATCCATTTTTCTACCTGTTCAGATTTAAAATTCATAAAAAAATATATACATCTCTTTAAAAATTACAAAAAAAATCAGATTTTGTGTGTTTTAGTATGTCTGATTTTCTGACCAATTTTAGTGATTTTTGGATATATAAAAACCCTAAAAATTGAAAACCCCTTAAAACTCATAAAAATTCTAAAAAATAGTAGAAAAATCCAAAAACAATAAACTCTTTTTCTGAATTTTCCTTGTTATTTCTATTTCTCATAAAAATACCTCCAGGCCTTGAAAGACCATTTGATATTTTTAAGTGGTCTTTGAAGCCTGGCTGGACAGTGTTCCTTTGTTTCTACCTTATTTGATTTTTAGAAAATTTCATAAAAAAGCATAAAATTCTCAAAAATTCACCAAAAACAATAAAAAATCCCTAAAACCTAACAATATTTTTGTTAGAATTTTTTGACTATTTTTGGGTGTTTAAATAATTGCTTGGAATTGTGTTTATTTGCCTTTTTATTATTTTCTTCATAATTAAAAATCCCAAAAAAATATAAAAATATTAAAAATCCACCAAAAATCATTTGTTTTTATTTTCTTTATTTTCAGACTACTTCGTAGTCCGCAAGGCTAATCCGCACTCCCTGAGTCCGTCCCTGGGTGCTATACCAGGCTAATCTCATAGCTAGGACTACTATTTATTTTTATTGATTTTTATCTCTGTTTGGTGGTCTGTTCCATAATTTTTCTTGATTGACTGAATTATTTCTCTTGATCCGGGTGATGAAGCCACGATTCATCATCTTTATTCTATCATTTTGGCCTTAAAAACCCTAGTAAATGCGTGTAAATAGAGCTAATTTAGGCATTTTATCATCCGTGCATTGTCTTGTATATATTGTATAAAATACGGTTTTTAAAAGCCAAAATTATAGAATAAAGAAAAGAAAAGAAAAAGAATAAAATATTGTAAATATTTTATGACCCGAAATCCCGAGACCTAGGCATCTTGATGAATAGGTCGACCAGGAAGAAAGTAGGGGGAGATAAGGGTCAAATACCTATGTTATTTTCTTCATTCTTCATTCTTTTTGGGACCTATTTTTGGTTCCACTTTTTATACATCAAATAAAGAAACTTTGTACATGATAGTTGTAGATAATTTCATAAAGAAAAATACAAAATTAATTTCACAGAAAAATAATGTACAGATAAAAAGTTATGGTCTGAATATAATTCCAGAATCCCAACTTCCCAGACCCGTATCTCACAAACGACAACTCCAAATGCAGCGTACTCACCTTTAATTGTATATAGAAGAAAATAAGCTATTTAATGGCGGTGGCTTCGCATTTGGCGGAGCTACGGTTTGAAAGTTGAGTTTTGGACCCTCATTGTATACTTGTACATATTAGAATATTCAAGTTATTATTTATTTATTATTTTTATAAATTTATATTTTTATAATATTGTACATAATACTTATAATAATTATGTACATTAAAATTGGAATAAAAACAGAAATAAAACTCAATCAAAAATGATTGTATACTCAATACATAGATACAATACTTATATATATACCTATATAACATACTCTTGTATTTTATAAGTATACAAAATAAATCAGAAAAATAAACTAAAAATATATTTATGTATATAAAAGTATTTTATAATTTTATAAAATACTAAATAAAAATAATAACAATTAAATACATACAATAAAAACAAAAGAATACAATACATAGAATATACCTATATAAGGGTATAAAAGTAACTTGTAAAATATATTTCATAAAAATAATTAAAAATCGGAATAAAATACTATATAAAATAATAAGCATTTTTTATTTTATAAACTAAAACAAATAAAGTCATTTATTATTTTTAAATCATTTTTTTCTCTTTTTTCCAGGAGTTTTTCCTGGTTGGTCCACGTGGACCAACCAGGGGGCCAGAAGAGTTGACCTCGGGTCAACTCCCTGGCCCTACTCCTGTAGCTGCGATAGAGCGCCCATGCCCCTCTTTCGCCCATTTTTCGAGGGCGCGTCTTTCACCCTTTGAAGACGCTTCCTTCATGAAAGTTGTACCCTGTACATCCAGGATTCGCGCCGACCTCTTAGATCCTACCAGATCTCTTCTGTCCGCCCGTGATCGCGCCTCGAAGAGAGCTCCTCGACCTTGTTTTTAAAACACCACCCAGTCCTCCACTGGGCTTTTGAACCTTCTTTTGACCACGCCTTCTCCTCTGACGAGTGCCCTGGACCGGCGAGGGTGACAGCCTCGCCTCCGGCCGAGTGGCGAGGCGTTAGGCAAGGTCGAGGAAGCGCTCCACCCCCATCTCCGGCGTGCAGCCATTGAGGTTTTTCTCTTGGTTTCACCGCCAATCGAGGACATTTTTTTTTGCTGTTGTTCCCGCACTTTTGTTTCGCCGTAGTCCTAAGTTTCTTCCCAGCCATTCCGCTCGCCGATCAGTTACCCTATCACCTAAGCCACCCCTCGCCGGAGGACACTCCGACGAGGCCCCATTTCGCTGTTTCCATATCCATTTGTGCCGCCAACCGCGAGGCATTTTGCCCTTGCGGTTTAACATTTCGTGTGCAGGACCCAGGATCACCAAAGACCGGCTGGAGCTATTTTGGAAAAGCTCGGAGGTATCTGGAGCTCTCGACCTTCCTCGGCGTCGAGAGGGAGCTCCGGTGCCCCCCTGTGCGTTTTGAGGTCTCCAGCGCACTAAGGGATCTTGCAGGCTCAGCTTGGGCCATTTTGGAGCCGCAAAGAGCGTCGGAGGTGGAAGCCTTGGCCCGGAGAACCTCGCCCCAGGCGGAGCTCCTCCCTGTTCGTCGTCAAGCCTTCACGACCGTTGATCAGGCCCTTATTCTTGCTAGTCTACAGCGTCCGTTAGATCACGCGACCCCTCCAGCCGTCCGATTTTGGCCCCAGGATCTAATCCTGGCCGCTATCTCCCAAGGGGTATCGCAAGCCCATGTCGCACCACGTGTATTAGTGAGATCTCCAGCACCGTTGGATCCGCGCCTAGGTGGGCATTTTGCAAATCTCGCCCGCCGGTTTTTGTAATTACTTATTACTTTAAAACTTTCCTCTTCTGTGGTTAATTTTTGTTGAAATTGCGAATGTGCCCCCGAACTTCGATATTATTGCAGGTCAACCCCCGCCAGGTCGCGTGCGTCGCACGTGGCCTTGGTAATTTTGTGGGATAGCCCTTCGAGCATTTTGTCATTTGTTTTAAGTCCAGCAAGTTCATTTCGCATATATATATTTTGTGGATAATTTGCGCTAAGGCCCCTTGACTGTCTGAATATTACAAAAATACCCCTGCATGTGTGCCTTTTCTTTTTACTTCTAGTATTTTTTGCATACGTCTATAAAAATCCTAAAAATCCCCAAAAATCAGTTTAGATCTCTGTTGCATCATAGATTAACGGCATATTTTTATTTTTCATAATTATTTCATTTTTATATTTATTAAAAATCAAAAATAGTCATTTTCAGCACTGTTTGCATAACAAAATACCAAAAAATATAAAAACACTCCAGAAAAATCCCCAAAAAATATATTTTGTTCCCTTTAGCGTGTCTTAGCTCCAGGCCAAAAATCATTAAAAATCACAAAAGAAAACTCATAAAAATCACAAAACTCCAAAAACCTTCATAAAAATCCTAAAAATTCCTCAAAAATCCTAAAAATACAAACTTTGTCTCTGAATTTTCTTTGTTTTATTATATTTCATTGAAAATTAATTTGGAGAATTTTTGTTACTGATTGCTATTTTATTTCTCCATTTTAAGTTTCAGCCTTGCATTTTTGCTACTGTTTTCTTTATTTTGGTAATTAAAAATACCAAAAAAATTCTAAAAACTACCCAAAAATCACAAAAACAGTAAAAAAGGCATAAAAAGACCAAAAAGACTTTATTTGCTAATTTTTGGATATTTTTATCTATATCTCTTTCTCTCTTTTATTACATTATCTTTATTTTCCAATATTGAAAAAGAAAATATAAAAATATAAAAGAAAAACAAAGAAAATATAAAATCAGAAAATTAAAAATCAAAATACAAAAAAAATATATAAAAATTAAAACCTACAAAAAATAGCATCATAGACTCTTGATCACATACACACACATTTTGAGCATTTTGTACCCCGTTCTACCTGTCTGCTCCCTGTGTTCGACCTCTACACATACTTGCACTATACACATCTTGTTGTAGAGTTATAATAAATTTTAACTCCGCACATTTATTTTCATTGCTTGATTTATCTGTCGTGGGTTAATTGTTGTTTTAATCCGGATTTCGCGTGGTCGATTCAGCGACTGAGTTCCCGCCTTGTGTGGAACTTAAGATCACCGATTTTCTGGGTTAAACAACGGGTCGCAACGACCCTTGAGTGATTTTATATTTTATCCCGGATTGATTGAGTGAATTTTTCGGTCATCATCAACCCGCACACCTTTGTGTGCAATTTTGCAACATATACCCCTGATTTTTGTATTTTCTTTTTACTCAAAAATTTATCAACAATTATAAAAGTTTTGTATAATTCACACTTTGAGCCCTAGGTTACTGTTAGTTACACTTAGGTCCCTCGACACATCACCTCACGTGCGCATATACGTGAGGGGACATGCTTTTTGCAAGGTACCCATCTAGGTCTTTTTATTTCCTTTAAGTACATTAATTAAAACGTCTAGTATAATACTTTTTAGATATTTTTCATCAAGTACCTTCAGAATTTTCAAAATTACAAAATAACCCTACCAACGTGTTTTATATTTAATTTATCTCGACTTTTTGGGGTTCGGAAATTAAGGAATTCTTTTAGGAAATTACAAATAAGTTCCCATCGATATTGCATTTTCTTTTTGTATTTTTTTATTAAATGTATTTTATGCTTTAAAAATTCTAGAAAAATCAAGTTAGGTGCATAAATTTTATTCTATCTCATATATTTTTTGGGGCATTTCTTTATTTTTTATTTATTAAAAATAAAAAGAGCATTTATTACCTATTTGCATTTAAGAATATAGAACAAATTATAAAATCAGTTCTAAAAATTCCGAAAAGTTAGATATTATTTATTATTGTATTTTTGAAATCCAGATAAAAAATCATTAAAAATTTTAAAAAAATATTTATAAAATGAAAAATTTTAAAAATAATATAAAATTATTAAAAAATATTGAGAAATCCAAAAATACTATTTTCTATTTTTATATCTTATTTATATTATATATTACACACTAAAAATAGTTTTAAAAAAATTAATATATTTACCTATTTTTAAATTCCAAAATAATTTGATTTATTTGTATTACTCAATTTTTTGACATTTTTAGTCATTTAAAAATTCAAAAGAAATTAGTAAAAAATATAAGAAAAATTCTAAAAATAGTACAATTTGTGTAGAGGGCAAACGATTAATTTAGGATCCATTGTCTAACATAGTGCGTGTACTCATAGTGTTAGTGATTCGACTCATCACATAGTGATCACCTACTCTCATTTATTTCCTTGAGATCTCATTTCGAATGACACAAGTCATTGCTAAGGATAACACATGTTTTTCTGTACTTGATTTTTTCTTCCTGCTTGTCCTCGTATATGTACATTTCGCTTTGAGATACTTCTTCATAGCAGGCGTGGCATCCATAAACTCATCAAATGGCATCTCAACTTTTACATATTCCTTGTAAATTCGTGCCATCTCTTAATCATCTTTTTGAAATTTTGGATTCTCTTGATTCCCCTTGTAGAGCATGTGTAAATGGATTATTGTAGGAGATGGAAGAGACACGTCGGAATCATGCAATTTGCTACTTTTATTCAATTAAGAAAAATAATCATTAATAGGACTCAAACTGGACTTTGTACATGACTGACACGATGCTCTTGCGGGGACTCCAAAAGATTTCATGCTTTACGATTTTGGTTTAACAAGATAGGAAGGTCTATGTTTTCACAAGACATGATTATAAAAAATAAAATATCTAAATATTTTTTAGATCTTCTAAATATACAAAAGCCTTTTTTTTCTATTCGTACGAAATCAAGGATCATGCAAATAAAAATATTACAGAGCAACAGTGAGACATAATGTTGACCTGTGAGCCATAAACATGTATAGAAAAATGGCAGTAGCATAAAGTATACAAATATATGTTAAAGGAAATTAATGTATGATTTGCCAATGTTCTACTATATAAGAGTTACATTGTAAATCATAGCACCCGCACACATCCCGAGCCTTTCAGTAATTAGCACAAGACCGATAATTTTTTACCTCTACTTTCATCTTTGACTTTTGTGATTTGTGCACGATGGGATAGTGTTCTAAATAATGGGCAACAAGGCACACCATCTTAAACACTGAATCTCCTGCTTTCCACGAGTTCTTGCTAGTGATCATCAAAAGGTAGGATGATTTGCCAGAGCAAAATATGGAAACTTTAAACAGATTCAAGAACTAATATTTCAAAGCTATTCATAGCAAAAGATTACGTGCTTTACGATTTTGGTTTAACTAGATAGAAAGCATGCATTGTCTATGTTTTTATGAGATATGGTTTTAAACAAATAAAATATCTTAATATTTTTTAGCTTTCTAAATATATAAAGGCCTTATTTTTCTATTTGTACGAAATCGATATCACAAATAGAAGTATTACAAAGCAACGTAAGACATGCTATGCTCTATAGATCAGAATGTTGGTCTGTGAACTATAGACATGAGGACAAAATGACAGTAGCATAAGTGAACATGCTAAGGTGGATGTATGGTCATACATGAAAAAATTGAAGTTAGAAAGATGCGATCAAAAGGAAAGTTAATGTAGCTCCGATAAATGATAAGATGAGAGAAAATCGCTTAAGATGGGTTAACTATTTGCAAAGGAGGTTGGTCGATGCATCAATTAGAAGATGCAAGTTTAGGACGTTGAGCCGGTGAAGAGACGACTATGAAGGCCCCAGAAGTGTTGGAATGAGACTATCCGAAGGGATTTTATTTATTTGGGTTTGAACTCGAGAATGACCCAAAATAAATACGAGTGGAGTCCAAAAATCCATGTACCCAACCCTACGTAATTGTGAGAAAAGGCTATGTTGTTGTTGTTTACAAAATAGAGGAGATCACGAATCATATAGTGGCATTTTTAATTACCTAATCACACTATAAGAAAATTGGTCTAAGGCAACGGATATTTTAATACTCATTAGTGTATCTTCCGTAGTTAAATATGTAACAACGAATAATATTCGTTGCTTATTTATTTAAATTCATAATGGATTATGGTATCCGTTGTTGTATTCCTCGCAACGAATCATATACCAATGGTTATTTGATGATTTTTTCTTACTCATTGTAAGATATAGCAACCATTAATACGAATTTTGACGAATAAGTTAATGGAAAAATTGTTGTTATATGAACCTTTAACAATAAATATGACATTCGTTGCAAAATAAGGTGATCCTTCGTAGCAATGCAGTCAGGACTACAACCATATGGTATGGTTTTCTCATAAGCGAAGATTAATGGATAACGTATATGCATGAGTTAACCTTGTAAATGTGAATTTTTAATACTCAAGATTATATTGATAATTTCATGTAATCTTTCTTCTAATTATAATCCTAGCTACCCATTGTACTAAAAAACACTTTCGTGACGAAGAAAGAAAAGTATTTGAGGAGAGTATTAGACGTAGGGACATTTGCATTCACTACAAGAAAATTGACATAAGGCAACGAATAATTTAATATTTGTTGCCATATCTTTTGTAGTTAAATATATTACAATGAATATTATTCGTTGCTTGCTTCTTTAAATTCACAACGAATAATCGTATTCGTTGCTATTGCTCGCAACGAATCATATAACAATGATCGTTCATTGTATTTTTCTTTTAATCGTTGCTAATTAGTGTGAATTTTAATGAATAATTCAACGGAGAAATCGTTGTTATATGGACCTTTAACAACGAATATAACATTCATTGTTAATTACAAGTATAAAATATGATTTGGCAACGAATAATATTTGTTGCTAAATCTTTAACATCAAAACATATGACAACGAATATTCAAAATATTCGTTGCCTTAGGTCCAATTTCTTAATTGTTAAATATATAATGACTGATATTTTTTACGGTGAAATGAGTCTCGTACTCAAAATTGGCGGCAATTTTTATATCCATTATTATATCATTAGTGATGGCCTATGCAATGACATCTCTTTATTGTTATTTTTCAAAATTTTACCTTTTCGTTGCTATATTTTAGTTCAAAATTTAACATTGACTAGTCAAAATTTTAAAAAACCAACGGACTGCACACCCTCCCTCACACTGAATCCAACTGCAGCTCTAGTTCTAACGCTTCACTCTCACACTCGGGGTTCCTTCTGCAATATTTTCCAGAATTGCTATTCTGGATTTTCCTGGTATTATGATATCTTAAAAAAGTATGGATTTTAATTTCAATGGATTCAAAACAGCTAACTCAGTATGCTTACGCTCAGGCTAATGTTGTGCTGCTCAGTACTTATACTATACCTCCCAATCGTGTAACAAAGCTTTGTCATATTTTTTAATAGTTTATTAGGGATAAATGCAAATTTCCTATAGTTATATCTCTTTTCGAAGGAAAGTAATGATCAGCTTCTGCATTACACGGCACGCATGTAAATTTCACGCATTTTCTTTTAGTCTCTTCTCAAGCATATGCGATGAATCCAACCTAATAAACATCGACAACAAACATTAGCCCATAAAGAATTGTGTACCTGAGGTATCGAAACCAGCCCAATGTTTGTAGTGCATGACGTGCATATAATTAACATATTAAACTTAATCTTGTTAGTACATGGAAGGTGATGTTGTACGCTAATGCTTGTACGTACTTTATTTTTGATATGCGTAAATTTCCATTTGGCCATATTTTTGTGCCCCAGAAAAATTTCGTAAGGTGGCATCATCGTCGTGGCCAGTACCCAAAGACAAACCCGTCAGTATTGTATGTATGAGCAGTACACCCATTTCTGTTCCGTTTTTATGTTAGTGCTATATATCGTATAAGTCTGTTTATATTATTTAGGATTTTCATTAGTTGTGCTTATGGTATATTGCAATATCGGTTATGCTCATCCCTTTTTAGAATATCAGTTGTGCCTTTCTTGCGAAATTCACCGGTTGAGGAATGAGGACCGGTCTACTAGGGATAACAAGCTACCCCAGTAATCAACAATCAAAACCATAATTTAATGATAATTAAATCAATAAAAGGTAATGTGAGTTAGAAATTTATTATAACTCTACTATAGATGTGTATATGTGTAAATATGGTATAGTATCGAACACATGAAGCAAACAATAGAAAGCTAATAATTATTAATTAATTATTTCTAAATAACATAATTAATATATTTTTTATTTAATGCCTTTTATTGTTTTATGTAGATTTTTGGTTATATTTATTATTTCTTAGATCTGAATGCTTTGCAAAGTGGTCCATACACGTGCAAGTATAGATCGTGCAATTAGATCCCTTGAGAATAGATATATTATCAACACATTTTTATAAACGGATGGATGTCATGTCGAAGGTCTTTTATAAAAAATGCACAAACTACAAACTTGACATTTTCTGATAATAAGCTCGACACACAACTCGAACATTAGGTATGTGCAACACTATTTGAACCCTATGTGCTGGACTATTTGACTATCATGAAGAATAATTAAAAACTTTTTACAGATGTGGTAGTCTCCATATAATATGGAGATTGTAAATAACCTACCCGCTATTTCACTACAAGGAAAAAGGCCTGTGGCGACAACCTTATGGGGACGGAAACTAGTGACGACGGACAAAACTGTCGCCACAGCGTTTATCAAGGAAAATTTATAAAACAGTCTTGAAATTATACAAAAGAATGTGCATTATAGGGGTGTTAGAGCAAATGTTCTTGGAATGTATTCATAGCATATCACGTGTATCCTCACGTGATGGATATTTAGCAGACTCACCCCCATGTCTCGAAGTCCTCTTTGTACTTTATAAATCACGTGATAGCATCCTCACGTGATGGATTTCCGTGGGGTTCTCAATCATCATAGGAACCACGTTTTAATCATTAACTATATTATGCACCCTTTGATTTGTGTGAAAAATTAGGAAGTAAATTACAAAGAAGACTGCACCAGAACTTAATATCAATTTCAAGAACACGTTACCTTATTTATTTACAAAGGCACACGTTACCTTTTTTATTTCACACCCTCAAAACCCATATAAGAGGATGTCTGTGCCGTCACTCATCCACTCTCGAAAATCCTAACTTCTCAATCATCGAAAACCCTAATCAGCAATGGCGCGGCTTGGAGGCAGTGGCGATGGCGGAGGGCGTCGAGGAGGAGGCCGAGGTGGTGGTCGAGGAATCTGGCAAGGTGGAAGTAGAGGTGACAATGATCAATGGTCTCAGGGGTATGATGATCAACGATGGGCATATCGTAGTGGCGTTAAGATGTCAACGGATCGAGACATACACGGGGGAAGCTGGCAAGGTGGAGGAAGAGGTGACGATGATCAATGGTCGCATGCTTACGGTTATACTCGATGGACACTAAGCTGTGGAAAAGGTGAAGAACGAAGGGCAAGGATGGTGATGGAGGTCGATGATCCAAACATCGGGGATGAAGGGCATGGCACGGGTTCAATGGGTGGTGGATGGAATACAAGGGTCATGGGGCCTGAGAGAGGAGGATGGAGAGCAAGAGCATGGCCAGTGGATGTTGGTAGAGGGCATAGTGCAATGAATGTAGGCAGATGGAGCATGGAGACTGAGGGCAACCATATGTGGACAGAGCACGCACGAGGCGGACCATTTGTAGAACGTGAAGGCCATGATCGAAGGGCGGAACACGGGGATACTAGGTAAGAAGATTGAATCAAGCGTGTTTTTTAATTTTTTTAAAATTACTATTATCAGGTTCTTATAACATCTCTACTTGTACTCTGATCCAAGCCCTCATTGCCGTCTAAAGGTGTCGAGATCTGAATCCCCATCATGATAAGCACAACCTGCCAAGTAGATCACAGTCTCCAAATTTTAGTAGTGTTAAAATATGTGCATCATAGATCTCTTAAAGCTAATGGATCTGTAATTTTCTAGCATGTTATTAACACCAAAACATGCAGTTTTCATACGCTAAGCTACAGTCAAATCATCCATCCCAAATCATTACTTGTTGGGGTACACCTTGTTGCTCCCCTTAACAAGGCTTGACATAATTTTTTTATGAACCAAATGAGAATTTGAGACTATTTGTATCCATAATCCATAAATGAACTAAGTGAGAATACGGATGGTTTAGAAGCTTATGATTCATGCAAAGAACTAGAGATAAATTGGGCAAAACAATGCATTATCAAATCGTGGATAATGCAAAGCACTAGAGATAAGTTGGGCAAAACAATGCATTATCAAATTTTAGTAATATCTGATATATGGCAGTAGCTGAATGCAGTGGGCTGAAGCTCGTTTCCTTGGGGATATGGTGATCCTCTTTTTGTCCCCCCATATCAGTCTTTCAAGTTAACATTCTCTCTAAGTTGTTAGCATGTAGATGGGAGTTAACTTGTTGAATGATCTTGCAACCTATTTTGGTTCCAAGTACAAGTAAAAGTTTCTGAGTTGTTAGCTATAGCAAGTTTAAATTTCTGTTAGATGTGAGTTCTCAAGTTAGGTCTTTGTTGTTTGTAGCAGTTAATGCCTTTGATGGCAACTGGTTTAGTGTTAACTGTTAATTAGCCTATTTGAACACTAGAATCTAGAGATTTAGTCGTTTAATATTTGATTTGGACTAGCTTGTAACTCGATTGAAGCATTTGTGTAATAGCTACTAAGATCGGATTTTGTTTTGAGTCTTGATGAATGGATTGAAGTGGTGCAACAAGTGGGCTTCATGCTGAAACTCTTGCTGAACAATGTTTTATTTCCTGGTTTATATGATTTTCTTAAGTTGAGGCCTGATCTGCAACAGATGGTAACCCATTCTAGGCACTGTCTTCTTAGTACATTTTCTGAATAAGGAAGACCTAGTCCCATGCTTATGAAAATTAGTAAGGTCTCACAGTCGTGTGGTTGCATGCAAAGATGACTTTTGGGAGTTCCTTATCTTGTGCCCCAACAAATGGGTTGGGATGTAAGGAATTAATCTTGCACATATAAGTTGATTGAAATATATATTGCAAAGATAACATATGCTTAGGTCCTGTTTGATAGCCATAATGTAAAATGATTCAAATGAAGTCTTTTACAAGCAATCTGATTGCTACGAAATACAAAATTTGGATAATGCAATATATATAGTACACAATAGTGTATAGGAATTGATAGAGCAATATAGCACATGATAATGTACATGTATCTGGTCATGTCAACAGTTCTACATCACACATTGAGAGAAAGTCATAGGTCAAGAGGAACTATTAGGGTCATACAATACTTGTTTCAATGAGAAAGGCATCATCCACTTGATGCCTCTATATTTGGGGATGGCGAGGGTCTTTATTCTTGTGAAATGTGGGGTTAGGTGGTTTGTTTTTTTGGAGTTTGTTGGGCCAAACTCCTTGCTTTACAGGGAGAAAACCTTTGCTATAAATTTAAAGAAAAAAGAATCGTTGTGTTGCTGCAAACCTCTAGCATATCTTCAAGTCTGACAGTTGATTACTTTTCTTGAAAATTCTGATATCATCAATGGCATGCCTCTTCCCCCCTTAATGTGTGGTTTCTATCTCATCGTGCTTTCCATATTTGCATGTTAGGCGCACAACTTTCGACTTGTGTGGTCGCCAACCTTTAGCATAAGCAGTCGTCTTAGCTGGTGTGCTTTCCTTCACTCAGATCGCCATAGATAGATATTATTGATTTATCTATTTGTAAATTGGTCTACTTAAAGATTTTGATTGTTGTGATATGCATCCTTGTGGATACATGTCTACTTAGCAATTGTTATTATTATGGATATTACATTTATTATAGGAATTATATTATAAGCATGTATATGCCCTTTATTATAATGTCATATATGCATATTTGTATTATATTAACAATATGAAAATGTTGAAAAGTATTAGATGTTTTGTAATATATATATATATATATGCAACCATATGTTTTATTTACTTCTTCTTCCAAGGGGCTGGTGATTCTCTCAAGTCTGCAATGGGATAGTCATAGCGATCTGCTCAAGTTTTTCCTCCATCTTGCAATGTATATTACTAGAATATGGCAGCATGAAGGTCACATTCTTTATGAAATTTTCCCATTGATAATCCCCTTGTGATAATTTACTGGTCGTTTTCGTTGAAAATTTTGATGCCAAGTTACCACTATTAACAGCTTTGTTCTGGCTTTTCTATCCTGTTGTCATGATATTGTTAATTGGTTATGTTTTTCCATGCCCTGAAACTTGCATGATTCATCTCTCTTATGTATGTTAGGTGCATCTCAACATTGTGTGTCCCTTGACATTGCGCGCAAAGAAGTAGAAAAGAACAAAGAAGAAACTTGACTGCAAGATGAAAGGAATTATATTGTCGAACATGATTAATATAAGTTTATCCATTATTGTTCGGACTGCAAAATGATAAGTAGAACAGTTTGATACTGATCGACTGAGTACTAAGGCAGAATGTGTCTGTATGAGGAAACTAACCAGAAAACCCGTTGGGCAATCTTTTATTGAAAGGGGTAGATAGATAATTATAGACCACAGAAAAAGTTCTTTGAACAAATAATCCTCAAGACTATATCCGTAGCATCCTTGTGGTGCAGGAAAGTTTTCTATGTAAATCAATGTTGTCTTTAATCTTAAATTTGATCATTTTTCACATGATATCTAAGAGTAGTCATCAGACCATCTAAAAATACAAATTAAGTGCTTTGGTAACTTTATTTTGTGGAACTCTTATTTAGATTATTAATTTCTACCAGAGCGGAAATAAACAAAGCATTTGTGGAACTTTTATCTAACTTGTAGTTGAACATTTTAAATTCCAAGTCAAGTGAAGTATTTTATTGCCAAATGCATGTATGCTTAGTAGATTTACTTGGATTTTGATATTTGTTGATGAAGTGCAAGGAATGTGGGTGGTTGGAGCAAAATGGCAGTAAGTGAGCAGATAGCAAACATGCAGACTGAGGGTCATGACCGAAGGGCTGAGCGTGAAGATAGTGGGTAAGAAATACGCATTTTATTATAGTCAAATTTTCTTTAGTATATACTTCTACTATATAAATAATATTGAATACCCTCATAAAAGCTTATTATGTTTGCTTCCAAGTAGCATCATTTTGCATATCGTCCAGATTCTTTAGGAACATTAATTAATTCTCTATGCTCTTTAGTATCATTAATTAATTTTTCTTTATTCTCGTCATCGAGTCATTGAATGAAATATTTTATGTATTCATATTGATAAAAATTGTTGTACTTAAATTTAGGATGATGGACTTCTTATCTGATCGGAGTTGGATGTACTCTATTCCCAACATACATCACAATGAAAGATTTCAATCTGGTGTCAAAACATTTATTGAATTTGCCGTTGAGAACTTCAAAGGCAATTCAATGGGAATGTATCCTTGTCGTTGCATGAAGTGTTCCAATAGATGCAATACAACTCCTGAAGAAATATTCCAGCATGTAGTAGTCAAAGGATTTACCCTCCATTATAATACATGGGTGCATCATGGAGAATCATATCAGAGGCAAAATATGAGTGCTTCACGTGTGCTAGAAAATGAAAATATACATGATCTACTAAAGGATACATGTGGAATGCATGATTACGAGATTAATGATGATCTAATTGATGACATTATCGAAGAAGAAAACTTGGAAGAAGAGCCTGTTAATGAGGATGCAAGGAAGTTTTTCAAGCTCCTAAAAGATGCGACCGAGCCTCTATACAATGGATGCCATAATTATAGCAAATTTTCTTTATGGTTAAATTGTTACATCTAAAACTATTGTTTGGTTGGAATAACAAGTCCTTTGATGAATTGCTATCTCTTCTTAAAGATGTTCTTCCGAGCGGTTCTGAGGATGTGCCATCAACCTATTATGAAGCCAAAAAAGTGGTTCAAGCATTAGGTCTAAGTTATAGAAAAATAGATGCTTGTCCAAATGATTGTATGCTATTCTGGAAAGATTCTGAGAATAAGGAAAAATGTGATCATTGTAATGCTTCCAGATATGAAGCTCAAATTACAGATGACAAGAAAAGGAAAAAAGTGCCCGTAAAAGTATTACGTCATTTCCCTTTAATTCCGAGATTGCAGAGGTTGTTCATGAATGAAAATTTGGCTAGACATATGCGATGGCATTTGGATGAGAGAGTTAAAGATAGCTTGTTGAGGCATCCAGCGGATTCAGAAGCATGGAAGTCTGTGGACTCTATTTTTCAAGAGTTTGCCAGCGATTGTCGTAATGTTCGCCTTGGCCTTGCAAGTGATGGGTTCAACCCTTTCAGAGATATGAATAATGCGTATAGTATTTGGCCTGTTATTGCTATACCATATAATCTTCCTCCATGGTTATGCATGAAACAACATAATTTTATCTTGACTCTATTAATTCCGGGTAAAAGATCACCTGGGAAAGATATTGATGTTTATTTACAACCTCTCATTGATGAATTACAACAGCTATGGAATCCTGTGTGCTTACTTATGATGCCTATTCTAAGAGGAATTTCTCAATGCATGCTATTATTTTATGGACAATAAATGATTTTCTAGCTTACGGTGATTTATCTGGTTGGACTACTAAAGGAAGACTCGCATGCGATTTGTAATAAGGACACATCATCGAGGCGATTAAGACATGGAAGAAAACATGCGTACGGCTTCCATCGGTGTTTTCTTAAAGAAGATCACCCTTTTCATTATGATAGAAGTAACTTCGATGGCAACATAGAAGTAAGAAGCGCACCGAAATTATTGTCAGGAATGGAAATACTCAAACAATTAAAGGGGTGTGAAAATCAATTCGGTGAGGAGTTTACACATAAAATAAAGTGGCCACAAGTTGGAATGGAAGAAGATAACAATGGGCCGTATATTGAATTCCCTTATGCTTGGAAAAAAATGAGTATCTTCTTTCAATTACCTTACTAGAAATATCTCTTGATTAGACACAACTTAAATGTGATGCATATCGAAAAGAACGTATGTGAAACTATTTTATATACGATATTGCAAATAAGTGGAAGAAGTAAGGATAATATTCAATCACGCATGGATTTAAAAGACATGGGGATTCGAGAAGATCTTTGGCCACAAACATTATCTAGTGGTCGGTTGTTATTACCTTCATCATGTTATCATACGTCTAAAGTAGAGAAGGATTCCTTTTTTGATATTCTTCTATCTGTAAAAGTTCCGGATGGGTACTCTTCTAACATTTCTAGGAAGATTAATTCAAAGGAGAGAAAGATAGTTGGATTGAAAAGCCATGATCACCATATTCTAATGCAACAGCTACTTCCGATTGCAATCAGAGGTTTATTGCCTGACAATGTGTGCGTTCCTTTGATACGAATTTGCACATATTTTAACAAGTTATATTCTAAAGTTATTGATGTAGAAGAATTCACTATGATGGAAGATGAAATTCCCATTATCTTATGTGAATTAGAAAGAGTATTTCCACCCTCTTTTTTTTACTATCATGATGCATTTACCTGTTTATTTGTCACTGGAAGCGAAGGTTGCCGGACCTGTGCATTATCGTTGGATGTACCCTATTGAAAGATATCTATTAACTTTAAAAAAATATGTTCGAAATATGAGTCATCCTGAAGGTTCCATTCCAGAAGGTTATTTGGCAGAGGAATGCTTAACATTTTGCTCTCGTTATCTCACGGGTGAATCTAAATTGAATCGTCAAGTAAGGAGTATCGATGAAAATAGGATTGGTGGAGGAATATCTCGTCGCCTTAGCACAACAAGTTTGAATCAAGCTCTTCGCTATATTCTTTTCAATATCAAAGAAATAGATACATTTCGAAGGTATGATTCTATCGTTTTGAATTAAATGATATATTTTTTTATTTATGTACCTAATACATAAATATTTTCAGCAAACACTTGCAACATTTAAAAGCTCATCGTCCACATGTATACGTTGTGACTTTAGATAAATGGCACCGTCTTGAGTTTGCAGAATGGATAAAAGAACATGTAAGTCATTGACATCACATACTTAATAATCTTTCTATTGGTATTATCTAATATTTTATATTTTGACGAAATTTAGGTTCAGCACTTGCGTTCTGAAAGCAATGTAGAAATATCAAAAGATATAAAGTGGTTATCCCAAGGTTCTTTCATCGAAGTGACTTCATATGATGGATATATAAGTAATGGATGTCGATTTCATTGTAAACATGTAGACGTTAATCGACAAACTCAAAACAGTAGGGTTTATCTATCCGCTGATACTAGTAGTACGTTTGTTTCTAAAACTACAACATATTATGGTCAACTAGAAGATGTGGTTGAGGTGCGATATGGTCCTACTATTATAATAGTATTATTTGAGTGCAAGTGGTTTGATGAGAAAATGAACGTTGGACTTAAAGTCGATAAATATGGATTTACATCCATTGACTTCGGTCGGAGAAAGCATGAAGATGATCCATTCATTTTAGCAGCTCAAGCACAACAATGCTTTTACATCAAAGATAATACAAGAAAAGGGGACCATCACATTATCATTAAAGTTCCTCCTAGAGATTTGTATGACATGCCTCTTGATGGTGTATATGGTATTGGTACGATGCATCCAAGTGTGGTAAGCATTGATAAAGAAATAAATACTTGGATGAGAACTGATATACCAGGAGTGTGTGTTGTCCATGATGTAGCCGATGGATTAGGTAAAGTTTCTATCTTTTCAAATAATTTACATACACATGTAATTTAGTCATTGTTATAAAATAGGGCTACTCAATTCTATTTATATGTTTCTTTGAAAGATTATTTATATGTTTTTAATGTTACTAATCATATAATTTTATGGTTGTATTTTTTCATAATGCAGAACAATGAATAAAATGAAGAAGTTGTCTAGTTCTGAGAAAGGACATTTGTTTTCTACGGGTCATGAAACAACACGTGATACACATTTCGACGAACAACAAGAGTTTGATGATGTATGAAATGATGCATTTCATGTCAAGTAAAAAGGACGGGGATTGAATACATTACAGTTCTTTAAACATAAAGGTGAGGACCGTCATCAACTTGAAATGGAATAAGTGTGGTCAAGTAATAGGAAAAAATGCATCAAAACTACGTGTCGCATGTGCTTATTATGCTCATTGTTCATGGTTATTTCCCATCGATAAGAAGTGGAATGAGATGCCAAAAAGTTCTTGGATGGATGATGAATACCCATTCATCACTCTTTATTCTATTATTTTAGCTACAAAAACCTTTGCAAATACATGTAGATATGTGTAAATACAAATAATTACCAAAAGCATGCATTGTGTAAAAACCTATAATTAGCATGTTTTTGTGCAAAAATAAAAAGAATAAAGAGCAAAAAGAAAAAGAGGGAAATATTTAGAATAAATATTGAGCAACCTAACCCAAGGGAGGGCTCAGCATGGGCCTGACCGCATAAAAGCCAAAGTAGAGGGAGATAGGAGCTCATGTGTAAATACTTCTGTAAATAAAACTATATATTTTCCTCACCCAAAAATATGTTGTAAATATTTTGTATATATTTTAAAAGCTATTAAAAACAAAATAAAAAGATGAAAAGCAAAAAGATCAAAAATACCCTTCCTTCACCATGTGCATAAACCACACCCTTGTATTTATTTAACCTTGTAAATAAATTCATTTATTTTCTAAACTTTTTGTGAATATTCTATGGCATATTTTGTAAATAAAATAAATAAAAAGAAACAAAACAAAAATCAAATAAAAACTACAAAATTAAAATACCAAAATACATTGTATAAATACCATGTATATAAATGTATATATCTATTTATTTCACCCTTATTTATATATAATAAAAATAAAATAAAAATATTCTTTTATTCCTCATCTTATCTTGTAAATAAATAAAATATAAAATGAGCATAAAAATACATAAAAATAACAAATAAAAAAATCAAAAATAAAAATCCATATAGTGTACATATACCTATATATAGAGCTACCCTATTTTTATTTCCAAAAATTAAATAAAAATCACCAAAAAATAGAAAAAAATAAAAGAAAAATATTTCATGTTTTGAGTTTTCTTTAATTCGGCCTATTTCTGCTCTAAAATAAATAAACAAAAATCAAGTCCACGTGGCCGCTCCTGATTGGTCCACGGGGGAATGTTGACCCCGGTCAACTCCCCCGCGGACTCCTTCCTTTTCTGGAAGATGCGTGCCGCGCCTCCTTCCCCGATTTTTCCACGCATCTCCAGGCTGTCACCCGCTCAACCCCCGTGCCCGGATTCTTCGCCGTTCATCCCTCTCCCTCGCCGGATCCTCCGCCATCAAATCCACGCTTTCCTTCGCTGTCCCCACTCAACCCTAATCGACGCTGTCACCTTATATAATCTTCCCTCCGCCGCCTCCGCGCCCCATCTTTGGACCCTCTCCTTCTTCCCAGTGACCTCCATAGGCTCCGCAAGAGTGACAGCGAGCGTCAGCCCTTGTTGCAGTGAGGTGAGGAGGCGTATCCTTTGATCCGGCGAACTTCGCCGCCTTTGCTCCGCCGCCAGCGTCGAGCATCGAGCCTCAGGCCTTGACGCCCTTCGAGGCTACGACCAGGAGCAAGAGCAGCTCCAGCACAGTCTCCAGCATCCATCAGGTATCCGATTAGACCTTCCATTTAGCGTAATTTTTGATTTCGCCCAAATCACATCTCCGACGCATCTCTCCGATTCCGGCCACCTCGCGTATCATCTCGACCTTCCGACCCTACCATCACCTTCGCCGTACCCTCACGCACCTTCTACGCACTTTCACTCAACCCAGATCGCACAGGATCTGGGAGTCGAGCTCCACCGTTTCCGCCTCGCCGGAGCTCTTCCGCCCCACCGCACCGTTCACCTTCACGCCACCTAACCGGGTCGAGGCACTTTGCCCTCGACCCGCGAAGCTTCTTGACCACTTTGCAGGTCCAAAGGGGGTGTCTGAGCCTCCTTCACAGTCCAGCCAGGAGCTTCAAGCCACTAGGCTTCGCCGGAGCCCCTCCAGGGCTCGGTTGGGCCCTTGGCCACCACCAGCAGCTGCGGGACAGTCCAGCGGAGCTTCTCCGATCATCTGCAGCAGCTGAGGAGGGGTGTAGCGCACGCAGGAGGCCGGCGAAGTTCGCCGGCGACGAGTTCTTCCACCACCCTCTCCGACCGTCAGATCAGCCGTGGCGCTCCAGATCAGATCTCAACCGTTCGTTCGGGGAGCAGCAGATATCGTCAGATCAGCCGCAGCGTGATCTCAGCCGTTGATTCACCGAGGGTTCGACCACCACGCACGCGGACCGTTCGATCCCCACGTGGCGGACCCTCCATCGTTCGATCAGGCGAAGCTTCTCAAGGTCAAAGGCGCCGCTCATCGCCACCATCCGATCTTCCACGCGGCGCCTATCCAACCGTCGCCAAATAAAGGGGTAAATATCGTAGGCCCCCCTCTTAGTTTTTCATTTACTGTTTAGTCTTGTAAACATTTTTTGAAACTTTTTCACGAAGGGTTATTTGCATTTGGAACCTTGTGCTTTATTTTAATTGCATGTATGCCCCTGTGTGTGTGTGAACACGTGCGTCGTCACGTGTGTTTTGGGCTTTTTACACATCTTGTCCTGTAGATCTGGAGTGTTAATGAATGCATGAATATTTTTGAATAATTGCATATATACCCCTGTGAGCATTGTTTATGCGCATGTGCGTTATTTATTGGGAATTTTGCAACCATACCCCTGGGCTTTTGATACGAGTTATCAAATAGCCCTAGGACTTGGTTTTTATTGCAATTTGGTCCCTGTGTGCCCCAGCCACGCGCGAAGCGCGTGACTTGCTGGGTATTTTGCACCAAGGCCCCCAGATCTTTGGGTATTTGCACTTAGGTCCCTGTGCACAGTGCCCCACCTTTATTTTTGAATAAAATATCAAACGACCTCCAAATCCAATGAGATTTTGACACATGGCTCCTGCCATGGTGTAGGAATTTCTATGATTTTTGGGGACATTTTTGATTTCATTTATTATTTTTAAAAATTCAAAAACACATATTTTTGCCACTGTTTGACTTTAAAAATACCAAAAAAATATAAAAACATCTCCAAAAATTCTAAAAAAATTAGATAGTGTTTCTTGCTTGCTGATTGATTTTCTAGCCAATTTTGGCTACTTTTCATCACTTAAAAACCCTAAAAATTGAAAAACCCCTAAAAACTCATAAAAATTATAATAAATAAATTAAAAATCCAAAAACAATAATTAGGGTGCCTAAATTTTCCTTATTCTTTCTAGATTATAGGAAAATTACCTTTAGGGCTTTTTGAGATCCAAGAGTATTTTATTTTTGGGTCTTAAGCCTTGCTGGACAGTCCCCTTTGTTTTTCGCATTGTTTGATTTTTAATAAATAATTTACCCATTAGAAAAATTCCAAAAATTCACCAAACACAGTAAAAAACATTTAAAACATAAAAACCATTTTTCCTTAATTTTTGCATCATTTTTGGTGTGTGTAATATATTGTTGAAGTTGCCTTGTATTTACATTCTTTCATTTTCTCATCTTTTAAAAAATCTAAAAAAAATTTTATAAAAACCAATAAAAACCACTAAAAAAAAGACTCTCTTGGATTTCTGACTACATCGTAGGCCGCAAGGCCAATCTGTGCTCCTTGTGTTCGACCCTGGGAGCTATACCAGGTTAATCTTATAGCTAGACCGCTCTACTGTGTGCTTGCTTATTTTTATCTCTGTGAGTGGTTGATTTATTTTTCTTGACTGACACATTCTGAGCAATTGAGGACAACGACATTGTGATTTATTTTCTACCTCAGTTGTTAGTGTGATTTTCGTGTCGTCAATGGACACATGGGATTTGCTGAAGGTAATATTACATTATTTAATATGCATCCAAACACTTACTGCTTCCATTGTTTTGACTTAAAGAAATTCTTATAGGATGATTTTGTTTTGAATGGGCATCCAAATGCCTTGAAGTTTGTCTTCGATCTCATCCATGCTCGTTTTAAGGATTGGAAGAGTAGAGTGAAGGCAATATGGATGACTAATAAGATAATTCAGAAGTTTTAAAAGAGAAGATTTCAGGGAACTCTCGCATCAATGCATCCCAATTTGCCAACGCGGTCAGACAATGGAGTACACTGGATTCTAAGGTATCTTAATCTAGTTTCTATCTTGATTGTAATTGTTCCTTTTACAAGTGTGCTGCTTTGTGTTTGTTGCTTTGTGTTGGACTTTATTGAGCATGGTATTGAGTTTTATAGACTTTAATTAGAAAATAACTCATGAGCCCTTCTCAATATGAGCATGTTTGGCAGTTTCTGAAAGGGCACTTCTTCAATATCAACTGCATACTTTTCTTTGGATTAACCTTGTATTTGGCTTTATATGAGCCCTTCTCAATATCAATTGCATTTTGGGTTCGCATAGATTGTTGTTTGTAGACATCTCCGCGAGATGAGGGTAGTATTGGTTTCTGCTGTTATGTCCATTCCATTCCAGGACTATCCCAAAGTGGGCTTCCCATGGTCGGTGAACTGATTAGAATAAATAGAGTCCATAGTATGAGTCAAGGCGAAGGGTTTCCAACTGTTGTAGACCCCATCTCAGCTTTGGATGCAACTATCATTATAGGAAATTTTCCAAATTTGAGGCTAAAATCGAGTCGAGTTTTGAAAAATCCAGTAACAAGGAAGGGTTTGGTGGTATATCCAAAGCCTCCTTAGTCGGAGAAAGAGATCAAGGGGAATCACTTTGTTTATTTTCCAACAGGAAATCGTATGAAGTATTGTTGTCAGGATAAACCAGCTCGGGGTTTGTTTTGGTAAAAATGGGATCTTTGAAGTTAACTTGACAAGTGACATGTTTTGACTTCGAAAAACAGTAGGACCTGTTTTGGGAACTACCCTCGATTACCCTCTTACATATACTGCTCCTTCCCTATCAACCACCAGGTAGATGCTATTCTTGATTTCATTTATCAATGTGAATTATATACTGAAGTTCCTTTTAGGATGTTAACGAAAGAGAATATGTTCCTCACATATATCCGTGCTATCTTGCAATAGCCGGAGTAGTGATTCAGAATCTTTCATGGAAAGATATCTTTTTGCTAAGCTTATGTTATTTGTGCTATAAAGTTTTTATGTAGCACTGGTCAAAGGAACAACACAAGAATCGTGGGAAAGTTTCTTGACCAGAGCTTTATGTCAAGTTTAATGGTCACTCCACTGTGCCTTAGATTTGTATATAGATTTTAATTATTTATGGTTTCTTTTTCCCTTCTTACAAGGAAAGACAACTTTGTCAGTGCCATCCTTTAAGTGGATGCATCGAATAAGGTTTCTAATTGCGGTAACTCCATTTCTTTGAATTTGGAGACCTTGTCTTTTTGGATAACTCAATTTCTTTGAATTTGGGGACCTTGTGTTTTTGGGCTTTCATCCAGGATTGAAAAATGGTTGTTTTCTATATTCAAAAATCTCACAGTTCCCTTTTTATTTTTGAATCAGACAAAGACTTTGATCAACAAAGAGAATCGTAAAAAAATGACTTTGGATCATAGATGCGAAAGGCGTCCCTTGGCTACTCGTCGACAGGATTTTGTAAGTCAAGATTTTTTTATAATATTTTATAACGAACATGAAGTAATTTCTTTATTTTTTTCTATAAGGAAAATGAAAAAAATAGGGAACCTACCGATATCGACATGATGAAAATCATGTATCCAAATGAGGATATAGTGGTGAGTTGATATTTTTACAACCATTATGTTATATTTTTTTATTATTAATGTTTTTTAAAACATGCATAGGATAAGATTGAAGACCATTTTCAAAGATCTCAAAGGATGCAACCACATTTGTCATCTAAAGAAATCATGACTGAGGCATATTCTCATTTTATTGGTACTGGAAAACGAGATTATATTCATTTTGTAGGTTTGGGCCATGAAAAATCTCATGGACGGTCTGAGAGGGAGATGTTACAAGCATCTTTGCTGAAAATAAGAGACGAACAGGTTGTAACATGCATAGTAATATAGCATCAAAATATGTTGTCATAGTAATGTACCATGCATTTACTAACAAGTGTTTTATTTCAGGAAACTATGAAAAAATTAAAAGATGTTATTGCTTCACTGAATTCGAAAACTGAACATCAAAATTCATCGATGACTGAATTGTGTTCTTTTGTGCAACAACTAAGCTAACATGTTGGATTTAACTCTCATCATCCAAGTCCACAGGTCAGACTGCTTGAATTAATTCTACTAAATCATTTCTTATACTTTTTCGAGATGTTATATTAAATGTATTTCCTTCAAGTGATGAGTGCAGAGAAAGTACCAATAAAGAAGCTAGTACTCTCATGACAATTGCATTCATTCCATCACATTAAATTGTACTCTTTACAACACATTTTCTGAAGCAAGTATTCATATATTGATGTTAGTTCATCAACATTGTATCAATTTTCTTAGAATGATTTTATCTTTATTTTGGTTGTGATTAAGTTGTTGTCTTCGATGTCTTGAAAGTATGCAGTAGACAATCATATATCATTTTTTTACAGAATGTTTCAGATTTCTCATGTGCAAGTGGGAGTGGTAGTCGAAATATTGCAAGTGTTAGGAGTGGCGATGGCAATAATGGAAGAGGTGGTTTTCAAAATGCGAGTGTAGGGGGGACGATTCCATCATGCTATGTCTCAGCCAAAAGTATATATATATATATATTGCATATGAATGTTTTAAATTGGTATATAATTTTATGTTCATATCATACATAGGGAAACTTCAAAAATCAAACTTCTGGAAGACATACCAATTCGTAGTCAAGTAATTGTAGGTAAAATTAAAAGTTCTTCAAAAATATTGATTAGTAGGATTATAATTTATTTCTTTATTAAATCATGTTTTACCATTCAGGGAGGTCAACCTTTATCAACGATCCATTCAAAAATTTGTCGTGAGCAATATCAAATGCAATAGAACATTTATTGCATTTGCAGGTATAATATTTATTTTAATGTCATTTTTATTTATAATAAAATTCTATCTTCTAGTTACTTTCCTATGTTGATACAGGACCATGATTGAAGCTGACTTAAACATCAAAATGAAAACCCATTTGACTTTAATATCGGAGACAATCATATCTTCTTGAGTACAAGTTGGACATAGTGATATACATGTCAAATTTCGTTCATGTTTTAGTTTCTTTTTGTTTATGAATTTGACTATGATGGATATCAAGTTTATGTGGATTTTCTTTATTTTTTTCATATTTTTCGTTTCTTTTTGTTTATGCTTGATTCTTGAAGGGTGGCATGTTTGGAGACTTTCATCTCCATCTCCTCTCATAAAAGCATTTATATTGATTCCTCTATGATGTTTGGAGACAATCTCTTTCAGTCTGTTCTTATAACATGCTTTTGTGCCAAACATTTATGTATATTAGTTCATGTTCAAATGGGAGGAAATGAGATTCATGCAGGTTACGATGTGACCTACAAGGTGAAGTCAATGCTGTTGCTTTTAGACTGTGTTGCAATGGCTATGGTGATCAGGTCAAGAATGGGGGTTTAGCGTTTGGGATGACACCATTTGAAGGCCGACAATTAGTGAAAGGAATAAGACTTTGGATTGGGACACAAGAAGATGTGTTTTCCTCTCTAAGGTTCGAATTTTATTTTATTTTCTTTTTACCCCTCACAATTCAGGCTTTGCATTTCAGTTACATGGGATAAATGATGCATCAGATGTGAAGGCCAGCGATGCAGTATACATGCAACCACAACACCACTGATATCTTCTCTTTGCTCATGACAACTTGTTTTCAACTTTTTTGACTGCTGATAGGAACTCACCAGAAGTTTCTTTTCCAGAATCGGTTCACTATTTAGTGTCAGATGTATAACTCCAACTGATTTCAGGATATCAAATATTGAGGCGCTTAGAAGCATCGGCATGATTGGCCTGCTCTTCAAGAATCAGTTCAGTTCAGCAAGTGAAGCCAAGGAAATAAATGCCTAAAAGGTAACCCATGATTTATATCCCTTCAGTTCAGCAAGTGAATGATTAATCATAAATTATTCTCACCAGTTATCCCCACTACATTGCAGGTCAGAACTTTGCTTTGTTGTCAGGTACAAGCATGGCTACTCCCCATGTTGCTGGTGGGGGCTGGAGTTTCGGAGAGGAATCATTTTTTTAACACTGTGTTAATTTTTAATGCAGTTACTCAATGATCGAGGAAGCATAGTATGGCTTACATTTTTATTATTGATTGTTGGAGTTCTTTCAATGTGATGCTTCGACATATTATGTACTTCATAAATAAGAGTTTTTTGAGCCTTACATTTTTTTATTGATTGTTGGAGTTCTTTCAATGTTACAGTGAAAGCAAGAGGATGGACCGAGTTGCGTTTAAGAGGTTCAAGAGAAATTCCATACAAGGCATGGACTGAGTTCAAGAATGAGGTCACATTGATTGTGAACCTTCATCATGGGAACCTTGTGTGAATTCTTGGTTATTGTGTCCAAGTAGAGAAGATGATGCTCATCTATATGTGGATGCCTTCTCGTTTGGTAAGTTGATCAAACATCCTAACATCTTGTGGTGTACTTATAATGTGAACAGTATTTACATAACAGAGGTAGTATTTACAATGTGACTAGTAAAGGGATTAGGTTCAATGTACAGGGGAGTGGTGGAAGGACACAGATTAAGTGCTTGGAGACATAAGAAGGACCGGAAGGACACATCGTGTCTTTGATGCCTACACCGTTGACGTGCAACGTAGAGATTCTTACCCTATTTGTCGTCAAGGTAAATATAATTTATTATGAGTAATTATCATGGATTGCCTATTATGAAATTAAATAAGCATAACATGCACACACTATTTTATGCAGCAATGCATGCAACATATGTGTCGTTGATTCAATGAATCCATGCAGGGACGTAAATGACACAACTATAGCATTAAAGTTCACAGCCAGAATCCATGCAGGAACGACTGGCACCGCTGCGCTTTTCTGCATAAATGGTGCAAGGTTGCCGGCATCAACATCACTCTTAATTTCCGATAGCAATGACACAACCGCATCATTAAAGTTTACAACGAGAATGTATGGCTTGGACAGCGGTGGCATGGAGGCTACACATTTTCTACTCTATATCACAAGGAGTTGATCTTTTTTTTTTATGAATTTTCTTTTTTTAATCTATGTAAAGATTAGTATACTTGGGCATGCATTGTTAAAAATGGAACACGTATACATTTCATGTTTGTTGATACATGCAAAACTTGTGCAGCTCTACATCGTATATGTATGTATGTATATTGGTTTTTGTATGGTGTTTCTCATTGGCGAAATGTCTATACCATTTGAATAATTATTTATAGCTTTAAAAGTTGTAGTGACTGATAATTCCGTCGCTACAGGTCTCCTCCATTTACAACTGTGACGACGGATATCCGTCAAATAAAATAAAGTGTCAGACTTCTGTCGCCTAAGTCTCTGGCGACGCGACTTTTGAAGATGGATTAGTGGCGTCGGATTGCTGACTCAAGAAATAGTTTCCGTCGCTAGAGGTCATGTATCTGTCGCCACAATTTAGTCGCCAGACTATCATTTTCTTGTAGTGTTTGTCAAGAAGGCCAAGAAGTATGGAGGTTGCAAATAGTGCCGATTTGTTTTAATGTAGCAGTTATATATGTGTCAGATCGTTTTATGCGGTAATTTGATCTGCGACCTCATATCCCATACCAGATGTCCAGAATACTGTTCCCCGAGCGTCAGACTCGACAAATGGACAATGACCCTATTGATTGGGTAGACCGACTCCGAAAATAAATACAATGGTGGAATCGAAGAAGACAAACAGTTGTGATGAAAAGAGTTTCAACGAAATCTGACAAACAACGATTCATAAGATACATGCAATTGTATTGGCAGATTACCCGTCGTTGGATTCAAACTTTAGTACCGGCCCCACGATTTGCATATGAGCCTTACGCTCCCCGATTTAGGCTCGGGGTAAGCGTTAAAATTTAAGTTTGTATGTCAGATTCATCAATACTATCACACATGATATATTTACAGATTTGGCGTGTATATGAGGCTCGTAAGATTCTTAACGGAGCTCAGAGTTACAAAATGTTATTGGGTTACTTGACTGCACATTGCAGAATTTCAGATGGGTAGGTCCAATTACATTGTACCCTCCGAGGTACTCTTACTCCAATGATCCCTCCGCAATCCCTTTCTTCTACCCTGACCCCAACAATAGTACGAGCCTCCTATACACACATTCGATATTCCCTCGCAACAACAATATGCAATTGGTTTCATGATGCCAAGGCGAGACCATCTCAAACAAAGCCTGTGGTGGTGTATAATTTTATAAAGACACAGCTTACTCAACCTTCATAGGCTAATGACCTTTTGAGTCTAACCCCACCCAAACAAACACTAACAGAATTCCTAACCAGCGAAGTCTTTTCTCATCAATCCAATGTTGGACTTTCCTACTATTCAAATCAGAACCTTGCACCTCCTTTCATCCTACGCCAACCTCAACCAAATCCCTCGCATCTACACTAGTAGTAGCATGAGCCCCAGCCGGAGTAGTGACCTTCGCAACATCATCAAAAAAACTCCACATGCAAATGATAGATCGAGGGAACCAAGTGTAGAGAGCGAGGGTGGTTCCAGTGAAGGAAGTAGGGGTACTAGGACTAGATTATCGGGAGTCCTTCGTCGAGAACGAAACATGTTTGGTTGATAAAATTATGTATCCTTAATGCAATGATTTTATTCTCTTATATTTATCCAACTGCAACGAGATTTACTCGTTAGTGTACTTGTATTCATGCAGGTAATTTCATGTTTGGTGATAAAAATATTCATGCAGGTATTTTCATTATCCAGCTGCAAATATTATCCAACCACAAGGTTGATAAAAATATATATCATAATTTCATATTAAATCTTTTCAAATGTAAGTGTATATGTATCATTAATTTCCATATTAAAATTTTTCAAATGTAATTGTATCCGTGCAGTTTATGGCAAAAACTCGCTTTACGGCTCGCAAGTCGGTGTGTTTTCCCGAGAACCAATTCTTAGCACTATGTGCACCATCCACTTCTTATGCATCGCGTCATGCAACCGTTTCTTCACCACAACAACCAACTCATGCAGTTCTATTTCGATCACCGCGAGCCACCCTCGTAGAGGGTCATGTCCGCAACTCCGACATGGCACTTGACCTGAACAGACTATCTGATGCTCCTACATAGTACCCTTCAGAGGAGGACCGTTTGTTGAATCGACCGTTCTAGTTGACAGAATATCTGTTCACAGAATACTCACTGCAATCTACGTCACCTGCGTTGACTTAGAGCTCACAGTGTGAGACTTCTCCGCATACGGAAGGCTACGACGAGGAAGAAGATCTATACACCGACTTAGCGGACTTACATTATACAATTGCGCTGAAATACACATGTCTTAGCGTACTACGAGGGAAGCGAGTGCGATCGATGCTGTGAATGTAGTGTGATTTTATTATATTGTAGACATATCTTATGTAATGTTAGAATGGATCATAGAGCGAATGTTACAAAAACTTTAACTATGGAATATGTCTAGATTAAAGGCCTGATTTATCTCATTAATTTTATATTTTTACTTAATGGCCAATGCATATATTCTATGATTTTACGCAATTTAATATGGCAATAATTAATTTATTTGTTTCAAATTGTATGATAAAATCACACAAACATACATGTGAAGTGAAAAAAACAGGACGTGTTAAAACAACTAAAGAATATTGAACTTCGCATCATTGGAAATTCTACTTAGATCAATCATGCATGAATAAATATGTATTACATTGACTATAATCGAATAACATAATTAATGAATTTCAAATCAATTCAATTAATAAATTTTCACATAAATAACCTAAATAAGTAAAATAAAAAAGATTTATATTTTTTCACACAAACATAATGTGCGGGAATTGGCAAACTATTCGTTGATTGGTAAATGATTCACCGACCACATTTATGACCTGTGTTGTCTAGTGCTTAAGTGGTGAACGGTTTGCTGATTGGCGAACTATTCGCCGATCGATGCTTTGACAGGGAATTTCTGAAATCTCGTGCCTTGATCGGGTATTTATAGAGAGCCCATGCCCTGTGAGGGATAAAACTCGATCGAGAGAGAGATAGAATGGAGAGAGAGTTGTATTTACCCTTTTTGTTAATTTTTTCTAATGCGATACTCATGATAAGTGGCTAATCATTGTTTTATTGTAACTTCGTCTACATCTTTATGAGAAAGACAGAAGGGAAGGTCAAAGTTGTTTCATATCAAGGAAAAAAGGACAGCAGAATTGAATTAAATTAAGTTTGCTTCAACTAAAAAATTAAAGTACCACAACTACAAAACGAGCCAAGCAAAAGGGAACCGCACCAAGGCAGAAGGAAACACCATTGATAGCTGTGGGCACATGGTTAAGAGCTACCTTCATGGCTGTCAATCTTTGGGACAAACGTGAAAAATTGGAGGCTGCCGGCAATGAAGCAAATTAGAAATGCATTGGGTTGCATCTTTCTTTCCAGCAGGTCAATATAGAAGCGGGTCGTAAGGATTTTCTTGCTGAGGTGTGTACTAGGTTTTTTTATAACCTTTGAAACTGATGCTTATTTAGAAAGCATTGTGGAAGACATGTTATCGTTTATCATAGTATTATTATTTCCCTTATTTTAGACGTACAGTTATCAACGACTTTCACCTCTAGCTTTTCATCCATTATACCAGAAGCACACGAGATCAGTGCCCACAGAATCAAATGACAGGATTTTTATCTTATTTCGAGCTGTGGAGGAACCATACAGAAGAAACTCAAAATTTGTTGAGGGCACAACATAGCGCAGGGACATGGGGCCGATAACAACAATGGTGGGAAGAACCGCAGTTGTCTCCGTCACGATGAAGGACCTCATATCATTCACAGTAGCAGCGGCTGCCAATGCGGCTAAAGATTTAAGGGAGGAAGTCTTCGAGGAAGAGCTCGAATCTTTCGAAAGGAAGCTGCTGCACATCAGAGTGTTGCTGGATGATGCGGAGGCCAAGCAGGTCCAGTCTCCCGCGATAACGAATTGGCTTAGTAAGCTCAAGGATTCTGCCTACGACGGGCAACACATGCTTGACGACTATGCCGTCAAGGCTGAACTGCTGCAGCAAAGGAAGGGTCACGTCAGGAAGGAGATCAAGAAGAAGGTACTTCTGTTATATATTATCAGATATCACAATCTCAACAAGACGATCAGATTATGTGCTTAACTACAACTGTGGGATAGGATTAATCCTCTTTTAATGAGGGATGACAAAACCACATTTGTTGCAGTCATTGTGTGATTGGCCCTGGATCAACACAAATTTATGGTGCCTTGCACTGTTTGCTTGAACTCGGCTAGGTCAAACAAGTTTCTTTGTTGAAGGAGATCAGACCTTTAAATAAGAAGTTTGAAAATATAATAAAGGAGATGGAGAGTTTGGGCTTGAAGAAGTTCGAGATGCCGAACAAAGGGAAGTCGGATGATATTAGAGGATGTGATCGACAGACCGAAACCAGCGATGCTTAAGGTAAGTCTTCAAGATTTTTATTTTTTTGGTAAATTAGCGACACTAAATTATACCGTTCTAGCCATATTTATCAATAATTGGAATGGGTATGCCTTCTTAGTCAAGAAAATCATTCTTGTTCGTACATCTACAAATATAAAAATTAAATGAATTCTCGTGCCGGTACCCTTTCGTGTTCAAAATAACATTTATGATCTTAACTTTCGGGACTTCTTAACCGTGACCCTCATAAAAAGTTGTGAATTATGCAACAACCCATGGTTAACTCTTGCATGGGTCGCAATGTAAGATTGAGTAAGCTTGCAAGGTTTTAAAGCAATATCAAAGGTACATGGTCATTCACTACAACAAAATTGACATAAAGCAACCGGAAATTGAAAATTACTTTTCTATTTTGCTTTATTAAATATATAACAATGAATATTATTTATTGCTTTATTCTTTATATTAATAACGGATATAGTATTTGTTGTTATATTTCTCGCAACGAATAATATAAAGACTACTCATTGAGTTTTTCTTTTGACTACCATTAAATTTAGCAACGATTGGTACAAAATTAAATGAACAAGTCAATGGAAAAATTAGCGTTATATCAACCTGTTAACAAGAAATATGAGATTCATTGCTCATTACGAAGGAAAAAGATAAATTGATAATGGATAATATTCATTGTTATATCTTTAACATCGGAAGATATGATAATGAATATTCAAATTATTCATTGCCTTCGATCAATTTAGTTTTAGTGGTTGCATAATTGGTAAATTTTATAAGAAGAGTGGTGTAAAACCCTTAATTTTTTTGCAGCTACATTAGGATTTTCGAGACGAAAAGATATTTTGCAACTACATGTGTGTCCTTGTATGCTTACAAAAATCAAAATAGGTATTGCTCTTTCATTATTGTAATATGGGAGCAGATGAATTGGTAATTTATCATCTTTATTTCATAATTTTAGCTTAAAATCCTTTATGAAATGCATGTAATTATTACCAATTCTCATCTATTAACAAACTACCAACATTGGTTAAAATTATATTATTATCAGTATTTTAACTCAGAATAAAAGAAGAAAGAAGAAAAGAAAAAGAAAGAATGATGTGTATATGTATAAAAGATACATACTGATCATGATCCTGAGAGTTGATCGATTACTGACCTAATCGACAAGCAATAAGGTAGTGACAGATAGGGTCTTTAACTTATAAAAAAATCTCAGAAAACCAAGTTCACATTGTATATAATCATCATATTCCTTATGTATGTACTTTGTACTATTTTACTTATCATTAAATCCACCTCAAATAAAATTATTTCTTCTTCAAAGTTGTACATAAAAATGTATACTAAATAAATAAAATATTTACAAAATAAACCACTTATAGAATAAAGGTATAACACTTAGGAAAAACTGTAAAATAAGAATTGAAAGCTCAATATCTTCTCCATATGAACTCAAAATAAACAAACTCAATATGACTGTGTTTAAATAAAAATAAACTTTTAAATGAAGGAGGTTTCATAAAATTTGAAGTTAAGATGTGAAAGTCAACTTTTTGGGGTGTCAATATAGATGTACAACTTTATATTACTTTTAGTTATCTTATTGTTTCTAATTTTTATAGATATTGTATTTTTAATATTTTGAAATTAATTTATATTATTTATTTGAAATACAAACAAAAGTCACAAAAGTTAAAAATAAATAAAAAATAAATGTATTTATTATGAATGTAAAATGTATATTATTAAATTAAACCATAAAAATAAAATTATAATTATAAACCTTAAATTACTCCCTAACTAAATAAAATACAAAATAACATGTATTTTTTTTGTAAAATTCACTAAAAAAATATGTATACTTTGTATATATATGCGTAGTATCTATAAATACCTATATTATAATTATTAAACTATATAAATTACTTTATTAAAGATCACCAAAAATAGTTTATTAAATTATCAACATTGTTTATTTTAACAATTTTAAATTTAATATCATTTGATCATTTTCAATTTATTTACTGTTTATTTTTAATTTATTTTACTTATTTTATCTTTTTCCTCTTTGTAGTATTCAGGCTCTGACGTGATTGATCCAAACTCGAGTCGTTGATCGACCAAGTCAACTGCCCCCCTCTATTCAACACACTTTCAAATCGCCAACCCGCCTCCTTTTCGTAATTTCCACACCCGCCTCCAAGAACCTCTCGACTAGATTTCTTCACTAGTTTATCCATCTTCACTTGTAGATCCATGCTCGATTAATAGGACCTCGACCCAAATTTCATTTCATGCTTCTTTTTCGTTCGTTTAGCCCTTTTCCTTGCACTATAAAGCTCACTCCTGGTGTTTCAGAATCTCCTTATCCGTCTTTGACCCCCATTTCTCCTCGATATCAAACACCTGAGAGAGCCCTTTGTGACAGGAAGGAAACCCAGTGATCAGGAGCGCGAGAGGATGAGAGATTGATGTGATTCGCACGCTGGCGTTGAGCACCTTGGAGCACCATCGTGCTGAGCTTCCCGTCGTTGCTGTCGTGGGGAGAATCATCTCAAAATGATTGCATTTTCATTGTCATTCATATTAGGTAGTCGTAGCTTTAATTTTCTTTCAATTTCAGTCCATTTCGATCTTTGTAGAAGTAGGTCTGATCTGACCTCCGACCATCTCGATCAGTGGTTATCTATGGTGCCTGACCCATCCAAATCCATCGCACTTCCATCTTCAGCAATATCCGCTTCTCTATCCCTCCATCTGCGACCTGTCCCCTTGGATCTGTGGATCTGAGCATGACCTCTTTCCTCCATCTTCGTCGGAGGTCTCCAATCACCCTTTTCCTTTAGCTAATAATCACCGGTTGAGGCTGGAGAAATATCTTGCTTTCTAATAAAATGTGCAGATACCTGGAGCATTCATTTGGAGCTTGAATCAAGCCATCTGAGCACCATCTGGACAAACACTTGAAGAAGACCTTCTAGATCTCCTCGTAGCGAGATATGGACTCGAAAAGCTTTGTAGATCGATGCAGTGCCTTGCGTGAATGAATTTAGACCATTGCAACACCGATCCATACCAGATCTGAGAAGATTGGCTCGATCCAAGCCCACCTATGTATGCCATCAAAGGTGTTCTTCCAAACACCTTCAACATCGTTCGATTGAGAACGAGGAGTCCCAAATCTGATCTCAATCGCACGATCATACCCAATTTTTGATCTCCTAATCAAGAACGATTGGTGCAATCACATAGTTCCCCACTCAAGAGGACCTCACATGACCTGCACGCTTATGTGAGACATTGCATTATTTCTCTCTTTATTTTGACTCTTTTCAGATAGTTCCTTGAATAATTACAGAACAAACTTTATTATTTTTATAATTACATTTGAGTCCAATTGAACTGAAGTCACATGCCAGAGCATGCTATTTGTGGAACGTTGCAACTGATGTCAAAAACTTTGTTTTATGTTAATAAAAGCTAACAAGTTTCCTTTAATTGCAATTTATTCCATGTATAAAGCAAAACACGTGGAGCCCCACGTACCTTGTGATTAATTGCTTGCTTAAACTTGACTCTTTATTCTGTTAATAAAAGATCTGCAAGGTATATTTTCATTGCAAACACACCCCTATGCAACAGATTTATTATTTTTTCCCTAATTTTCCTTACTTTAATTATTCCCTTGATCCAAAAATTCTAATGATATTTAGTTAAGTCGTGAATAGTCAATACTAAGTTTTCTAATTTTTATTTTGAAAATATTTTTCATTTTCTATTTTAAAAATACGAAAACGTCACACTTTTCACTATTAGAACTTCGAAAATTCATAAAAAATTGAAAATTATTCAAAAAATATCTAAAATTATTTCTATAACTTAGTTTAAATGTTAATTTTCCTTACTTTAATTATTCCCTTGATCCAAAAATTCTAATGATATTTAGTTAAGTCGTGAATAGTCAATACTAAGTTTTCTAATTTTTATTTTGAAAATATTTTTCATTTTCTATTTTAAAAATACGAAAACGTCACACTTTTCACTATTAGAACTTCGAAAATTCATAAAAAATTGAAAATTATTCGAAAAATATCTAAAATTATTTTTATAACTTAGTTTAAATGTATTTTTTCACATATAGAAAAATCAAACATAACCCACCAAAAAACTTTAAAAATAGAATATACGAAAAAACCTTTTAAAAATCATGTAAAATCACATAAAATTCATAAATAATAGTTTTTGATTTTGCATTAAAAAACTTAGACATAAACTAGATTTTCAGAAAGTTTGACTTTGTTTTCTTTTTAAAATACCAAAAACTATAGATGATTTTACTTTATAAATTGTTTCAATTTATAATAATTATAAAATCCATAAAAACTTAAAATAAGAAAAAAATCTCTAAAAATATTAAAAATATTAAAACCACAAAAAACACTTTTTCTTATTTTTTATTTTAGTTCACATATTTTAAAAATCTAAGAATGCTATTTATTACTTTGTGTACATTTGTTATACAAAAACTTATTTACCAATTTTAAAATACATAAAAATTTGCAAAATTTAAAACCAATTAAAAATTTTAAAAATAAGAAAAATATAAATCCTTAAAATTTTTTAAAATATAAAATTAATTTAGGGGGCCTTTCAGATAGGAAGCAATCCTTCCTAAGTTAAGGAAGGCCGCCCCTTTTTTGTATAAAACATGGCACTTTAGTAGAATACGTATATAGTTTGTATTATAGGTGCACGTTATAAATACAAAGCCGCATACAAAACTGCGCATTATAATACAAACATTAAAACTGCACATTATAATACAAAACGGTATATGTATTCTACTAAAGTCATCCTGTTTTATACAAAAAAGGGCTGGCCTTCCTTAGCTTAGGAAGGACTGCGTCCTATTTGAAGGAAAAAGTCAACAAAATCACAAAAAACATAAAAATTATAAAAATTTAATCAAATAACTACAATCACATTTAGTTGAAAGTTTGCATCACTGAGTTTGACACTCTCATACTCATTGTTTATTAGTCTATGAGTATAAATAAAAAATCAAACTATATTCACATCTTTGTTCTGAGTGATAATTCGATCGACACAACGATACCGAAAGATTTTTTATGGGAAAGAGGGTGAGCTCCTAGAGCAGGAGTCACCACAAGTGATATATATTAAACAACGATACTGAAAGATATTATAATGAATGTTCAAATTATTCATTGTCTTAGGTCAATTTAGTTGTAGTGGTTGCATAATTGGCCAAATAGGGATTGTGGTGTAAAAATTCTTATTTTTTGCATCTACAATATACCTTTTTTTGGAGATAAGAAGATATTTTGCAACTACATGTGTGTCCTTCTATGCTTACAAAAATCGAGATAGGCATTGCTCTTTCATTAGTGTAACATGGGAGCATTAGTATAATATAGGAGTACATGTGTAATAACATGATGTTACTAAGAATTTTATAAGAATCCAGGGACAAATGTAATTGCAAAAAAATATGGATAAACGTGCTATATACAAATTTGAACATAAATGTAAAAGCCAAAAAATGCGTCATTTCATATGCCCAGATTTCAATATGTGCTAACACCAATTGATTCAAATCCTTTACTAGTGGATGCTTTATGTTTTTCGAAGAAATTTGTCATTGTTTTATAAACACTTATTTACACTACGGTAAAATGTATATATAGTGACTCATACTTGGCAATCCATCGCTATATCGTTTCCTTTAAATATAAAACAACAAATATTATTTATTATAAAATTATGATTACGTATTCTAAACTCATGATGAATAATACATTAGTTGTTGTATTCCCAGTGAAGGTTTTTATAATATCAATTATGTGCTGCTTCTTCATTAATATCCACAGAGAAACATCGTTGCTTCTATAAACTTCGCCAATTATGCAACAACCGCCATATCTTTTTACATTGTGACCCTTGCAAAAGTTAGTCACGGAGGTTATGGTGTAAGAATTAATAAGTTTGCAAGAGTTGTAGGGGTAATATTGGGATCGCGTAACTGATAAACTTTATAAGGGTCATGGTATAGAAATCCCGTATTCATACTTATCATCACTAAAAATAACAACAATTAGTATTAATTTCATTATAATGGAACTTATAATATATTATTTTTTTTGAAGAAACTTATAATAATATATTGTTGTCCTTCGAATTATTGTTCAATATATAATAATGGATTTTTATAGTTAATCCGCTCTTAAATTCTACAATATTAGTTATATCCCTCCTTTTTTGTAATACCACATATATACTCCTACCCTATTAGGGTAATCACAATTATGTCCCTCAAATTAGTTGTCATTCATTCCCTTATTATATGGCATTAAAAGCAGAGTTAGTCCCCTAATATTTGGAGCACGGATCCTCTGCAGTACTGCAGAGGCTGGCTGTAATGAGGTGCATGTTCCAAGCTGCTCGATCGAGACCGAGTGGTTCACACGAAATACAGGTTTTTCGTAGCTCTTATCGTGTAAATCGCTTGATCTAGATCGAGCGGCTCGGAATATGCACCTCACTACATCCGGCCTCTGCAGTATTGCAAGGATCCATGCTCTATTAATCGACGATAATAGCAGGGTTAGAAGCGTAAATGGCAAAAGAAAAAAAAAGGACAAATATGAACAACCCTCCACTTTCATCTTCCTCTTCCCAACCCCACCACCCCAAACTGCCCGGATATCTCTAAGTCTTCATCATCCAATGACGCCTAACTCCTCGCCGTGCTCGGCAGGGCGTTGCCTCTGCCCTCCCCTTCGATTGCTTCCGTCTCTCCGGTGGTACCACCTCCTCTCCAACACCCACCTCCGCCTCCTGCTACTGACCCACATAGCTTACGAGATGATGAAACGAAATACGTAAGGGAACCACAGTCGCCTTTCCGACGATGCTCACGGTGATGTAGCTGCCTTGCTGTGGCATTGAATCGTGAATGGCCGCTGGTCTTTCTGTAACGATGATAATTTGGCATTGGGCTGTCGATGTTTCTTCTTCTCATGGGTTTCGTTCCTTGCTGATGAGCTCTTTCCGCTTTCACTAACGATATCAAGGTGCTCTTGCTTGCTTGCTCAAAAAATTAAACTTTAATTAAGAGGGTTGATCCAAATAACTTCTAGTTAATCCTTAAAAACTAAAAGACACCATTTGTCATATATTAAACTCTCAGGCCTTACTGCGATATGATATGTGTGTGTGTTTTAATGGGATTGCCTTGTGCAAATTTTAGGTCTGCTCAGTTATCTGTTCAAGACTACATGTGTAAAACCCCAAACAATTATCCCACACCGTGGAACACAAAAATTCCCGGGTGGGATAAATAGTGAGGAGGTTACTACTTAATAACCTGACTTAAGCATTTTGGGGGTGGTTAATCGGGTTCGTATGGGCTCGATCTCAAGAGGTTGTCAGATGCTCCGCTAACGGACCGGAGACCTAAGCCCATGATTAATCATGTACGTCAACTTCTTAAAAATATCAATGTTAAATTACAAACAAAGAAGTATTTTTCTATTGACTTTATTACCATTTGACCGTTGTCTGCTTTTAGGTCATACATGATTACATCTACACTATAACAAATTTGGTTTATACTAGTGACTAATTTGAGTATTTATTGCAATATTTTATGATTGTTAATTTTTTTTAAAAAAATAGTTATTGTAAATTATATTTTATTCTTCTAATTTACAACAATGTCATATTCCCCACTATCAGTTGATATAACAATATTATTTATTGACTATCCTGGCAAAAGTTGAACCAATCATTGAGAAAATTATTTGAGAAGTCAACATATGATTATTACACTATGATTTGTTGTTAGCGATACAGATAAGAACATGACACTCGTTGCAAAGTTAAGGAATCAAATATGACTTTACAATAAATGACACACATTGTTATAAATTTAATATCCAGTGATATAGTAAGAAATATTAAACTATTCCTTGGCCAATTTTATTAGTAATCTAATGGTGGATGAAATTAAAGGATACATCAATTTGGCAGTTTATCTGAAAAGAGAGATGCAAACAAGCATGCATGGGTATCGCTACAAGTATTTCCCAGGTTGAACCATGAATTGACAAGCTTTTTGCATCACCAAATCGGAGATTGATAAACTTTTATTTATATTGATTACATGTTTCTAAATAGTCGACTTCCTTAAATGTTTTGCTGATAAATCTCATAATATTTGTAGTGAGGCTTAAAGAAAAAGTTATAAGGATGTCCCTCTCGATAATCAGAAGAGGGAAATGCTGGATTTGGTCTTCTCATTTCGATGATGCCACTGCAGATCTTTGGATCTAGAGCTTTTTAAGTCTTGGTTTAAATACTTGTGTTGTTATGCAACTCGTTTATTTTATTTTGGAGGCATATAGATGCAATTCACTCTCACCAAATAATGGTGTTGGTTTTTGTACATAACTTCTTCTATGTTAATGATAATTGATCATAAAATTTTTCTTAAGGAATTGGTCAATTTTGTTATAATGATACCTCACATGATGAATGCATAGTCTAAGGACGTATTTAGAGAATACACGCAACTGCAACAAAACGAATAAACGACGATGTGCAATTTTTCTTATTTCTCTTTATTTAAAGAGGAAATGCGGATATATTTATAGACTCCGGCTAGATTGCAACTCTTGAAATAATAAAAGTGTATTTTATACAATGACGGTTATGATCCCAAATAGGCAAAAGATAAGTACGTTTCTTTCTCTCTCATGGTAGCAGTGACTGGCTGGAGGTCCGTTCGTTGCTCATGAGTTGGGATTGGGTTAGGAGATTTCGATATAAGCTCTATCCGTAACAAATAAAAAATAAATATAAATAGGGGTTTTTATCCACTAGACTCTATAAACTTTGCTAATTACCTTTACGACCTTTGAAACAATCTAATTCCTCTCTCAACCCTGTAAACTTGTTCCGTTTTACCCCACTGACCCTACCATTACTTTTACTTTACTTGAGTCAATAACATGGATTAATCTAACTATAGGTACATTGGATGGTGGATCTTCCACCTCCTTATATCATGATTTCTCTTCATCTTCTTCTTCCTCCATTCCTCTTATTCTTCCTCCTCTCTTTATTTTCTTTCTCTTCGCTACATCTTCATCCGTCCACCACACTTCCTCCTCTCTTTATTTTCTGATCAAGAAAATGATTTTAAATCTTTTTTAGATGAATTCTTGAACCGAGCATGGAGCAGCAGTGGCCGACGGCGCTGACATCGTCGTAACTGCCCCCGCCAGCAGAGAGAACGGTGAGGCCGCAGGCGTGTGCAAGGATGGTGAGGCCGACATCAGTGACGAAGGGGGGCTCAACGGAGTATAGGCCCCCTCACTGATGAATCCGTGATTCATCGCCTTTATTCTTTCATTTTGGCTAAAATCCTTGGTAAAATGCATGTAAATATCCACTAATTCCATCTAATTAACATTCTAACCACAAGTATTAATATTATATATTTAACACTTATTTTCACCAAAATAAAAGAATAAAGAGAAAAAGGAAAATAAAAATAAAAAAAGGGTTGTATATGTAATATACAAAATGATCCTAACCCCGAGACCAGGTCAATATTGACCGGGTCGACAAAGAAATAAGTATTGGGAAATAAGGATCCTAACTTATAAAAATATAAAGAAAATCAAGACCAAAAATGTAATTTACCCATTTTTCATAATGTAAATACTTCACCTATTTTATTTATCATCAAAATCACCTGAAATCAAAACACTCCTTTTATAAAAATTATTCATAAAAATATGTAATATTTTATGAAAATATGAGAAAAATATTTCGGCACAAAAATAAAATAACCGCAATGAACCGGAAAAGCCGTAAAAGCCAACTTCCGAGGTTCATATCTATTTATAGAAAACTCCAAATTGACCAAACTCACTTTTAAAATCCGTTTTGTATATAGTACTATTTATTAAAAATATCAGAAAAATATTCGGATAAAACCGGTGAGTTTCGGCTTTTTGGACCCGTTGTATATATATACCATATGTACAAACTTCCAGGATTTTTAATTAAATAACCGTAAATCGTATTAACTTAATTCTTTTTCCTAAAATCATCTAAAATTGTATATAAAAATATAAAAATAAAAATAAATTAAAATATCGAAAAAATCCGGAGGCCCGAAGCCGCTACTTTTTTCGTCCGGGCCTCATAACTCGGCCGTATGAGCTCCGAAATTAGCAAACTCGGTCCCCAAAATTATATTTTTCAATTATCTACAAAAGGACACCAGTTTCGTTAAAATCGGAGTTAATGCGAAAAATGCGGTTTTCGGGGTCCGTAATTGGTATATTGTACAATGAACCGTGAGATATATTATTTGATCTAAATAAATAATTATTTATCTATTTTATTTACTTATTTACCCTACTTATTAATGATTTGTTAATTTAATTAATTATGTAATTATTTACAACATTCATTTATCTTAGTTATTAATTTAATTAATAGATTATATACCTATTTATATAATTGTAAATGATCTTTTTGTCTTTTATCTTATTTTGTCTTTTTCTTTTCATTTCTCTCCCTGCCACATGGCAACTTGTAATTTGCCCTCCATTTTTTTTCTCTTTCCTCCTCTTTTCTTTCCTCTTCTCCCAACGCATCTTCTTCCTTCTTCCTTCTTCCTCCTCCTCCTCCAACCCAACACCTCTTCTCTTCTTCTCCGGTCGTTGGGCCGTTCGACCAACCAACTCCGGTGACCACATCCACCGCCGGTGACGGGAACCGACATCTTGCTCCCCAAGGAACCTCATCTTCCCTTATTTCCGTCCAGGTGCATCCTCTCCTTCTTCTATAAATAGGGCTGCACCCCCCGCCGGAGCAAGTATCCGCCATTTTCGACTTTCCTCTGCAAGCTCCGAGAGAGAGAGAGAGTAGAGTGACAGCTCTCGTCCACCGTCGAGCGAGGAGGGTGAAGTTCGGCGCGATCATCCATCGTCGGCGTCGAAGCTCTGCTCCGCCGCGCGAGAAATCTCCGCGTCCGCCGCGCGTTGAGGTCATTCCCACGAAGCTCCGCTGCGAGCTTTGTCCCAGGCGACATCATCCGCAACCAACTGCATCACGTTCGTCTTCAATCCAAGTAGGCTCCTTCCAATCCCTTTCCTCCTCTCTATTTTCTTCTCCCCTTTTTCTCTCTCGCTCTATTCTCCTCATCTATTCTCTCCTTAATCTCTCTATTCTCTTCGATTTGCTCTATCATTTTGCAAATCACAGTCCGAAACCATCACTGATCATCTCATCAGAATTCGATTCGTTTCTCCATCATTCCTTCCAGACTCTATTCATCTTAGATCATCCAGATCTAAGCTTCATCGATCCGAATCCTTCATTCCACTGAGGATCGATCCATTCAACCCCTTGTGTTTAACATTCAGCCGAGGTACTGTTCCTCGAGCCTCATTTGACTTTTGCAGGTTCTATGTTTCGTTGATCAAGCGAGATCAGAGAAATTTTCGTCTCGGAGTACTTGCAGAAATCTGTTATATGGAGACGCACAACAGCAGTACCTGAAGCTCCGGGAATCCATCTGATAGCTACGGATATGCACATGGAGTTGAGCACCTACAGGTGTTCGTCGTGGGATTGAAACACTTCTGAGTGCCTGAATAACATCGGAGCACCGCCGCTCGAGAATTTCAATCTGTGACAGAAACTCCATCGCCGTGTTCACAGAATTGCACGAATTTAAATATCTTCGATTGAAACCTGCAACCGCCTTGAGAACGGCTTTATCGAAATATTGTTGTGAGCAGAGGACATATTTAGACGAGTGCTATTGTTAGAGCCATTGCCGGAGAATCGAGATCTCTGCTTGGAGGTCGTTGCCGTGCTCGTCAAAGTTGGAGGAATAGTGCCCTCTTTCTGGATAGATTAGCACTGGTCAAAGTTGGAGGAAGACCATTCCAACCGTTCAAATTTCCATACAAAGCTCCTGGTTCATATGCATCTCTCCATCATCCGATTACTTGATCAATTGCGTTGAAGTGCCTCCACACGTCAGCACCCGAGAGACCTGCCCCACCGCTTAAGACGTCTCGTGCGTTGCGGTTTCTGCTATTAGCATCGACGGTCGAAGGATCAACCACGAGGCAAGGCCCAGCTTGAGCCGTCCGTGCAGCTCCGATAGAATGGTTTAAAACCATAAACGTGATCGGGTGGAATACAGTCTAACACGCGCCGTTAGCGAATTGTCCCACCGCCCGCCGATGAGTCTTTTAAGCGGCGCAACACACGATCGTCACGTGCTTAGCCAGATATTGTGGGTAATTTGTTAATTAATTCTCGAAACTTTGATTTTTGTTACTCGCAGGTCCAGGACAGATAGCAAAGAGAGCACGTGAGCAGCATAATTTTTCCTGAGGATTTTGCACGCTACACACCCAACTTCTGCGGATTTTGCGAACAGAGTCTTCCGATTCACAGCAATTTACATAAGCCACCACGTGATTTGAAATTATTGCACTCTATACCCTTCCATCTTGCACATTACGCACATACACCTAACATTCTACCATATTACATGTGCATTCCAGATTCCAGGCTATTTTCACTTTTACACTCATACCCTTGAAACTATATATAAGTACCACATATATCCTACACATATTAGAACAAAAAAATGTCAAAATACTTTTAAAAATCCTATAAACATTAGTTACAGTATGCTTCTCCATATTTTGCAAAATAACCTCAAAATAAAATAAAAATCGGATATAAAAATCAATAAAAAAATCAAAATTGATAAAAACTTAAAAAAATCATAACTAACTCAAGAAAAATCCTCAAAAAACGCACAATATATCGTTTTGAAGGCATTTTCATCTACTTTCTATAGAAAATATAATAAAAAGGTTTTGTTACTGTTTGCAACCTTAAAAGTTAGAAAAACGTCACAGTTTTTAATAAACATTTTGTTTTCTACCTTAGAAGTTATCAAAACCCATAAAAATCCTAAAAACCCTCTAAAAATTCATAAAAACAGTAAAACACATAAAAATTACAAAAAGTACAAAATAAAAATCAAATAAAGATTTAATCATTTTCTAAAATAAGAAAAAAATCATAAAATAATTAAAAAATACAAAAACAATATAAAATTCATAAAATTCAAATAAAAATCCCGAAAAATCTCTAAAAATAAAATAAAAATTAGGAGACCCTTTAACTAAGTTTTTCCACTGATTCTCCCTAGTTTAAAACAGTTTGCCTCCCTGAGTTCGACACTCCCGTACGAATCCACTATACATTTGTTTAGGAGTATAAATAAAAAAGAAGATTAAGTAAACCTTAATCTTTTCTGACAAAGCTCACCTGGTCGATACAACGACCGAATTCTTCTTTTCTGATTCTTTTGCAGGTTCAGAAGACAAGCAGACCAGTGATCGGGTGATTTTTCAGATGGCGCCGTTGCCGGGGAGGCAGCGCTAGGTGGATCGCGAAGCTCTTAGGATAGATTTCATTTTCGCGATTTTATTTCTCTGACCTAACAGTTTCTTGTTTTTGATTTGTGCAGCACAGCTCGAGCCGCGCAGCTCAAAACCGTGAAACCAAGTAGTTTAGAACTCTTGTAATTTCTTGTAAAAAAAACATATAAAAAAGTGTCGTAGAAAGGGGCCTCGTAAAGGCATCCCGACTTGTATCTTCTCGGGGTCTGTTTCACCAGGGCTGTACTCCTGGGGGAGCAGGGCACCCACCGTGGCTTTTCTCGATCGTGATTTTCTCGACGGTTTTCCGCGGCTTTTCCGAGATAGGTGCTTGTTAGGTGTTTTTCGGCTTTTTCCCTTCTCTGCACATCGTAGCCTAGCTTAGCTTAGATGCTTGCATAGGATTCGACACCTAGGTGCTTGTATCTAGGGCCAATCCCAAAAAGACAAAAATACGTTAGACGATTTTTCTCTGAAAATATCCAAAAAAAGTGATAACCGAAAATTAAAACAGGGACTGCTAACTCTATCTGACTCTAAAACAAACGTAAGGACTCCACTTGTTTTGGGGAGAGCAACCCTCGAAGTGCATACTCAGATCTCAACTTCAGACTTTGCGAGAGAGAGAGAGACGACACATAAGGTAGAGCCAGAGTCTGGGCTTCTATCGAAATACTACTTAGTTCACGCCTTGATCCACCTTATTTCAGTGGGTGCTCTCGGGTAGCCGGAAACGGTCCGAGTTCACTTAGCAGAGTAGAAGGTTTAGAGGACACTGCGTAAGGCTCCGTCCTCAAGTAACACGGGTAGCCGGAAACGGTCCGTACTTACTTCCATACTGGCTGAGACTAGGTGAGTTCTGGTGAGAACTCAGGACAGTACGACGTTGAAGTTTCGGGCACCTATCTAATCTCGCCAATCTGAGAGAACGTTGCTTGCCAAACAACCTAAAATCGAAAAGATAAACGACCGAACTCTTACGGTCATCACCAGGGTTGTGTTGGTGAATTCGGTGTTTGCTTTGCGTTTGATTTGTGGTGTGAGTCCTATATCTTCCAGATCTCAATATCATCAATCAATTGTCATCTGACTCTCAGGATGATGGGCAGACGATCACTTCGGCCGACTCTTACGGCACCTCTCTCACGCATTCGTGCCCATTTATCTAGATTGGTTCAAGAGAACCCACTCTTTGAACCAGAGATCTATCCGTTTCCCTCTGAGATCATGTCTCCTGGCTCGGTTCGCGAGAACCTCCTATTCGAGCCAGAATCAGAACAACATTCTTCTTCCAGGCGTGACTCTGACCCTGGAAACTCTTCTCAGATTCCTTCTCATACTCATTCTCTACCATCATCACCTCCACTTCCAGATCAACAGCAGCTACACATTGATTTGGCGAAGCCTGATTTGGATTCTTTCTCCTTTCCAGACGACATGGCTGGCAAAGGACCGCAGACTACTTCTGTTGTCATCGATCAGGCTGCGATCAACAGCGGTTTACTTGCTTCCCTTGAGGCAATACAAAATCAGATTAGGGAGCAAGGCAGAATGATGAACGATGTCAGAGCTGAGCTGACTCAGCTTCGCGCGCAGCGAAATCAGCATGCAGCTGAGCTTCCAGGACCTGAGGATCAGGAGCCGCAAGATGGACCAGAGAGGCCTCCAGAGGACTCGAATCGCACGATGCAGCAACTCTACAACCCTGGAGCTGCTACGACCCATCGATGGATCCGTCTCCCTGTCATCCGCGGTAACTTCGAGTTCCGACCTCAGACGATCCAGCTGTTGCCCAAGTTTCATGGGCTATCTACTGAGGAGCCGCACTTGCACCTTCAGGAGTTCGAGCTTATCTGCAGCACGGTGCATGATGCGGAAGTGAACGAGGATACGATCAAACTGATCGCGTTTCCTTTCTCCCTTGTTGATCGAGCAGCCTACTGGCTGAAACACTTAGGGAGATACATTTCGACCTGGGAGGAGCTGAGAACCGCATATCTGAATAAGTATTACCCTCTTGGTCGAACGAATGCTGCTCGAGCCATGATTAGCAATTTCTCCATGATCGGGAACGAACAGTTCCACGAGGCATGGGACCGTTTTAGAGATCTCATTGATCGATGTCCCCACCATGACCTTTCGAAGCCGACTCTTGTACAGAGCTTCTTCGGTGGGCTGACACAGGAGTTACAGGGACTGGTGAATGCCGCCTGTGGTGGATCGTATTTCTCGATGCACGAAGACCGAGTCTGGGCCATTTACGAGAAAATGGCAGAGAATTACACCACGATGTCGCAGACTCGAGTTTACAACCAGACGAAGCCACAAACCTATCACCAGCATTCCCGAGTGGCACAAATAGAAGGGAATCCATCTTCTGTAGTTTCTAATTCTCCCGAATCTCCAACCGCTGATATGGGGATCATTTCCCAGAAGTTGGATCGCATGGAAATAATCGAGAAGAAGTGCCAGAATTTAGACAAGCTCGATAAACTTGACGAGCTTGAGAGATGCCTCAGTGATCTGAAGACACAGATTATGTGCCTTCAAGAACTACACACAGATTCCAACCGGTCTTCGAGGTCACAGGCTGACTCTAGTAGCCGAGACCGAGGCATCCTTCCTAGGCCTCCAGTTCAGCACATCTACCATGTGCATTATGAGCCTGTTCATCATCCCTCGGCGTACCCGCAACTTCAGCAGACACCATCATCTGACACCCAGATGGTGGTGTATCAGAGCGATCAACCCTTAGCATCTATGCCCCCAGCTTATTCGGAGATGCCTGAATCATTGACTGAGGTCAATGGGATCTGGTATGATCGACCGCAGCAACCAGGGATCCGTCGTGATCACCCTGGTTTCCGTTGGTCTACAGGAGGTGCCTCTTCCCAACAGCAACCGCAGGCACCCATGGGGCAGAACAGAGATCATCAGCAGCAGCATTACGGTCCTCGGCAATATCAGAATCCTCAGTGGAGGCAGAGCACTTACCAGCCTCAGCAGCAGCAGCAATATCCTCCACAGCAGCAGCCAGCTCCGCAGCAGCCTCAGTATCACCGAGGCGACTCATCCGGGTCTCATGGACCTTTCCATGACAACCCAGCATTAGAATATCTCGCTATCCTTATCACTGATCAGCATGCTTCTTTCAGGCGAGAAATGGATGAGTTCAAAACCCATGTCACTGACCTCGTCAAGGGGAAGTCCGTCTTGCCTGCCCAGATAGAGCCCAACCCGAACAACCTGAAGCGAAAGTCTGAGCAGGTAGATTTGACCGAGCCCACCCTCCAATCACAGGTATTCTCCGATGACTATCTTTACTGTGATGACGCTGACTTCATCTCTCTTAGGAGCGGTAGGATTCCAGTAGGCGGAGACTCTACTAGGCTCGAGGACGATACTTCAGATCATGCAAGCGAGCCTATAGACGACATTAATGGCGGTGCTGAAGCCGCAACCTTTGACGATGAAGATGGTGGTGCTGAAGCCACCAAGTCTGAAGAGCAGCCAGAGCCGAACGCCGACATAGCTGCTTTACCGTTTTTCATTTCTGATGATGATGATAGAAAATCACAAAAAAATGTAAAAAAGAGAAGAACTCGAAAAAGGAATAAAAAGATTGTTGATTCAGATCTTGATCTTTCTGATTGTTCGAAGAAAGCAAGTCCCTGTTCTCCAAAAATATTTGCTTCTACTTCTTCTGATCCTCCGATTGTACAGACTAACCCGGAGGATGTACAGATACCTTTTCCGAAAGCACTCTGCTTAGGAAAAGGCGCAAAAAAAAAGAAAATTCCAAAAAGATTCAGATGAATGATCTGACGAAAGAGATGCTCGAAAAGTTTACAATCCAACTCACTCTTTCGGAAGCCTTGGCTCACATTCCTCTTCTGCAGAAAGGCTTAAAAGAACGAACCACCGTCCGTAGAAAGAAGAGGCAGCGCAATCATTGTTCTGAGATTCATGTGTTGACCAAGGATACATGTTACGCTATTCAGAATCGACTCCCGGCCAAGAGATCAGATACGGGAGCGCCGTATGTCAGATGTGAGATCCTCGATCAGACTTTCGATCGGACTCTATTAGATAGCGGATCTTCGATTAATCTCCTTCCATCTTCCTTACTCGACAAGTTCGAGTTCGGGCCTCTTCAACCAAGCCGAACGGTCTTGCAGTTTGCTGATAGATCAGTCAAGAGGCCTAAGGGTTTAATCGAAGACGTTATCGTCACCATTCAGGGTTTGCAATTCCCCGTGGACTTCGTCGTGTTGGACATGGCGGTCCCTGAATGTGTGTCCGATACCCCGATCATATTAGGACGACCTTTTCTGGCAACAGCAAAGGTCGTATCCGATTATGGTACTGGGAAGGTGTACTTTCGCGTCCAGGGCGAAGTATACATATAGAGACGATCCAAGATCATAACTCTAGAGCAGCTGGATCAGAGAGAGCATCTGATGACGAGCCCAACAGTCATCAGGATTGTGACTTCGTACAAACCGATGATGAGGCCATCTGGGCCGAACCGAGTACCCAATCTTTCATTCCACCTTCAGTTGAAGCCGAAATTCAGATATCTGAGGATGGGAGATTGGAGAGCACAATCCTAGAAGAGAACATCGAGAATCTTGACAGAGACGATTCTGATAATTTTTCAGATCATTCATGCATTCTATATCCCTCCGAGTCAGAAGTGAATACTCAGAGTCATCAGTCATCCGCAGATCATTCCGATTCCGACGATGCTGATTGGCAGTGCTTTGCTGAATTCCTATCACTTCAGACTCCTTTATCAGAGCCTACAACCAACCTGGAGACCATATCGAATCAGAACATCCAACCATCTCCAGATCTTTCTGAGTCAGAGCAGGCAGAGCTCATGCACACCGATCTAGTAGCCTACACCCAGGCTCTAATCAAACCCGCCCTCCCTGCCCCTTCTCCCCCTGAACTCAAACCGTTACCTCAAAGCATGAAGTACCGATTCCTTGCGGGTGAATCGAAAATGTTTCCGGTCATCATCTCTTCTAATCTGACCGAAGATCAAGAATCCCGTCTGATGGCGATTCTTGAAAAGAACCGCAAGGCGATCGGGTGGTCAGTAGCCGATCTCCATGGGATTAGTCCGGCTCTCTGCTCCCACCACATCTTTCTCGAGGATGATGCCAAGCCATCTCGTGAGTTTCAGCGCAGGCTGAACCCAAATCTTCGAGAAGTGGTTATGAAGGAAATATCCAAGTGGTGGAGCGCCGACTTTATCTATCCCATCTCCGTCTCGAAATGGGTTAGTCCTTTGCATGTGGTACCCAAGAAGACGGGTATCACCACAGTGATCAACGAGGACGGAGAGGAGATCGCTACCCGAGTACCGACTTCTTGGCGCGTCTGCGTGGACTACAGACGTTTGAATCAAGCGACCAAGAAGGATCACTTTCCGCTACCATTCATCGATCAGATCATCGAACGGTTAGCCGGGAAGAGCCATTATTGCTTTCTCGATGGGTACTCAGGATATAATCAAGTAGCCATTGCTCCAGAAGATCAAGAAAAGACGACATTCACCTGTCCGTTCGGAACGTATGCTTTCAAACGGATGCCCTTTGGATTATGTAATGCTCCGGCTACATTCCAGAGGTGCATGCTTTCGATATTCGCGGACATGGTGGGAGATATCTTGGAGGTCTTCATGGACGATTTCTCGGTCTACGGCGATGATTTTGATTCTTGCCTTTCTAGCCAAGACCGCGTGCTTCAGAGGTGCACGGAAGTTAACCTCGTGCTTTCTTGGGAGAAGAGTCATTTCATGATGACTCAGGGGACGGTCCTTGGTCACATCATCTCCAACCGGGGCATGGAGGTGGACCCGGCCAAGATGGATATCATAAAGAAACTCAATCCACCGTCCAATCTGAAACAGCTTCGGTCTTTCCTCGGGCATGTCGGTTTCTACCGACGTTTCATTCGAGACTTCAGAAAAATTGCCCGACCGTTGTCTGACCTTCTAGCAAAAGACACTGAGTTTATAGTTGATGATAAGTGTCTTTCGGCTTTCGATACTCTCAAGAATATGGTTGTAGAGGCTCCTGTCCTTCAGCCACCCGATTGGTCTCTCCCATTCGAGATCATGACGGACGCCTTCGATTTTGCCGTTGGGGCTGTGTTGGGACAGAGGAGGGATGGCCTTCCATTCGCCATACACTACGCTAGCAAGACTTTGGATTCCGCGCAGCGGAATTACACGGTTACAGAGAAAGAGATGCTAGCTGTAGTATTTGCCTTAGACAAATTCAGATCCCACATCTTAGGATCCAAAGTCACAATCTTCACTGATCACACCGCCATCAAGTACTTAATGGATAAGAAGGATTCGAAGCCGCGTCTGACCAGATGGATCCTTCTACTCCAGGAGTTCGACATTGTTATCAAGGATAAGCCTGGAGTCAAGAATGTGGTGGCGGATCACCTCTCCCGACTAGAACTACCCGAGACTTCTGATTTTGATACACCAATCACCGAGACTTTCCCCGACGAGGCGATTCTTGTTGTCGCCTCGCTGCCATGGTATGCCGACATTGTGAACTTTCTTGTTGCTAAGAAAGTTCCGCAAGGTTGGTCCAGACAGAGACTTGAGACTTTCCTCGCGAAAGCCAAGTCTTACCATTGGGAGGATCCAGTCCTTTATCATGAAGGAGCGGATTTCGTCTGGCGTAGGTGTATTCCTCAGGAGGAATACCAGAGTGTCCTCATGTATTGTCATCGATTAGAAGCTGGAGGACACCATTCAGGGAAGAGGACAACACAAAAGGTGCTCCAATCCGGACTTTGGTGGCCTACGCTCGTTGCGGATGCTCATGCATTCGTAAAGAGATGTACTGACTGCCAGAAGATGGGCACTTGTGGACATAAAGACATGATGCCAATGCAGCCGATCCACTTCTGTGAAGTGTTCGATGCATGGGGTATCGACTTTATGGGCCCATTTCCTAAAAGTCAGGGGTTCGAGTATATCCTTTTAGCTGTGGATTATGTGAGTCGTTGGGTGGAGTCTATTCCTGCCCGAGCCGCAGATGCAAACACGGTTTGCAAGTTCCTGAGAAAGCATATCATTACGCGGTTCGGAGTCCCTCGAATTCTGATCTCAGACGGGGGTAGACACTTCATCAACGACAAGGTAAGAGCACTTGCTAATGAGTTTGGTATAGACCATCGGGTTGCTACTCCATATCATCCTCAGACGAATGGTCTAGCCGAGGTTTCGAATAGGGAGATTAAGACGATCTTGCAGAAGGTTGTTCGCCCAGACCGAAAGGATTGGTCGCAACTTTTGGACTCGGTTCTCTGGGCATATCGAACATCCTTCAAGACTCCATTAGGCACATCTCCCTTTCGACTCGTTTATGGCAAGCCATGCCACTTACCTGTTGAGATCAAGCACAAATCCTGGTGGGCAGTGAAAGAAGTGATCTTTGGACTAGATGATTCGGGAGATCAGAGGCAGACAGAACTGGCAACCCTGGAAGAGCTGAGAGATCAAGCCTTCACGAGTAGCCTGCATTACAAAGAGCGTATGAAAGAGTGGCATGATGCTCATATCAGCCACAAACAGTTTGAGCCGAATCTGAAAGTATGGCTATTCGATGCGAGACTGAAACTATTTCTAGGGAAACTTCAGAGTAAATGGAAAGGCCCTTACATTGTCAGAAAGGTGTACGATAACGGTAGCATCGATATATCTGAGTTGTCATCTGAGTTCACCTTTCGAGTCAACGGTCAGCGATTGAAACCATTTCTTGATCATGATCCACAGACCGTTGAAGTCGCCCCAATCCATTTTGTATGAGATGATCTTTTCACTCTTATACTATGCATCTCATACCTGATTAACCAGATCTTGTATATACTTTCGATTTTATTCTTTCTTCTTTTCGTTTGTCTTACACTCTTAGGTTCATCTAGATTTTGCTATACTTAGGATGTGCTTTATCCTAAGTATAGGGGGGTGTAGACACCGTGTTATTGCTTGTATCGTCCTGTTCGATCACTCCTGTTGTTGCTTATACTTAGGGTGTGCTTTACCCTAAGTATAGGGGGGGGGGTGATCTCGCTCATTTCGGCTTTTGATCGTCGTCGGTTTTTGTCTCGTCTGCTCCCTCGCTTATCCCTCACCTTTTGATTTTCGTCTCTATACTTAGGGATATTTTACCCTAAGTATAGGGGGGACAAGCCGAGCCGCTGAGTATGTGCATTCTCTTGACCTCGGTCATCTTCGGTTTTGAGTCCGCTATCCTTAGGACCACTTGATCCTAAGTATAGAGGAGATGACCAACTTCTATTCTTTTATTCATTATTCTTTGAGTCATTGTAGTATAGGTTCTTTTCACCGATCTATACTTAGCCCGAGTTATGTCTTCCTTTGCCGCTTCTTTGGTCACTATGAGGACATAGTTCACGCTAAGTATAGGGGGGGTGTCGTATATATATGCTATATATACTTTAGAAGCCATAACTCGTACTTTCTCGTATTTTTAATAATAAGGCTTCTTAAAAGTATGGGTGTATATTTTGGGTTTTTAAAAGCCGCAAGAAAACCGTAAAAATGTTTTTAAAAAAATGGCTTAAAAATTGTAGATAAAAAAATGTTATAAAATTCTTGGATAAAATCCTTAAAAATTTGAAAAATAAAATCCTCATAAAAATCTTGTATAAAAGCCGTATAATTTGTATATAAAAGTTGTATAAATCCTTTGTAAAATACAAAAAAAAACTGTGTAAAATTTTTGTAAATAGAATTAATCCACTAACTTTTACAAAAAAACCCCTAAAAATTGAAAAGTTTAAAATCCAATAAAAATTTGCAAAATTCTTTAAAATCCACTTAAAACATTTAAGCCGAAAAATCTACCTCATAAAAACATTATTGCATTCATTAGCATTTTTCAGAACAAGTTTGATTCTTGAACCGAATGGATCTAAGTCCGAGAAATGGAGCTTGGTTTAGGCCTTGATCCACTTAATTCTAAAGGGACTTTATTAGGATCGGGAATTGAGACTCTTCAGGTCTTGTAGACTTAATTCTTTGGGTTCCATGAGACCGTGTTCGGAATTCAACTTGAAAGTGCCTAAGTAGGACACCTGGTGTCATCCGTTGAACTCTTCTCCATTTGAAACAATTTTGAGCTCATGCACTCTGCACTTTGCTCGACCTGCCTAGGGTTGCGAAGGGCAATCCATTTCGGTGGTACGTTTCCATCCTTATCTGGTGGTGGTGATGTCTAAAGACGGGAGAGATTGGGGTTGAAATAAAGCTTCGGATGAGGGAAGGATCTGCTGGCACAATTTTTCTAAGACCCCAAAAAATGGGCGGAATGAAAAGATGCTATATCCGTCGGGGCATAAAAGACCGATGCAGTGCAACAATCATTACTACCAAAGAAGCCTAATACACCAAATTCTAAAAATGACCACAATGGTCCGAGCTTCAGAAAAGCCTGCATGTCTTCGTGGAGACTTGGCTAAACTGGCCAGGCTTCACCGGAGATGTGATTACACTGATCACACTCCAGTTCTCTTCTTCTTCTACTACTTTCTTTCTTACTCGATTGTGGACACAGCACGATCTGACCTCAGAAGGAAATACCTCCCTCCTCGAGGACTGAGCTGCTGGATAAGGGCCGAATGGAAGTGTGTAGCTGTATGGGCAATTTCTTCGCTTCTCTAAGCGGGAAGAGCTAAAACTTCTCACACACAGTACTGATTGCTTTCAAAGCCGAAAAGTTTGCGTGATGGATAGGTGGATCTGAGCTGGCTGTTGAGGTGAATCTGGATAAGGATTTGTGGAACTTGAGGGCTGTCGAGGCTTAAATCCTAAGTCTAATAGAGTCCCGACACATTATTAATCCAAAGGTCTGAGTCCAGGCTCCAGATTTCGGATGAAGTGATATGCGGTTTAAAGAAACTAGCATGTTCTAAGTTCTTTTATTTTCCTTTTCCTTTTTCTTTTTGCTTGCACTTATTTATAGAATAAGTGTTTGCTAAGGGACTAGCAAAGGTAAAGTATAGGGGAATGATGAATCCGTGATTCATCGCCTTTATTCTTTCATTTTGGCTAAAATCCTTGGTAAAATGCATGTAAATATCCACTAATTCCATCTAATTAACATTCTAACCACAAGTATTAATATTATATATTTAACACTTATTTTCACCAAAATAAAAGAATAAAGAGAAAAAGGAAAATAAAAATAAAAATAAGAGTTGTATATGTAATATACAAACTGATCCTAACCCCGAGACCAGGTCAATATTGACCGGGTCGACAAAGAAATAAGTAGGGGGAAATAAGGATCCTAACTTATAAAAATATAAAGAAAATCAAGACCAAAAATGTAATTTACCCATTTTTCATAATGTAAATACTTCACCTATTTTATTTATCATCAAAATCACCTGAAATCAAAACACTCCTTTTATAAAAATTATTCATAAAAATATGTAATATTTTATGAAAATATGAGAAAAATATTTCGGCACAAAAATAAAATAACCGCAATGAACCGGAAAAGCCGTAAAAGCCAACTTCCGAGGTTCATATCTATTTATAGAAAACTCCAAATTGACCAAACTCACTTTTAAAATCCGTTTTGTATATAGTACTATTTATTAAAAATATCAGAAAAATATTCGGATAAAACCGGTGAGTTTCGGCTTTTTGGACCCGTTGTATATATATACCATATGTACAAACTTCCAGGATTTTTAATTAAATAACCGTAAATCGTATTAACTTAATTCTTTTTCCTAAAATCATCTAAAATTGTATATAAAAATATAAAAATAAAAATAAATTAAAATATCGAAAAAATCCGGAGGCCCGAAGCCGCTACTTTTTTCGTCCGGGCCTCATAACTCGGCCGTATGAGCTCCGAAATTAGCAAACTCGGTCCCCAAAATTATATTTTTCAATTATCTACAAAAGGACACCAGTTTCGTTAAAATCGGAGTTAATGCGAAAAATGCGGTTTTCGGGGTCCGTAATTGGTATATTGTACAATGAACCGTGAGATATATTATTTGATCTAAATAAATAATTATTTATCTATTTTATTTACTTATTTACCCTACTTATTAATGATTTGTTAATTTAATTAATTATGTAATTATTTACAACATTCATTTATCTTAGTTATTAATTTAATTAATAGATTATATACCTATTTATATAATTGTAAATGATCTTTTTGTCTTTTATCTTATTTTGTCTTTTTCTTTTCATTTCTCTCCCTGCCACATGGCAACTTGTAATTTGCCCTCCATTTTTTTTCTCTTTCCTCCTCTTTTCTTTCCTCTTCTCCCAACGCATCTTCTTCCTTCTTCCTTCTTCCTCCTCCTCCTCCAACCCAACACCTCTTCTCTTCTTCTCCGGTCGTTGGGCCGTTCGACCAACCAACTCCGGTGACCACATCCACCGCCGGTGACGGGAACCGACATCTTGCTCCCCAAGGAACCTCATCTTCCCTTATTTCCGTCCAGGTGCATCCTCTCCTTCTTCTATAAATAGGGCTGCACCCCCCGCCGGAGCAAGTATCCGCCATTTTCGACTTTCCTCTGCAAGCTCCGAGAGAGAGAGAGAGTAGAGTGACAGCTCTCGTCCACCGTCGAGCGAGGAGGGTGAAGTTCGGCGCGATCATCCATCGTCGGCGTCGAAGCTCTGCTCCGCCGCGCGAGAAATCTCCGCGTCCGCCGCGCGTTGAGGTCATTCCCACGAAGCTCCGCTGCGAGCTTTGTCCCAGGCGACATCATCCGCAACCAACTGCATCACGTTCGTCTTCAATCCAAGTAGGCTCCTTCCAATCCCTTTCCTCCTCTCTATTTTCTTCTCCCCTTTTTCTCTCTCGCTCTATTCTCCTCATCTATTCTCTCCTTAATCTCTCTATTCTCTTCGATTTGCTCTATCATTTTGCAAATCACAGTCCGAAACCATCACTGATCATCTCATCAGAATTCGATTCGTTTCTCCATCATTCCTTCCAGACTCTATTCATCTTAGATCATCCAGATCTAAGCTTCATCGATCCGAATCCTTCATTCCACTGAGGATCGATCCATTCAACCCCTTGTGTTTAACATTCAGCCGAGGTACTGTTCCTCGAGCCTCATTTGACTTTTGCAGGTTCTATGTTTCGTTGATCAAGCGAGATCAGAGAAATTTTCGTCTCGGAGTACTTGCAGAAATCTGTTATATGGAGACGCACAACAGCAGTACCTGAAGCTCCGGGAATCCATCTGATAGCTACGGATATGCACATGGAGTTGAGCACCTACAGGTGTTCGTCGTGGGATTGAAACACTTCTGAGTGCCTGAATAACATCGGAGCACCGCCGCTCGAGAATTTCAATCTGTGACAGAAACTCCATCGCCGTGTTCACAGAATTGCACGAATTTAAATATCTTCGATTGAAACCTGCAACCGCCTTGAGAACGGCTTTATCGAAATATTGTTGTGAGCAGAGGACATATTTAGACGAGTGCTATTGTTAGAGCCATTGCCGGAGAATCGAGATCTCTGCTTGGAGGTCGTTGCCGTGCTCGTCAAAGTTGGAGGAATAGTGCCCTCTTTCTGGATAGATTAGCACTGGTCAAAGTTGGAGGAAGACCATTCCAACCGTTCAAATTTCCATACAAAGCTCCTGGTTCATATGCATCTCTCCATCATCCGATTACTTGATCAATTGCGTTGAAGTGCCTCCACACGTCAGCACCCGAGAGACCTGCCCCACCGCTTAAGACGTCTCGTGCGTTGCGGTTTCTGCTATTAGCATCGACGGTCGAAGGATCAACCACGAGGCAAGGCCCAGCTTGAGCCGTCCGTGCAGCTCCGATAGAATGGTTTAAAACCATAAACGTGATCGGGTGGAATACAGTCTAACACGCGCCGTTAGCGAATTGTCCCACCGCCCGCCGATGAGTCTTTTAAGCGGCGCAACACACGATCGTCACGTGCTTAGCCAGATATTGTGGGTAATTTGTTAATTAATTCTCGAAACTTTGATTTTTGTTACTCGCAGGTCCAGGACAGATAGCAAAGAGAGCACGTGAGCAGCATAATTTTTCCTGAGGATTTTGCACGCTACACACCCAACTTCTGCGGATTTTGCGAACAGAGTCTTCCGATTCACAGCAATTTACATAAGCCACCACGTGATTTGAAATTATTGCACTCTATACCCTTCCATCTTGCACATTACGCACATACACCTAACATTCTACCATATTACATGTGCATTCCAGATTCCAGGCTATTTTCACTTTTACACTCATACCCTTGAAACTATATATAAGTACCACATATATCCTACACATATTAGAACAAAAAAATGTCAAAATACTTTTAAAAATCCTATAAACATTAGTTACAGTATGCTTCTCCATATTTTGCAAAATAACCTCAAAATAAAATAAAAATCGGATATAAAAATCAATAAAAAAATCAAAATTGATAAAAACTTAAAAAAATCATAACTAACTCAAGAAAAATCCTCAAAAAACGCACAATATATCGTTTTGAAGGCATTTTCATCTACTTTCTATAGAAAATATAATAAAAAGGTTTTGTTACTGTTTGCAACCTTAAAAGTTAGAAAAACGTCACAGTTTTTAATAAACATTTTGTTTTCTACCTTAGAAGTTATCAAAACCCATAAAAATCCTAAAAACCCTCTAAAAATTCATAAAAACAGTAAAACACATAAAAATTACAAAAAGTACAAAATAAAAATCAAATAAAGATTTAATCATTTTCTAAAATAAGAAAAAAATCATAAAATAATTAAAAAATACAAAAACAATATAAAATTCATAAAATTCAAATAAAAATCCCGAAAAATCTCTAAAAATAAAATAAAAATTAGGAGACCCTTTAACTAAGTTTTTCCACTGATTCTCCCTAGTTTAAAACAGTTTGCCTCCCTGAGTTCGACACTCCCGTACGAATCCACTATACATTTGTTTAGGAGTATAAATAAAAAAGAAGATTAAGTAAACCTTAATCTTTTCTGACAAAACTCACCTGGTCGATACAACGACCGAATTCTTCTTTTCTGATTCTTTTGCAGGTTCAGAAGACAAGCAGACCAGTGATCGAGTGATTTTTCACTCACCTGCTTCCAGCCCCCGATTCTTCTTCATAGGTGTAACCTCCAGTGTTGTCTCACCGACTGTGGCCGCTGGTACCTGCCAGGTGACCAAACCACTCAACGATAAGCCGCAATTTCGATGAAACAAATAAGATCCGTATATCACAGAATTGCAAGTGGCATTACCTTCTCTTCGTTCTTGGGCGCATGAGGAGCTGTGGTGGTCGAGGCAGAGATGGCCTCTTGCCTCCTAATCTTGTTAATCATCTTCTTGCAGATGTTGACGAAACAATCGAGTTCCTAGAGTGTCTCTGTGTCAAGAGCCTCAAAGTCCAGCTCAATCTCATTGCCATCGAGCGTGGTTAGACCTTTTACTCTGGATGTTAAACCTTTTACTCTGGATGAGGTTGAAATGACAATTAGATCCTTTAAAAGAAATAAATCACCGGGACCTGATGGCATCATCATTGAGTTCATTTGTAAATTTTGGTCGTTAATTAAATTGGATTTTATGAACCTTTTCAAATCCATGGAATGATCGGAATTTAATCCTAGGCATTTTCGACATCTCAACAACACCTTAATTGCCTTGATCTTCAAGAAGGGGGACCAGGAGGATATTGAAAACTTCAGACCCATCAGCCTGATTAATCTACCGATTCGTATTATATCCAAGGTTTTGGCCAATCGTTGGGCCCCGATCCTAAGAGAAAACATGCCCCCCACGCAATGTGCATTCTTAAAAGGCAGGTCTGCGACAGATGCCTTCATTGTAGCCTCATCTATTTTAAATTGCTGGTCTCGAACAAATACTAAAGCAATCATTCTTAAAATTGACTTTCGCAAAGCTTTTGATACCATTAGGTGGCCTTTTATTACGGGTGCTCTTGCGGCCTCAGGCGCTCCAGAAAGTTTTATTATGTGGATTAAAGCTTTTCTTGAAACCTCAAAAATTTCTTTCAAGGTGAATGGAACATCTGTGGGATTTTCACAGCCTACTAGAGGTCTTCGACAAGGTGACCCAATATCACCACTCTTGTTCATTCATTCACTATCTGTTCTAGATGCCATGTTGGCCAAATTAGTCGAGGCAGGTAAATGTAAGGGTTTTTTAAAGAAAGGGATGACTTCTATGATTACAAACATTCAATTCGCAGATGACTTACTCATATTCTTAGAATTCGAGGAGGAGCAACTAAAAAATGTAATATCCACTCTGAACATTTTTTCCAAATTATCAGGTCTTGAGATAAATCGAAATAAGTCGGAGTTCTTTGGACTAAACCTTTCACAAAGTGAGCTTGAATGTGCTAGAGAAATTCTACATTGGAATCAGGGATCACTTCCAATATCTTATCTTGGTTTCCCTTTATCTTCTAGGAAACTTGATTCCAAAGATTGGACTTCTTTAATTGCTAAATTCACTGCAAAACTTCAAGGGTGGAAAGCCAAAGTCTTACCATTGCCAGCTAGAGTTTCTCTTTTAAATTCTACACTAACTCCACTTACAACACATCTACTCTCATGTATTAAAGCTCCAGCAAATGTTATCGATAAGATCGACAAAATTAGACGAAGATTTCTATGGAATGGCAACTCAAGCAATGCAAACAAGGCCAAAGTATCGTGGAAAAAAATTTGTAGACCGAAAGATAACGATGGGTGGGGTATTATTGATCTGAGGCAATTCAATAAGGCTTTGCTTACAAAGTCTTTGATTAACATCATAGAGCACAAGAAACCTTGGCTATCGAGGTTGATCAGTGCTTGTGCTTATAGGAGTGGTCCGATTGTTTTGTCCCAAACCACAACGAAATCCTTTTCACCTATTTGGAAAGATCATATTAAGGGTGCAAATGTGTTGATTCCTGTCATATTTAAGCAACTCGGATCAGGAAGTCTCTCATCCCTTTGGAAAGATCCACTCTTGGGGAAACCTCCCTTACGTGAGTCTTTCCATTCATTATGGAAGTTAAGTCGTAATAAAAACTCATCGGTTTTGAAGGGCTTGTCCTCTTGGAGTGCTAAGAATAATTGGTTTAAAAGGCTTGGGAATAGAGCACCAATTGGACTTTGGAACCAACTTAAGCTCCTTCAATCCAATATTAATGAGATTGCCTCATCCTCGGGAAGATTTGAATGTGATCACTGTTTCTTTCCTTCAAACCCAAATAACAACCGACTTTCTATCAATAAAATCATCTACAGATTGCTGGTTAACGGGGGTGTATCATCCGGTTTTGATTCTAAATTTTGGTCAAAGCTATTTGATCCTAGGGTTACTTTTTTCATATGGTTATTGACACATAAAAAACTTCATACACAGGATATGCTTTATAAGTTGAAGATATCTTCGGTTAATAGATGTTACCTTTGCCATGCTGACTTTGAATGCTATATGCATCTATTCGAATTTTGTCCTGTAACACAAAATTTTTTTATTGATGCTGGTTTCGCACCAAGTCAAATAGGATTTCGTAACTTCTTAGAAGCTACATCAAATTCTGTAAGCATCACTGAATCTTGGCAGATGATTGTAATGAAGGCATCTCTTTGGTGGTCGATCTGGAAGGCTCGATGCAAGAATGCTTTCGAATGTGTCCCGATTACTACCGCCAAAATTATTGCGGAAGCATCACAAATTTGTTGGGTGCGTCTAGGATACCGACTACCAATATCAATGACTTGAATATTTCTTCCAATTTTTAAATATTTTGATTTGATTTGAAGAACTTTGGAACAATATACTACTTTCTCCTTTCAGATCAGAGTGAAGATACGACAAAGATTTCCTCACTAAAAAGCGCAAAAAGCCTGAACAAGGACGATTCATCTAAGAAGCTGAATTCTGTTCTATCCCTTAAGAAGCTTTAATTTGTTATGGGGAACTTTGGTAAGATTTTGTGATTGGCTTGAGTTGGGGGGAAATGTCAGTTTCTGCTGCGCCAACTTATTAGGATTGCTCGTCGTTTTTTTTGTTGGCTCGATGGATGATGTTTTTTTTGGAGAGTCTGTAACATTTGTTGTTTTTAGCTTCGCCTCTGCATGATCCTGTGTTAGGGTTTATCATGTATTTTACCGCGCCTGTGCGGGTCTTTACTTTGGTGGCATGTACTAAAATCTGTAACTGCTTTGCTTTGATGAATGACTTTAATTGATCGTTTTCAAAAAAAAATCGAGCGTGGGGCAGTGGGATGCGACTGCAACCGATTTGAGGGCTCCGCAACCGGGATCTGGACCCGGTGCCTCTCGACCTCCTGATCCTTGGCAATGGCACGTTTGTGTTTCTCATACTTCTCCCTCGCATGTCCATAGAGATCCTCGAACATCCTCAGGAACTGCTCCACCATAATGTACGCATCGTGCCCCTTCGGATTGTAGAGCGCACTGTTGAACGTAAACCGCACATCTGCGGCAAATTTTAACGGTGTTCCATAAAAGCTCGAGTCGAGCCTCGACTTCACGATGCCAAGATCCATCGTATGTTTGGCAATTACGTTGTAGTCGTGAAGCCCCACAGCAATTGCATCGACCGGCTGGTTGAAGCCCCATCCATGTTTGCGCTTCATAAGCTTCGTTAGGATCTGTCCGCACTTCTTCATGAGCAGGGTGAACCCCGCGGAGTGGTCGGATCCCGCATTGCGGATTTGCGGGGGGAGGCGGACGTTTGCTCCCGGAGGATTTCGTGAATTCCGACTTGATCTGTTGGGGGAAAGGGAGATGGAAGAGGAGGGTGAAGGGGTGGTAATTAATATAAATTTGATAAATAAAATGATAATAATGTAAAAGAATATAACAGAATTCGATTAGTTTTAACGGATAAATGTATCGGGGTTAATCATAGGATCTGCAAGGTAAATGTTAGCAAGTTTACGGGATCAAGGGGGCAATTAGATTGCTTCAAAGGTCGATGAGATAATTAGCAAAGTTTATAGGATCTTGCACGTTAAAATCTCATATAAATATAAGCTGAATAATACATGTATTAATGTGATACACTTTAAGTTTTTCACATGTGACACTTGTTTTAAATAAAATTTAATAGTTTTCCTGTCAAGTAACATGTATTCTACTTATATTAGTTATATAAAGCATAAATTGTATTAATAAAAGCATTTTTACATATTAAATACTATAAAAAGATTCAATGGAAAAAGAACGATATGGACCATAGACCGGCCCATGACGGGCTTTAACCTCGACCCAATCGACCATGCCCATGGGCCGACCCGATCCGCAAGACAATTGTCAAAAGGAAAAGAAGGTTAGGGATTATAAAACAAGATATGCTTCCACATTTCAGATTTTGATCTCCATATCGTGAGATTCGTGACATAAATATCGTATTAGGATTTATCTAGCAAATGGTATCCGAGCTAAGTTTATGTTAATTCATTGGTAATTTATGTTCTTTTTTATTATGATTTTCACTTCCTACGAAAAATCCGAAAAAAATGTAATATCGTAGATCACATATTACTCTTTTATACATTAAACTTTTTTCTCGACAGTGAAAATTGATGCAAATTGTTTTTTTGGCGATATATATATATATATATATATATATATATATATATATATATATGGGACCTTTCAAATAGGACTTGGTCCTTCCATCCTTAAGGAAGGCCAACGATAGTAACCATTAGATTCAAATCTAACGACGTGATCAATTTATTTGTCCAAAAGGGCATTTTAGTCATCAACTTTTGCATTAATTATGCACGTTAATTAATATTCCGAAATACTAAATTTAAATAGTTTTATTTTTGGTATTTTTCGCAATACCATATTTAAAAAATGTCCAGTTTTGTGCTGGGCGTCATTACGTGGGGCAATGTTTGTATCCTTGCATGTCTTTTTGTAGAATTCAAGGTTCCTTTTGTAACGATGGTATGTTTTTTGTAGAATCCGTTGTTCATTCAAAAAGTCGTCAGTTATTTGTAAATTTTGCATTGTTCTTTGTAGAATATAATTCATATTAGCAATTAATATGTATTTCTTTGTAACAATTGTATGATTTTTTGTATAATAAAATTTGTATAGTTCTTTATAAAAATTGCTGTAATCATTCACGCTTAATAAATGTGAATATACAAATCAAATTTGTATAAAACACGTCTAAAATGTATAATGCACATCCAAAATGTTTAATGCACATCAATATATACAAGATTTATAAAAAAAATATAATTTTCACTCGCAACCAATTGTTTTGTAAAAATACATGACAAATATGTATAATACATATCAAAATTGTATAATACACATTAATATTGTATTGTACACATTAATATTGTATCAAACTGGGAATCGTTGCAGCATCGTGTATACGCATCGTCATTCGATCTACGTATTGTCGTCATCGTTTGCATGAAGGTCTTCTCGGAAAGTCGCAGCATCATTCTCTGGCAACTACACGTGACATCAACTACACGTTATCGTTGCCGCCTGCATGAAGATTTAACACAAATTGTCGTTGATCTATACGTCACTATAGATCCACTTCCGTCTTGCCATGAAACTGGGCATGACACCGGAACATGGATCACCGCAGCAGAAACATATGTAACGTGAATGCCAAATGAACAACAAAGAAAATATGTAAAAATGAAAGCCAACGAAAAGGGTCTCCTGCAAAGAAAAAAACGGACAGAAATGAAAAGAATCAATTTTAATGGGAATGTTTCTCTCATAAAAGAATGATAAAGCAAGAACAATCAGAAGAATAAAAGAAATCCACCTCGCAGATAAGTCGAATCGTGAGGCGGAAGCCACCTGTTGTTGTATCTCACAGATGAGACCATCGAATTGAACACAACAAGCAGTTGTTTCTGCAGCGGTGGATTCGTCTGACAACAACACAATCCGGTGAATATCATAATCAACATCCACGAGAAACCCTCAACATGCCAAATTAATTAAAGTTTCTAATTTTGATTATGCAATTAAGTGGCATATTAATGGAGGAGATATTGTGGTTGTTAGATACTATATTTAGCTAATGTATAAAGACCAAAATAGATTTTTGTTTAATTTATAAATAATATTAGCATAGCATTAATAACAACCACAAGATTAAAAATGGAGGGATCTGATTGGATGGAAGGCCCATGTCCCATTTGAAAGATATCATATATATATATATATAGGGAAAAGGGAGTATGCTCCCTAGTTGTAGCCAACTTAGCTACTCCCACCCCTATTTTTCCCTCATTTTTTTATTTCTTTGGAAAATAAAAATTTGTAAATTCATCATTATATCCCTCTCACATTCTATTAAAATTTCATCAGAAATAGAAATTCCTACGGCCTCCATCCAAACAGGGTCGATTTGAAAAATCCTACGACCGTTAAAAAAATGACGTCTGGATGGAGGGCCTACGGGTCTCTGTTTCTGACGAAATTTTAATAGAATGTTAGAGGGATATAGTGATGAATATACAAATTTTCATTTTTCAAAGAAATAAAAAAATGAGGGAAAAATATGGGTGGGAGTAGCCAATTGGCTACAACCTGGGTGTAGCCTCATTTAACCCATATATATATATATATATATATATATATATGGGAAAAGGGAGTATGCTCCCTAGTTGTAGCCAACTTAGCTATTCCCACCCCTATTTTTCCCTCATTTTTTTATTTCTTTGGAAAATAAAAATTTGTAAATTCATCATTATATCCCTCTCACATTCTAGTAAAATTTCATCAGAAATAGAAATTCCTACGGCCTCCATCCAAACAGGGTCGATTTGAAAAATCCTGCGACCGTTAAAAAAATGACGTCTGGATGGAGGGCCTACGGGTCTCTGTTTCTGACGAAATTTTAATAGAATGTTAGAGGGATATAGTGATGAATATACAAATTTTCATTTTCCAAAGAAATAAAAAAATGAGGGAAAAATATGGGTGGGAGTAGCCAATTGGCTACAACCTGGGTGTAGCCTCATTTAACCCTATATATATAGTGTTAAATGAGGCTACACCCAGGTTGTAGCCAATTGGCTACTCCCACCCATATTTTTCCCTCATTTTTTTATTTCTTTGGAAAATGAAAATTTGTATATTCATCACTATATCCCTCTAACATTCTATTAAAATTTCGTCAGAAACAGAGACCCGTAGGCCCTCCATCCAGACGTCATTTTTTTAACGGTCGCAGGATTTTTCAAATCGACCCTGTTTGGATGGAGGCCGTAGGAATTTCTATTTCTGATGAAATTTTAATAGAATGTGAGAGGGATATAATGATGAATTTATAAATTTTTATTTTCCAAAGAAATAAAAAAATGAGGGAAAAATAGGGGTGAGAGTAGCTAAGTTGGCTACAACTAGGGAGCATACTCCCTTTTCCCATATATATATATATATATATATATATATATATATATATATATATATAGAGGGCTTATCCAATGAGCCCTGTGGCCATTTGAGATGAGATGAGCCCACTCATATTTTACCAATATTTTCCATCATTTTGAGTTCAATGCTTATTTATTTACTGTTGTTATATCATATTCTTACTATTAGTAACTATTTTCATATAAAGAAGATCTTAGATTCACAAGAAATGGTCATTAGTAAGAATAAAAATGAGACTAGTAATACAAATAATAATACAATCATTTTGTATGAATTTAAGGTTTTTTTTCCTGAAAATAGTTACTAGTAGTAAGAATATGATATAACACTTGTAAACAAATACCTATTAAGCTCAAAAAGATAGCAAATAATGGTAAAAAATGAGTGGGCTCATCTCATCTCAAATGGGCACAGGGCTCATTGGATAATTTCCCTATATATATATATATATATATATATATATATATATATATATATATATATATACTTCAAATATGGTTACGGTTGTATGCTTAAAAACCCAACAAATCAAAACCGCAAATAGTGATAACAAAAGTTAAGATTTTGTTGTATATTAAAAAAATCGTCAATCAGGCTTATCAATTGATGTCCGTGTAGTTGGTTACTTTTTGGTATAATTATTGCTTTTTGTTGGTTATGTTAAATAAAATAAATAACACTATTAACCATTTGGCACAGTTTCCAAAAAAAATTGTTGAACTGTTTTAGACTTCTAGTTACCTATAACTACAAGTGTGTTTTTTTTAATTCCTAAACTGTGAATTGTTAGATAAAGGTGGTTGACTAATCCTCACGCTTTTTTTTAATCAAAACATTCTTTTGTTCAAGTTTATTTGCATTTAATTACATTTTCAAGTTCAAGATAGCTTGATTCGTGTTCATTCCCAACAAAATTTGGTGAAAATCCAGTGTAAAATTCATGTGTATATCTCATATCAAGTATAGTCCTCTAAATTAATTAATCTCATTAAACTTGTTTGCATTCGCAAAATTTTATCGAGTTAATATCCTTTTGAATATTAGTTGTTTAATGTTACCAGAAGGCTGTATGAGTATGATACATTCACAAATTAGTCAACCAATGAAGGCAAACATTTGGGTGAATTACATGTACATATATAGTGATAAATATGTAACAACTATATGGTTATTCACATGTGAATTATAAGTAAATTCAAAGATCGACATATTTCCGACAAATCTTACTATTAGCATTTGATCATTACAAAAGGAATACCAATAGCAAGTTCATTTTTAGTCCAAAGATTATATATAAATGTTGTAAGTGATTTTCTTTTGATGGGATGGACACCAACTTAATTTTTAGTAGATATTTTATGTGAACATGTGCTTATTGTATTTGTTCACTATTTATTTTTAGTATATGCTTCTTTTATAATTGTCGACATTAATTTTATCCATATGATGATGGAATCAATTTTAAGGATTGGAAGAAAAATATAATGATTGTTCTTTGTTGCCTTGAATTAGACCTAGCATTAAGAAAAGAATGTCCCATCATTACCGATTCAAGAAAATAATGCCATCCTTTTGAATATAATGGTCTCAAAAATCCTTGGAGAAAGCATGCTCTTTTGAAAAATAGTTTGCAGGGTCAACGTACCCAATGGGGCGGCTATAGTTAAGGGCTATCTTAAGGCAATTAAGAAATATTTTGCAAAGAATGATAAAGCTAAAACCAGCTCCTTTTGAAGAATTTGATTTCAAAGATGTATAGAGATAAGAGAAATATAAGGGAATATATTATGCAAATGTTTTATTTGTCTCAAAATTGAAGGAACTTGATTTAGATTTATTTGAAGATATCTTAGTGCATATTTTTAATATTGCTTCTAGCACATACTCATTAATTAAAATCAGTTAAATTGTTAAGAAGATAAATGGTATTACGATTTAATTTCTTATTTTGTGCAAGAGAAAGACATACTCGAGCAAGACAAATCACATAATATTTACTGTGTTGGCATCTTAAGGAACAAAATGAATAAAAGAAAGAAACCTTATGAAACTGCAAAGAGTATAGAATGAAATAAGCAACATATATAAGTAAATACAAAAAGTTCACAAAAATAGTTTCAACTTTTGCAAGAAACCAAAACATCAAAAGAAAGTATGTGAAAATATAATGCTTGACATGCCAAGAAAGGTAGATTTCTCAATTATGTTAATTTTGAAGTTAACTTGCTCAGTGACAAAGTACATAGTGGCTTGATTCAGGTGTCGCAACTCACATACATGTGTCCATGCAAGATTGCTTTTTGGTTCCAAAAGCCGAATGATATTGATAGATGAAACTTTGTGAAAGATGGCAAGTTGGCTGAAATTGACGCTAGTAGGCATTTTAGATAGGTTTTAAGTTCTTGTTATTTTTTGGATTTGAAAGATAGTTTTTCATACCATCTTTTAGATGGAGTTTGGTTTCTATTTCTATGTTGGACAAGTATGGGTATTATTTTTTTGAGAATAGTACTTAGGTCTTTCAATAAAGTCCAATGTTATTGGTACTGGTATTTTATCACTCCATGAAAGTATATATTTTCTTGATATTGTTACTTCTTATAATAAGCTTACATGCTAATTCAAGAAGTGTAAAGAGAAAGTTATCTAATAATAACTCTGCAATATTATGGTGTAAGAGATTGGGCCATATTTCTAGAAAAAGAGCAGAACGACTTATGAAAGTTGGAATTCTTGATTTCCTTGATTATGTGTGTGTGTGTGTGTGTGAATTGTATTAAAGGGAGGTAAGCGTATAAAATAAGATTGCATTCCCAATAAAGCTATAAATGTTTCAAAACTGGTAAATACAAATATTTTCGATCCATTCCCTACTGCTTTATGAAGTGGAAAAGTACATGCTTGCACAACCACAAAGCACACAAAGTGAAAATCCAAAGAATGATGAAGAAAAATCATGGGGCCTGCACGACTAAAAAGCACTCCACTATAATCAACGCTAAGTTCATTCTCCTTGAAAACAAAGGCAATTTGCAACACGTCAGTTTGCAAAACCACTCCGCTATAATCTATGATAAGTCCGTTCAAGTATAAATTTTTCTATCCAATTAAAGGAGTTCCATTAAAAATGGAGCTAATTTGCAAAATGCAAATTTTGTGGCAAATTTGGTACATATACAACTGTATTTAGCAACTTTTAAGCGATATTTATTGTTATTTTCATCCAATTGTCATTGTTACATTATTGTGTTTATTTTACACTTTGAAAATAAAATAAAATTCAATCTAAAATTCCTTTAAATTAAATAAAATTAAACAAACACCTTAAAACATTGATATAAAGTACCTATTTTGTATAAATTTGTATTTATTTATACTTATAAATAATGTCTGAAAAATCTAATAAAAACTTACTTGTGTGTATTAAATTACTCTTTAAATTAATAAAATATAAATTTTGCATATTTTTTTTATAAAAATAATGAATTTGAATCATGTAAATATCTACTATATGTATAATATACCTACATTTTAGAGACTTCCACACTACAGACCCTAAATACATTGTAACTGCTATTATCGTGAAGCACCACAAGTCGGTCACTTATCCTTAACCTAAGAGTCCGGTCTTGGCTTAACCCTCCTCTTCTCGACACACTCGAGTTCAGGAGTAGCGCTTGATGGGGCTTGCTCACGGCACACGGGTTAAGAGATAAATGAACAGACTGTTTAAATTTGACTAGATCCAAAACACACTATAGGTACATGCAATTATATTAGGGTGTTTGGACCTAATCTACTCGATCAAGCAATTCCTAAGCTAGGGCTCATTCACACAAAATAATAAAAATAAAAATAAAAAGAAAAAGCGTCAAAACCGTCGAGGCCCCCAAGGGAACAATCCCTCGGGCAATGGACCTCGGGAGTCAGAGTGTCTGAGAGTCCTGAATTATTACTAGTTTCTAAGTCTCTCTCTCACATAAATATACATGATAAAATAAAATGCAAAAATGAGACTGCCATCTGTCTTTGATGCTCTCTCTTGTTGGCTGGTGTAGAGGAGCCAACTCCGCCTCACTCGGGTTCATAGGACTTCCTAGGAGTTCCTCCTTCGCTTGGCGGCCCCTCGCATCAAATACAAATAAAAGAGATGGGTCAGAACAGTCAATCAATAATCGCAATAATAATCAAATAAAGAAATGAATACTGGACATGAGCAAAGAATTAGATAAATAAATGTTCAACCATACAAAATCCGTTGCCTCCCCGGCAACGACGCCATTTGATGACTGAGATTTTCTGAGGGTCTAGATGTCTCATAAGGCGAGAGATCCAGTCGTTGAGTCGACCGCTCCAAAATACCCAGATCAATCAATAATTAACCCGCAATAAAATATATGCAATGAATATAAAAAATGTGGAGTTAAAATTTATTATAACTCTACATACAAGTGTGTATAGGTGTAAGCACAAGTAGAGGTCGAACACTGGGAGGCGAAAGGTTGAGTGTGAAATTGGTTGCGCAGTTATTCAATTTCTTGGTTCATGTCCAATTCCTTATTGTTATGTGGGTTTTTAATTTTATATATTTTTTTAATATTGTATTTCTTTATTTTTTTGTTTTTATAATTTTTATTTTTTTATTTTTAATTATATAATATGGTTATATATATAAAGATATATATATATATATATAAGAGGAGAGAAAGAAGTAATATAAGGTTAATATTTATATAAATACTCAATATATATTACATATAATATTTTTTTGGCTTTTCTTATTATATTGTTGTATATATTTTTTGTTATTTTTAATTCCAAAAATGTCCAGAATATGGACTTAATTAACTAGCCGAAATTAATTTGGGTTTTAAAAATATGAAATAATTCCCAAAATTACCCAAATTAATTTTAATACATTAATAATAATATTATAAAAGAGAAAAATATTTTTTTGGGATGTTTTAAGGGTTTTTCTATTTTTTGTTGGATTTTGGAGCTTTCTGATTTTTTTATTTTTCTTTTTCTTGTTTTTAGGTTTTTTTTAATTTCTGGACTCAATATATATAAATATACAATATATAATCTTTTTGTAATTTTTCAAAAACATTTTATAATTTTTTTGTATTTTTTAATTTAAAAAGTACAAAAGGGCTCCTTTTTCATTTTTAATAATTAGGAAAAATGCAAAAAAATGCAAAATAAAATATAGGCATGAAAGAACACATATGAAGCATATAACCTAATTTTTCTGAATTTTTAGGAGCACCATAGGTATTTTTGATAAATAGATAAAAGGCATAAAAAGTACACAGCCTGGCAGGGGCATTTTTGCAAATAAAATAACTCTCAGGGGCATTGGTGCAAAAATTACTACAGAAATAAACATTTATTTCAATTTTTGGGGCTATTTTACAATTAACAAAACCTGCCAGGGTTAAAGCGCAAAAATCACACGCCTCACGTGGGACTGCACGTGAGGCGCGAAGGGACCAAATGGTAATTACAAAAACTATAGGGGGCCTACTGCAAAAATTACAATTTATTTACAACGTGAGATTTTATTTATGGTATTAAAATATAAATACAAAAAGGCGGGGGATATATTCTGAAATTTACCCCCAAAGGCGCGCGATCCAACGGTTGATCTTCGTCCACTTGACACGCGTCGCCTCCACATCTGCCGATGCCGCTTCGATGATGGGCGGTGAGGATTAGATCACCCGAGGTGATCTGACGGTCTGAGCGCTGCTCCATCGGACGACTGTAGCTCGAACTGGGGCATCCATCTTCATCCAACGGCGAGGAGAGGTGCTGGAAGAACAGGGGAGGAACTCGCAGCTGGCGAGCTTCTCCCGGCGAGATCTCTCCTCCCCGACGCTCGTTGCTGCTCCCAAAGGTCCCCACAAGTCGCAGGTGCTCCACTCTATCTGCTGGAGGCTTCAGATCGGCCAGAGGACGACTGGAGCGCCCTTGCGAGGTTGGAGAAGGCAAGGTGCTCCAGGTACCTCCGCCGGCATGTACTTCGTCTCCTGGTGCATCTTGGCGCACTAGACCTGCACAGAAAGACCACATGGCTCGAGGGCTTCACCCTCGACCTGGATTTGAAGCTGTTAGCACAAAAATGGGCGAGGTGGCGAAGCATCCAGCGAGCGGCAGAGTTGAAGCTTCAATTCGCGGATCCAGGGAGGGATCCGGTTGGACAGAGGTGGCTGGGAGGTGAAGAACTGGAAGGGAGTGAAATGGGGTGGTTGTAGCGGTTGAAAAACAGTCGGGGGTATGGTGAAGAAGTCGCCGGAGCAGAGCTCCGGAGAACTTCGATTCAGCTAAATTACGCTATTCTAATAATCTAAATGCAAAGTAAAAGACAGAAATGAAATGCGGGAATTAAAATCTACCTAAGAAACAAAAGTGCGCAACTCGAACTTGGCTGGAGGGCCAAGGAGCAGGACGACTGCCGGAGCGCCGCCGTGGGCGCATCTCCTTCCTCTGCGAGCCTCCACAACCTCCAGGGGACCTCCAGCTGTCACCTGGATGCGCTCTTGGCCAAAGGTGTGGGCTTTAGGGCTCGGGAAATGGCCAAAAAGCTCGGAGGAGGGAGATGGGGTTATTTATAAACAAGGATGACACCCTTATTGACCGGCGAATCTCAGAGAATCTAGGCTATGTACACACAAACAAAATGTACGGCGAGGATCATGATGCTTCTGGGAGGAAATTCCGTGAAGGGATCGCTGTCAATGGAGCATCAGATCGAGCGGGAAAAATGGAGGAAAGCGGGGGACTGGACAGGTCTGACGGGAGTCAGAGGCGCAGGGGGGAGTTGACCGGAGGTCAACACTCCCTGGCCTCTGATTGGTCCACGTCGGCCAAATATTGACCTATTTATTACACGTAATAAATGAATTAATTAGATTTTGCTTTAAATAAAAAATGTTTATTAAATAATGTAGTATTTATTTATTATTTTTATTTATTTTTAATGTATTTTATTATGGTTTTATTATAATAATGTGTTTATACGTGTATTTACATGTATTTTGTGTGTTTTTTTATTTTTATTTTGTACATTTTATTTTATTATTTTATTTTCTTATTTTATAAATTTATAACTTATTTTTGTGAGTGTAGATATGTTTTTGTTTAATTTTTATGAGTTTATTTACATATTTAAATAAATATGTATATGTATATGTAGGTATACTTATAGGTATTTTACATATATATTATATATACTTTATATTTTTAATGTATTTTATTTGTTTTTATTTTGGATTTGTATTTTTAAGAAATTAAATGTAATATTTACAATTTAATAAAAATATGCAAGAATAAAATAATAAAAGAATGTGTTCCCCTTTTATTCATGTATATCTATAACATAGGTATTTTGCCTATGTATTACATAAGCTTATTTAATTTTACAAATTCTTTTTGGTTTTAATTATGATTTCATTATGTATATGTATTATGTATATTATTTACAAGATTCTAAAATTATCAATTTATAGAAATAATAATTAATGAATAGAATGAATATTTTAATCAGTACAATATACAATGAGGGCCAAAAACCTAACTTTCACAGATGAACTCCAAAAATTATGAAACCAATTTTATTAAATAGTTCTTGGAAGGCTATATACAAATAAAGGTGATTTTGGGTGATTTTGAGTTTTTATTTGCAAGATGTGGGTCTGTAAAGTTGAGATTCTGGCTTTTTATTCTGTGTATAAAATGTACACTGTGTATCATTTTTGTACAAACTCAATTTTGTAATTTTATTCACATTATTATCTACAACTTTCATGTACAACATATTTTTATTTGATGAATAAATAATTATATACAAAATAGGTGTCAAAAATGCATAAATGAATGAATAGATAATTGAGGTATTTATTGTGCTATTGGCCCTTATCTCCCCCTACTTTATTCTTTGTCGACCAATTCCATGCTGGCCTTGGTCTCAGGGTTCGGGTCATAAAATATTTGCAATATTTTATTCCTTTTTCTTTTCTTCTCTTTATTCTATAATTTTGGCATTAAAAACCTTATTTCATGTACAATAAATACAATAAATAATAAATGTTATTATGTACAAATTGATGCTATTTTCATGCATTTGCTGGGGTTTTTAAGGCCAAAATGATAGAGTAAAGGTGATGAAATGGAGATTCTTCAGTAGGCTGCCATCCATGACCTTTACCCCAAGTCTTGTAGGCATGCAACACAACTTACCTCTGGTCATGATAAGAGAGCCCTTGTTGATCTTGCATTTGCCGTTGCCAAACTTCAGATAGTAGCTCTCCCTATCTAGTTGAGAATCGGTTAGGAGGCTATGTCGCAGGTCGAAAACATGCCTAACATCCTACAGAATTATTACACATCCAATATCAGTCTGAATTGAGATGGTCCTTGTGCCAACGATTTTGGAGTAACTCTTGTTCCCCAACTTGACTCTCCCAAAATCTCCCTCCATATAGGAAGTGAAGAACACCGTGTGAGGAGTCATGTAGTAGGAGGCGACCGTATCAATGACCCACTCAGAGTCGTCCCCTACGGGTAGACACTGATCTTGAATAGTGAGTACCAACTGGACCTCATTGTCATCAGCCACTGCTGCAGCATCATTCTCATCTTCATCTTTCTTCTGATTCTTTTTGGTTTCCAATTGCTCTCTTTTCCAGACACTACATGTTCTCTTCTAGTGACCAGGCTTGTTGCAATGATGGCACTTTCCTCTATCCTTAGACTTCTCCCTGAGTCTCTCTTGTGATTTTCTCTACTGTTGGGCCTGTCTCTTCTTTCAACTGCGTACACATGTGAAGAAGAGGACTCTCCGAATGATCATCATCTGATTTATTCATTCAAAAGACTGCTCTTGAATATAGGTATGGTCAGCTTGCTGTTTGTAGCGGAGTTGCTCACAGTAATCACCAGAGTTTAGTTTCCCAACTGTCTAAAAGAGAACCCAACAGAAGAAGCGCCTGAAATTCATCATCTAGCACCATGTTCATGGTACTCAATTGATTGATGAGCCCCTGAAACTCATTCTAAGCACTCCAGAACCTTCATCCCATTCTTGTTCTTAAGATTCATCAACTTCTGAATCAAGAATGCCTTGTTGGTGGCCGTCTTCTGCTCATAGAGCTCTACCAGTTTCTCCCATAGTTTCTTTGCACACGCCTCTTCTGCGACATGATGGAATACTGATAAGTCCAGCCACTTCAGGATGGCACTGATTGCTTTCCTAATTAGCTTCGTCCAGTCACCTACAGACATGCCCTCGGACTTTGATATCTCTCTTTCCACCGTATCAAGGATGTCCTTTCAATACAAGATGTCCTCCATCTTAGCCTTCTATATTTGTCAAATCGTGCTCGTCAGCTTGATCATTATGCCTTCGTCATCCTTCCTCATCTTGACAACGCGAGCTCTTATACCACTTGTTGGGAAATCGAGGGGGTTCCCTTTACCTGTCATGTAAAAGAATGACTGATAGCAGATTATTCCCCACACATGAACAAAAAACAATAATAGTGGCATGATAATCAAGCAACCACAAAGAGATGAGAACTTTTACATGGGAAAACGATCCTCGATGTGAGAGAGGGGGAAAACCCACGGAGCACGACGACCCACAACAAATCCACTAGATCGGAAAAATGAGAGGGCACAATGGCTTCTCAGTTTTGTTATCCAAAAAAACTGATGCTCAGTTACAAGAATAAAGTTAGATATATGTCACCTTGTACTTGGAGAACACGATAGTGTTGCTTCTCCTTGCCACGAGTTGTCCCTCTTCGTACGCGATTCTTCCTCAAGCAGATGTACCCCGCACCTCCTGTGCACGTATGGGTGAGAGAGAATGGACCCTCTTGCAGTTGCTCTCCACGTCCTTACGGGTTGCTCTTCGCACCTTGCACGTTGCACCTTTGTGCTGGCTGCTTCTCTCCTTGCGTGGGGAGAAAGAACTGAGAGAGAAGAGAGGGATCATGGATTCATCAGGGAGAGATGCTTGAGTTGGGATGAGTTCCAAAGCCTTGAAGAATGCTCTTTATATAGCATCAATGCCTCCTCTCTCGAATCGATCCTACTCTTACATGAGTAGGAGTAACCAAAGAGATAATTGTACAACAACCTTTTTCTTTTTTTATTGGTAATGGATAATGTTCCAAACAATAACCACATCATTAAATTTCTTATGAATAAAAAATAAGATTTTTATCAGTTGTGCCCCTCTGAGATATTACAATTTCAGTTATGCTCCTCCCTTTTTGTTAATATCAGTTCTGCCCTCAACTTCATGTCGTTCTATCAATTGTTTCCCTCCGTTACTTTAGCTATTTTCATCTCGTTTTCATTTCTTTACTCATATCCCATGTATTTGTAACGATGAAAGTAATCTGCAATGCAAGTTTTATATGAAAGAGATGTCTATACGCATATGCAGATTCTGTAAAAGCCACGCATACCTCTAAAGGAAATCCACTGATTCATTGGGAAAGTCAGAGCACGAAGGACACGCGCGTGTTACCCACGAGGAAGGAGTTCTAAAAATGTCCATAAGAGCACGTGTGATAAAGTGGAGTCGTTGTGTTTCAAGGCAAGAGTTGTGACGTGTGAGAAGGTTCAGCTAGTTTAGTATGTGACTTTTTTCACAAAACTTATAATTTCATTAAACACAATGTTCCATTTTTGAAACACACGTTTTTTTGCAGTAAATTTATGTAGTTATAATCAGGCATATCATATTTTCGTTTTCCAAAGAGTAATTATTACCATTTATTGTTTTGTCAGAAGCACATGGTGCCCAGGTGGCTTATGGGATGTGGAGATGGACGGGGTAGATGAGGAGAAGATGAGACCCAAAAGAGGATAATCAAAGTATAATCTTTGTCACATAAGACCTTTTACCGAAATCAAAGCTAAAAAATAATCCCCCAATAATTTTTCCTATGTCGTATCTCAAGAAATGGCCAAACTCGGTGCTTCGCCGTCGGAACTACTATTCATCATGTTGTTCTAACTTGTACCCAGGGATGATCATATCGGTTTCATTCGATTTCGGTATCATGTCGATACGATATATCGTTCATATACCGACGATACATCGATGTCATATTGCCTATATCAAATCGATATTGTGAAGAAAATGATTTTGGAAGGTCAAATATCGGCCATATCAGCAATATATCGGTCATCTATCGATACCTATGTATCGCAGATATATCACGATACCACCATCCATGCTTTGTACCCAAACCTGAGGAATTACTGTGGAGATTAACTTGTACATTTTTTTCTTAACTTAGGAAGAAGAATCGGACCATTTTATTACTTTGCAACAAGTGATGGAGATGTGGACTGTGGAGGGGGATAAGGTTATCGCGTATCCTCCAATCACAGAAAGGCTGCTGGATTCTTCCTTATGCTCCTGTCAATCCCGACCCCACACGCCATAGCTAAGAGAAAACGGGAACCATTCTTCTTTCTCTGTAGCACCTCCTCTCCCCCCAACAGCAGGACCTTGCCAAGAGGAGGAGATCGAGATGGAGGGCATAGTGTTACCGGCAGTGATCAGTGCGGCGGTCTATTCGGTCGTGGAGACGCTCATCTCCAAAGCGCTGGACGTATGTCGTGGAGACGCTCATCTCCAGGAAGAGCTCGAGTTCCTCAAAGTCAAGGTTAATAACATAAGGAGCATACTGGAGGACGCTGAGTGCAAGCAGTCCAAGAACGACGCGGTGAGAGCTTGGCTCGGTATGCTCAAGGATATCGCCTATGATGCTGAGGATCTGCTTGACGGGTACGTCACTGACGTCGCGACGCGGCAGATCACGGAGGTAATTACTTTCTCTTTAACCACCCAAGACAATAAAAATTCACACACGTGGAGAGCTTGGATCAAACGACATACGTCCTCCTAAAAAATTGTGGCCATGCTATGAAAGAGAGATGCAAATAATTGAGAGCACTAGACTAGACTGGAAACATTGTAATTTAAACGCAGTTAATTTAGACTTAAAGTAAGATAGGGATTTATATTTGATGTTCAAGATCTGATTGTGATTCATTCTAAGTACACGGCTTTTGAAGAAAAAAAATAGAGGAAGACAAAACGACTAATACTGAATAAAGTGGTTTGATGCAGATCCTTTGGAGATGATTAATTTGTAAAGGGTCAGAGCAGAGATAGACGAAAGTTTTTAAAAGATGAGCTCAAGGGAAAAGCCTCCAGGTAGGGACGAAGCTAGGATTGTCGGATTTGGGGGGGGGGGGCAATAGAATAGGAAGATTGTATGTGTAGAGAGAGATTTTTATTCTGACGTAAAAATTAGTTTGACTTCATATCATATTATCTTTAAAATTATTAAATATTTTTTTGAACATATCACAATATTTTTAAATTATATGAAAAGAAAACTTGAGTAATAAAATTACCAATAAACTTACTTCGATGAAGTAAAGCTTGAATTAAAAAATTCATACAGATATTGATGAATACGGATGCAGATATAGATATTGACGAATACGAAAACTATGTTACCGAGTCTTTGAAAACAAATACAGATCTAAAACGGGTACCAATCACATAAGAATACTCAATATATTAGCTTAAATAATGCTAAATGCACTTGTATGATAACAATTATACCAAATAATTATTAAAGAAGGTATAAAATTAAGGATTTTTATCAATTGTGTCCCTCTTAGATTTTGCATTATTATATCTTTTCTTTTTTATAATACCATCTATGCCCTTGTATTCTTACAAAATCCACAATTCTACCATTTTTTTAATATCAGTTATGCCCTTAGTTTACCATGGCGAAAGGACAAAACTGTGAATTTTTATAAAAATATAGTGCAAGAATTGATATTAAAAAAAAGGAGGAGCATAACTGTTATAGCAAAATCAAAGAAGGTTGCAAGTGACAGAATCCTAAAATTATGTTATCTATTTTTTACAAATATATAGAAATATGAAAATGGATTTGCTGATACCAATACAAATGATTCAAGATATCAAAGTGATATTCTTATCCGTATCCAATTTAAAACGGATATAGATATGGATGTAAAAATCTATATAAAACATATACGATGGAGGAACAGATATGTTATATCCTTATCCATTTGCATACTTATTAGTCAAACATTCATTATCGTTTCCATAAAAAGTTTAATATGCAACTTTCAGATATGTTAAGTAATCAACAATGATGAATTAATCATCATAGACCATCATTCTATCATTAGATCAATAGACAAGGAATAATAAATTAAAAAACATATTCGATGACATTGAATCATTGACACCTGCACACTATCAATGAACAATGTTGGATGGTTCCATCAAACCAAACCAACAGAGTGGAAGTCGGGATGGTGTTGAAGCAGTTGCATCGAAGGTGCATGCCTTGTAGTGCGGATTAGTGTCAGAATCCGGCTCGTACACATTGTTGAACCCAAGAAAGAGAAGATGTCAAGATTGGATAAATGTAGTTCTAGAATTTTGGAAATTGAAATTGAAAAGCGAGGAGATTAGGTTGGCATCGACAATACATATGTGCATCTATAGAAATAAAGGTTAAAAAGGAATGCAATGCCACACTCTTACTTCAAAATTTAAATAAGATTTTTTTTATTTTTTTAATTTGAAAAGTTATATAATGTTAGGGGAAGACCAAAATTCTTGTTACCTAAAGATGAGGAGGCATGGGGGGGCCAATCCCTTTTCTCCTAAATTTAGGGAGGGAAGTTGGGGAGGAACATGGAGGCCTGGCCCCTCGCGTCCCCCCTCCCTCCGTCCCTGCCTCCAGGGACTACTCACAAGGGTCATAAGCATCAAAACGGTGTGTGTGTGTGTGTGTATGGGAGAAACTCCAAATGAGACAGGGACTCACCAGTATTGTGGTGAGCTCTCAATCCTGTCCTTCTATCTTTGATCTCACGGCTGGATTTATTGATGCATTAATTAAATTAAATTAATGATTAGATATCTATTTTGGTCATTTCGTCACATTCTAAATATAGAATGTGACAACTATTTCACCTAATCCGGCGCCTCCCTCCCTCTCTCTCTCTCCCTATTTGTTCTCTTCCTCTCTCTTGAGTGCCACTCCTTCCTTCTTTCCTTGATCGAGGGCGCCGGCGGCATTCGTCCAGGCAGCGGAGGATGCATCGACGGAGCACCAAGCTCCTGGTAGAGGTTCTCCTCAACGCAAAAAGCGGGTGATGTTTCTTCTCCGATGAGGGCTCCTGGTGGATGGGTGGGGCTCTTGTGGTTGACGGCAACAATGGAGAAAGAGGGTCGAGCTCAATGGTGGTGCTAGCGGTGATGGCGAAGGGGCTTTCGTCGAGGGATGTAAGGTTCCTCCAGGCGAATGGGGGTCGATCGGTGGATGCGTAATGGTAATGTACATATTTACATTGTGGTTTGATAATTTACATAATTGACCTTTCGATTTACATATTGATTCACTTTTTTACAAATCTCATTATTGTTTTATCTTATTTTTACAGAGCTCTCCGCGAATTTTACAAAATGAATATATATGTTTACAAAAAAAGTTTGGAGATTACAAAGAGGATAATTACTCTTATAAAAACTCATTGGAGTTTACAAAACGAATGTAGCCATTTACAAAACAGAATTATCAATTTACAAACGAAAATGTGAAAAATGAAATCATTAATGAAATTACAAAAAGAACATATATTTTCACAAAAACTCGCAGACGTTTACAAAGATATGGTCTATCCCAATTCATTCGACGCAAAATTGGAAAAAGACCAGTAAAGGTATAATTCAAAATCCAAATCCAGAAAACATTAAATGGTAATTCAAATCCATTAAATGAAATTCGAATTTTAAAAAAATAGATGACGGAAATACCCTTTTGGATTATATTTTTGATGCAACCGTCAGATTGTGATATGACGAATCTGATTGATGGCTCACCACAATATTGGTGAGACCCCACCTCATTTGAAGTGATCTCTATAGATATGTATATGTATATATAGATATGTGTGTGTGTGGGGGGGGGGGGGGGGTTGGGGAGCATGCACCCTGGTGTGAGTAATTTTACATGCATCGAGGCATATATCTTCCACGTCTTTTTATTTTTTTGGAAAATATCACTATGTATACTCATCTATATATCCCTTCATTATGCTATTCGAATTTCGTTAGAAACAGAGACTTTTATGCCCTCCATCTATAACAGGTCTATTACAACAATTCTAAGACCATTAAAATTATTCGTTCTAGATGGATGACATAGGAGTCTCTGTTTCAGATGAAATTCGAATGACATGTAGAAGGGATATAAGGATGAATATTTATTATGATATTTTCCAAAAAAATAAAAAAAGGTGGAAGATATAGACCCTGGTGCATGTAAAATTACATGCACCTGGGTGCATACTTCCTTTTCCCTATATATATACATGTATATGTATATATATGTGTATATACATATATATACACATTTACATACATACATATATATTTCCACAGATGAATGATCCTCCTGTCGCTTTTGGAGGAAATGACTTGGTTGAATCCTCTGGAGATGTTTCGCAAAGGACCGGGCCTATCGTTTTGGTGGAATTCCGGTGACACTCAAGGGGGGAGCTTTGAGAAATGACTTACAGAGGATCCTTGTACAGAGAAAAATGGAGCGGTTACCTAACTGGGATAAGAGCCTCAGGAGGCGATTTCTATAGGGCCTAATGTCCTTGATGTCTGAGATTTCTTTGGTGAATTGATCGATTAGATTGGGATTAAATGGTTTATAGATTTTTATTGGATTTACTTGGATGAGGTGATGATAGCTTTGTGGATGAAATGGCTTTGGTGAATCCTCTGGAGACGATTTATAAAGAGAACATGTCAAACGAAGGCAGTTGTGGCAAGACTCTGATGACTAGGGATAAAACAGATATGGATATATTCGAATATTCGCTTACCGAATATTCGAAAATTACCGGATACGGATATCCGTATCCGAATATTAAGCGAATACGGATCAGATATGTATATATATATATATATATATTTTGTAAAAATTTTCCGAATACGGATACGGATATGGTAATGACTTGAATATTCGGATTCGGATATCCGAATACAATATTTAATATTATTTTATATATTAGTTAATATAATATAAGCTACAACCTTATGCTATTATATTAGTATTATACATTATATAATACAAAAGACTAACCATATTAATAAATTTCTATTTCTTTGGGTATGAACGCGAACAAAATTTATGAAATCCTATCCTCTTTTTGCTTCCAGTCAAGAATACATGTCACATCGACACTCTTTTTTATCATGACGTAACTTATTTATATTTCATTGCTACTTTTAAAATCATTATGAACTTTGATAAAAAAACAATTCATATTCGTATGTGATCTTTATTCAATCCGTATTCGGATTCCATGTTTATTGGATCCATATTGGGAATTTACTCTTTATTTGATTCATATTTGGATTATCTCTTTATTCGATCCTTGTTCAGATCCGCTCTTTTATCGATCCGTATTCGGATTCGATAAATATTCGATTCAGATTCGTATCCGTATTTTTGCGGATATGGTTTCCATAATGCATATCCGAATCATATTCGTATTCGTATTCGATAGAGATGAAGCGAATATGGATATGGAAATAGGCATATCCGATCCGTATCCGATACATTTTCATCCCTACTGATGACACTCAACGTAGAGTATCAAACGATAATTAATTGAGGGTTCGAGTACGACAACGATGAAGTGGTTGCAACACCTGGATTGGAACTTTATGGTATGTTTGGTAACAGAATTGGATTGGATTGTATAATCTCATGTGGATAGTAGATGTTGGGATGGTTTGTAGTATTGGAATGATAAACGTGATGTGATTTCACATGGCTTGTGTTATACTAACTTTTTTATGATTATAATATATTTTTGATATTAACTTTTTTATCTGAATGTGGTTAAAAAATATTATAACAAAGAAAATGTGAGATCCATACAAATAATTCCAATCCAAAAATAATAGAGTTGGGTGGTAACAAGTTTACCTCGGGGTAGAGGGTCTAATGATTGTGATGGTAAAGACTGTTACATTGGATTGATTATTGGGATTGGATGGTGGGTGGATTTTCATGGAAATTACTTGGAATGAGTCCGTGATTGCTACATGGAGGAAATGGTGTGGGCAAATCCTCTAGAGACAATTAACAAAGGGATTGAGCCTTGTGGTGGGATTTCGGTGACACTTAAGGTGGAGCATAAAGAGAAGATTCATAGAGGATCTAATTACGGAAATGACGGAGTGTTTGTCACACTCGGGGAGAAGCCTGATGAAATGATTCGTAGATGATTTAATTACTGTCATAGCGAAAAGCACTTTCCACCCTAATCTAATTCAATCTATCTGCAGTACCAATCAAAAAGCAATAGAGGAGACGCTCTGGACTTCCAAAATTACCGTGTCCACTATTTTAAAAAATCAAAAAACAATAGTTAAACACCACACCAAAGATATAAAATAAGAGTATGTATTTTTTTTTTAACTTAGGGCAAGTTCAAGGTCAAACTCGAAGAAACTATGTTTGGAAAAAGGGTTCGTAACACAAGCAACAAGCAATTGAGGTTATCCAATTTGATATTTTACTATTTTTAAGTTTATCAAAAATTCAGATAAAGTATGATTCAAATACATGTCTTATCTTAAAATTATATTTAGATAAATTATTTTATTGAGGCATTGAAAATTCATACATTGTCGTCAATAATATTACTCCTTACAACATTTGAATACCATATAAGATTCCGGTTTATATCCATTTATTTATTTTGATTTCAAATCTAACGAAATAGTCATTAGATTGTGCACTTTTATGGCTTTAGATAAATCTCCTTCTCACATTATTACTAACAAGCCTGGAGTGTTTACATTATTTTGAGATTTTGTAAAACATTCTTAACATCAATTTTCCATCTTCAAATATAACTAGCACTTGCCCGGGGATGCACGGGGGCGAAGACGTCTAAAGTGATGAATTAACGGTCCTACACAATTGTGATCAGAACATCAAACTTACTCGAACTAATTAAGAATTCAATAATCATTGCCATATCTTTAAACAAATGAACATATTAGAATGATTATCCTTCTTCAATTGTTTCATTATATTCGTAACCACTAAGTAGATTCATATAGAGATCATATATAATACTTAATAAAAGAAATGCCTATAAGGACGTTTGTAGAGTCATCTATACACAATCAAGTTGAGCCGCTTATGTAAAAGAACCACATATGAACATTTATGAAGTAGAGCATATAACATATGACATGGAGATGTATTGTATAACGAGACATATTAATTAAATGATTTTTATAATAAACTATAAAATGTATTGGGCTTAATAATTAATTAGCAGTAATAAATCCGCCTGCCCACTTGCTAGCTTCTACATTTATAGGAGTAATTATTCAGTATATATGCCCGTAGTAATTAAAGCCTTGATAAAAATTGCAACGACTTGAATAAAATTAGACTATAATTTAGCGGATAAAAATAAAAAAATGAGGATCCATTTGTTGACTTCGTGTTGCAACATATCTCCATATGTTGCACCAAGTATTTGTTGGGGATAATTTGGGGGGGCAATCAACCCCAGGATATATCCCCTTAAATCTGTCATGCAGCAAAGATGACACAACAAAATATATGTTCCCCACACGGGAACTCAATGGCAACAATCACAATCAAGCACACAAGCAACCACAAGAGACAAAGATTTTACGTGGAAACCCTTACTCGATGTGAGTAAGGGAAAAACCACGAGGCAAGACCGGCAACGATTCCACTACGGCCAAATGGAGCCAAAGTTCTTCCCGGTTTTCTTGCCCACAAAATCGAGGTACAAGACACACACACAACGATAGTTCTTCTACAAGGAACTAACTATCTATGGGTATCCAAAATACCAAAGGTGTGCTCAAAACAAGATAGATGGATTGACTCCCCTTGTGGGCTCCCGGATGGAGACCCAAACTCGGCTTCGGCTACTTGAGGTCGTCCGCAACGATCTCTAATGGCTGCTCCCACTCGAGCTAGCCCAAAACCACTGCTCTTCCCAAAACCAACGCCACAACCCTAGCCGCTGCTCCTCTCGAACCCGGCTGCTGCTGTTCTCCGAAATGGGGAGGAGGCGGTGTTCTTTGTTCTGAAAATGAGAATAGAGCACGGAAGGGAGGCCACTGGAATGGTTCACGCTGTGCGTGAAACACCCTGGAATTGGGGCTGCAAAAAAACTGAAAACATTGCAAAGATACCCTTCAAAAAAGGACAAAAGGCTGCTTTCTATGAAAGCCCAAGTTGGGGCTGGATTGCAATATGCCCAACAACCTCCCCCTCCATCCCCAACGGGGAGGTGTCGTCCACTAATGGAGATCAACAAGAGGTGACACCGCTCAACTCTCAACAGAGCTGAAGCTTTTCACGAGCGTCTGTCTTTGTCAACATGTCTGAGGGGTTCTCATCGGTGTGAATCTTCTTCAACATGAGCTGCTTCTGTTCAATTGCATCCCTCAATCAATGGTATCTCACATCAATGTGCTATGTTCGAGCATGGTGCATAGTACTCTTGCTCAAGTCTATAGCGCTCTGGCTATCACAAAACACAGCCGGCTCACTGTCATTCAGTCCAAACTCACCAAGAAAGCGTTGTAGCCACAACACTTCTTTCCTAGCCTCTGCTGCTGCAATGTATTCTACCTCGGTAGTCGAGAGAGCAACACATTTCTGTAGCTTGGATTGCCATGGTATGGTTCCCCCTACAAAAGTAAAAATGTAGCCTGAGGTAGACTTTCTTCTGGTCCATGTCTTCTGCAATATTGATAACCCGAAAATCCCTAAGACCCGGGTGAAGGTAATAAGACAAGGGTCGTTGCGACCCGGATCTCAGAGGATAGGTATATCAAGAAAAAAATCAACCACTCAAAACATGTAAAATCAATCAAGCACAAAAGAGAGCGGTCTCGCTATGAGATTAACCTGGTATAGCACCCAGGGTCGAACACAAGGAGCACGGGTTGGCCAGAGGCCTACGAAGTAGTAAAAATAAAATAAAAGAAAAGACAAGTGTTTTTAGTGGTTTTTAATAATTTTTATATTTTTTTGGATTTTTAAAAGTGAGGAAAATAAAAGAAACACAAAATCAAGCCAACTTCAACTAATTATTTAATGCATCAAAAATCAAGAAAAAATTCAAGAAAAAATGTTTTTATGTTTTTTAGGTTTTTTAATGTTTTTGGTGAATTTTTGGGATTTTTATGAGGTGTATTTTATTTTCTAAAAATCAAACAGTACTAAAAAGACAAGGTACTGTCCAGCCAGGCCCAAAACCCAAAGATAAAATATCTAAGGATCTCAGAGGGACCTGGAGGTAATTTTCCTGTATACTAGAGAAAACAAGGAAAATTTGGGCACCAAAATTATTGTTTTTGGATTTTTAGATTATTTACTATGATTTTTATGAGTTTTTAGGTGTTTTCGAATTTTTAGGGTTTTTAAGCAATGAAAAATAGCCAAAATTGGCTAGAAAATCAAAACACACAAAAGAAACAGTACCTAATTTTTATGGAATTTTTGGGGGTGTTTTTATATTTTTTTGGGATTTTTAAACCTAGACAGTAGCTAAAATAGATGTTTTTGAATTTTTAAAAATAACAAATAAAATCAAAAATGTCCTCAAAAATTCTCAAAAATCCTACAACATGGCAGGAGCCATGTTTCAAATTTTCATCGAATTTGGAGGTGATTTGATATTTTATTCAAAAATCAAAAGGGGGCACTGTACACAGGGACTAAAGTGCAAATACCCGAAGATCTGGGGGTCCAGGTGCAATTTTCCCAGCAAGTCACGCGCGTGGCGCGTGCCTGGGGCACTCAGGGACCTTTTTGTAAAGAAACTAAGGTCCGGGGACTATTTGGTAACACGTACCAAAAGTCCAGGGACCCCAGATGCAATTTACCCTACAATACACGCACATGTGCAATTAAAACATTCACAGGGGTAGATATGCAATTCCTAAAAAGTTTTCATTCATTAACAAAGCACCCAGACTACAGGACTAATATTGCAAATACACCAGATATACATGTGACGAAGCACGTGGCTCACACATACAGGGGCATAAATGCAAATACTAAAAAGCACGAGGTCCAATGTGCAATTATCCAAACGTAAATAAAGAGCATAAAATATTTACAGGACTGAAATGTAAAGCACAAACTACGAGGGGGCCTAAGGTAAATTACCCCTTTATTACGTCGACGGCTGGATGAGCGCCACGTAGCTGATCTAACGGTCTCGAACGGCGGGCGCTGGTCTTCTTCCGCACGTGGGCCGATCGACGTCCGAGAGCGAGGCACGTGGAAGATCGAACGGCTGGCAGGTGCTGGTGCCTCCCTCTCTCTGCTCTGACGGTCCAGATCAACCCTCGAAAGGATCGGACGGTAACTGTTCCTCGATGAATGGACGGCCATGATGGAAACTGGAGCGGAGGGCGATCGGACGGTGGTGGAGGACCTTCGAAGAACAGGTGGCCGGCGAGGTTCGCCGGCCTCGTGCGCGTGCTGTGGTCCTCCTCAGCTGCCTCTGAAGATCGGAGCAGGTCCGCACTGGAGTCCCGCAGCTGGTGGTGGCCTCCGATGGCCCAGCCGAGCCCTGGAGGGGCTCCGGCGAGGTCGACGGAGATAAGCTCCTGGCCTGGATGTGAGGGTGCCTCAGATGGCCTCCTCGTGACCTGCAAAATAACCCAGAAGCTTCGCGGGTCGAGGGCAAAGTGCCTCGACCCGATGAAGCGGCGTGAAGGTGAACTGTGGGTCGGGGCGAGCGAGCTCCGGCGAGCGGAGGATGGAGGAGCTCGAACCCCAGCTCCTGTGCGAGCTGGGTTGAACGAAGGGGTGGAGAAGGTGCGTCGAGGGATGGCGAAGGTGACAGTGTGTCCCGATGATCGAGAAGATACGCGATATGGTCGGAATCAAAGGAACTCGACGGGACTACAATTTGGGGGAAACAAGAAATTAAGCTAAATAGGCGAGCTAGAATGCTACCTGGGTGGAGTGGAAGGCTGTGCTGAAGCTTAGGCAGCTCCTGGTCGTTGCCTCGAAGGTCGCCAAGGCCTGAGGCTCGAGCTCCTGCACTGGGCGGAGCACGGCGGCGCAAAGTCGCCGGATCAATGGTCCGGCCACCCCCTCCTCACTGCGACAAGGGCAATCGCGAGCTGTCACCTCAGGGATCGCTATGGAGGTCACGGGATGAAGGGTGGAGAGCCAAAGATGGATATGGAATGCGGCGGAGCTCAGACTTTATATGGGTGCAGGTCCGGGAAGAAGGGCTCGGGTCCGGCTCGATGGAGCACGGACCCCTAGGCAAGGTGTCGGGCGAGGTTCCCGGATGCATGGGGAATGATCGGAGCTCGAGATTTGATGGGTTGGCGATCGGGTCATCCGTGGAAAAAGGGGAGAAAACGGGTCGGGCACAGGAGACCCGGCTCTGGTGGTCCTGGGGGGGAGTTGACCGGGGGTCAACAATCCCCCGTGGACCAATCAGAGGCCGCCAAGCTTTGAACTTTTATTTGATTTTTTTGGGCCATAAAATGACCGAATTTTCAAAAACTTAAAACATGAAATATTTTTAATTTATTTTTTTCTATTTTTTTGTGATTTTTAATTAATTTTTGAAAATAAAAATAAGGTATTTACATAATAGGTCTATATATAGGTATATGTACAATATATGGTTTTTAATTTTGATTTTTAATTAGTTATTTTTATACATTTTTATTCCTCTTTTATATTTTATTTATTTATAGAATAAAATGAGGAATAAAAGGATATTTCTATTTTATTTTTATTGTTTATATACATAGGTGAAATAAATAGTTATATACAACTATGTACATGGCATATGTACAATGTATTTTTGTATTTTTAATTTTGTACTTTTTATTTGATTTTTGTTTTGTTTCTTTTTATTTATTTTATTTACAATATATAGCATAGAGTATTTACAAAAAAAATTAGAAAATTTATTTATAAGGTTAAATAAATAAGGAAGGTGGTCTATGTACATGGTGAAGGGATGTTTTTGGTCTTTTTGATTTTTAAATTTTTATTTTGTTTTTAATAGCTTCTAAATATATACAAAATATGTACAATCATATTTTTGGGTGAGGAAAATATAATTTTTATTTATTTACAAAAATATATACACATGAGCCCCTATCTCCCTCTACTTGGCTTTTATGCGGTCATGCCCATGCTGAGCCCTCCCTTGGGTTAGGTTGCTCAATATTTATTCTAAATATTTCCCTCTTTTTCTTTTTCATCTTTATTCTTTTATTTTTGCACAAAAACATGCTAATTATAAGTATTTACAAGATGCATGCTTTTGCTAACTTTTCCTATTTACACATATCTACATGCATTTGCATAGGTTTTTGTAGCTAAAATATAAGAATAAAGAGTGATGAATGGGTATTCATCACCCCACTATACTATAATTTGCTAGTCCCTTAGCAAACACTTATTTGAAAAAGAAGTGAAAAAGAAAGAAAGAAAAAGAAAAAGAGGATGTACATGGATCAAGGTTGATTATTAAACTTGCCTTCATTAAATTGAGGTATGGAGCTCAATCAGATCTTTGGATTATTAATGTGTCGGAACCTTATTTAGACTTAAGCTTAAAACCTAACAGCCTATAAGTTCCACCAATCTATAACCAAGACTCCTCAATGCTCCAGATCAGAACAAGTCATCAATCACAAACCCTGAAGACCATGAATCTTTCCTTGTCCTGTGAAAGTGAGGTCTAAGCTCTCCACCTCAGAAATGGCAACTTGACAACCCTCCCTAACAAGGTAACTCTATGACCTCAATCTGGCCACTCTTTCCTCGAGGAGCGGGGTATTCCCTTCTAAGTTCAAGTACAATCGGCTCAAGAAGAGGGGGAAGAAGAGAATGGGTCAAGGCCAGTGTAGCCAAGTACCCTTGGGAGCTTGACCAGTGTAGCCAAGTCTCCCTGCTGCAAGCTACAACAGGTGGATCATGAAACCAAGCTTTGCTTATTGCACTTATATACATACTCCGGTGGGATTATCATTTTCTCTCAGACCCACCACTTTTTTGGAGTTCTTTTCTTTTTGCACATTTTTTTTCGAGTGCATCTATACAACATGTACATGTGCAGCATATATACAAGGAGTTTTTCCTCTTGAGCCAGTAGACTATCCCTCTTTTGAAGCTTTATTGCAACCCACAACTCCCGTCGATAGACCTCATGGCAACCAGACCAAGTTGAGACGCACTTCCTTCACTATAAGAAGAAGAGAGGTTCCGCCTAGAAGTACTACCCTCATATGCTACCCCAAGTCAAGGAAGACTGCCTCCTCACCACCTCATCCGTAGAGAGCTCGGTGCATAGTGCGGTTGTCCAAGTAAAGCCATAATCTATATGAGTCATGTGTTGTTGTTAAGTGCTCTACTTAGGCTCATTGAGATGACATGTGATCATAGCCTAGTGGACTCAAAGAATTAAGTCACCATGGACCTGAAAAGCCTTAAACCTAAGCCCTATAAGGTTCCTCTTAGAATTAGGTGGATTAAGATCTTAATCAAGCTCCATTTCTCAATTTGATTCCAGGCTAGTTTAAGTGTCAACTATCATCCAAGAAAGACTATATACATATGTACAAAAAGATGCTTATTTACACAAATTTTACAATCATGCAAAATTTTTGAAAAATGTTTTGAAATCATGAATGATGATGCATGAAGTGCAAGTTTTGCAAAAAGGTATTTACACACATTTACACAAGATTTTTGCAAACTTTTGATTTTCAAAACATTTTGGAAAAATTTTGTACTATATACATAATTTTGATACAAAAATATTTACACAAGCTTTACACAAAAGATTTTTGAAATCATTTTTACAAAAATAATTTGTACACTAGCTATGTATGTGCAAATAAAAGAAGGTTATGTACATGAAAAATTTTTAATTTTTGTGGTTTTTAGCCATTTTTATTTATTAACACACTCACACAAAGTACGAGTTATGGCTAAAGTATATATGAAATATATACACACCCCCCTATACTTAGCTCGAACGATGTCCTCAGAGTCAAGAGCGATGAAGAAGACATAACCCGTGCTATGTATAGGGAAGTGAAAAGGAAGGCTATACAAAAGGAGAATAAAAAGTCAAGAGGGACTCAGGTCTCCCCCCTATACTTAGGATCAAGTAATCCTAAGTATAGCAGGCTGTACACGAAGGGAAAACCGAGTGGAGAATGTACAGGGTCTATCCCCCCTATACTTAGGGTGAAATGCCCCTAAGTATAGGCAGCAAAACAGGGGTAAACAGAAGCAAAAGAAATACCCGAAATGTCTCACATCCCCCTATACTTAGGGTAAAGTGCACCCTAAGTATAGCATAATCACAAAATGAAGAAAGGGATGTGGGACTAAAGAATGTGATGATATGGACATCTGGATCTATATACAGCGGAAGATCAGTGAAACTCAGGCGTGAGATGCATTAGATGTGAGTCAAAGACCACATCTCACGCAAAATGAATAGGGGCAATATCAATGACCCGCGGCTCATGATCTAGAAATGGCTTGAGTCGCTGGCCGTTCACTCGGAAGGTACTCTCAGAAGACAACTCAGATATGTCGATGCTACCGTTGTCGTGTACCTTCCGAACCAGATAAGGTCCTTTCCATTTGCTCTGTAGCTTCCCTGGAAAACGGCGTAGCCTCGCATCAAACAGCCATACTCTCTGTCCAATCTCAAAATGTTTGTGGCTGATATGAGAATCATGCCACTCCTTGACTTTCTCCTTATAATGTAGGCTGCTTGAGAAAGCTGTATCTCTAAGCTCCTCCAGGGCAGCTAGCTCTGCCCTCCTCTGGTCTCCTATACCATCTGGATCCATAAGTATGTCTGTAACTGCCGAAAGTGACTTGTGCCTCAGCTCAACGGGTAAATGGCATGGCTTGCCATATACGAGGCGAAAGGGAGATGTGCCCAAAGGTGTCTTGAAAGACGTCCTATATGCCCACAAGACCGAGTCCAAAAGCTGTGACCAATCCTTTCGGTCAGGGCGGACGACTTTCTGCAGAATAGTCTTGATCTCCCTATTCGACACTTCGGCTAGACCATTCGTCTGTGGATGGTACGGTGTAGCAACACGATGATCTATGCCGAACTCGCTAGCAAGTGCCTTTACCTGGTCGTTGATGAAGTGAGATCCCCCATCAGAAATAAGAACTCGTGGAACCCCGAACCGCGTGATGATATGCTTCCTCAAAAATCTGCAAACTATCCTCGCATCAGCGGCTCGGGCGGGGATAGCCTCCACCCAACGACTCACATAATCCACGGCCAACAGAATGTACTCAAATCCCTGACTCTTAGGGAATGGACCCATGAAATCGATGCCCCATGCGTCAAAAACCTCACAGAAGTGAATGGGCTGCATCGGCATCATATCACGCTGTCCACAAGTGCCCATCCTCTGACAGTCAGTACACCTCTTCACGAACTCATCTGAGTCCTTGAAGAGGGTAGGCCACCACAAGCCGGATTGGAGCACTTTCTGTGCCGTTCTCCTCCCAGAATGATGTCCTCCTGCCTCAAGCTTGTGGCAGTAAGTGAGGACGCTATGGTGTTCCTCCTGAGGAATACACCGACGCCAGACGCTATCCCCTCCTTCGTGGTAAAGGATGGGATCCTCCCAATGGTAAGACTTGGCCTTCGCTAGGAAGGTCTCAAGCCTCTACCTAGGCCAATCTTGTGGGACTTTCCCAACAACGAGAAAGTTCACAATATCGGCGTACCATGGGAGTGAGGCGATAGCAAGGATCGCCTCATCTGGGAAGGTATCTCTAATAGGATCAATCTGCTCAGAATCCTCAGGCTGCTCTAATCGGGAGAGATGATCCGCCACCACATTCTTGACTCCAGGCTTATCCTTAATCTCAATGTCGAACTCCTGGAGTAGAAGGATCCATCTAGTCAGTCTGGCCTTGGCATCCTTCTTTGCCATGAGGTACCTGATGGCGGTATGATCTGTGAACAAAGTCACTCTAGATCCAATGATATATGATCTGAACTTATCCAGGGCAAACACCACGGCTAGCATCTCCTTCTCTGTGACCGTGTAATTCCGCTGGGCGGAATCTAATGTGCGGCTAGCGTAGTGTATAGCAAATGGTACTCCATCCCTCCTCTGTCCCAGCACGGCCCCTACGGCAAAATCGGAGGCGTCCGTCATGATCTCGAATGGGAGAGACCAATCAGGCGGCTGGAGGACAGGAGCCTCAATCACACACTGTTGGAGAGTAGCAAACGACGAAAGACACTTGTCATCGACAAGGAACTCGGTGTCTTTCGTCAAGAGGTCAGTCAACGGCCGGGCAATCCTGCTGAAATCCTGAATAAATCTTCTATAAAATCCAACGTGCCCCAGAAATGACCGTAGCTGCCTCAGATTGGACGGCGGTGTGAGTTTCCTAATGACATCAACCTTGGCCGGATCAACCTCCATGCCCCTGTTGGAGATGATGTGGCCAAGCACCGTCCCTTGAGTCACCATGAAGTGACTCTTCTCCCAAGATAGCACCAAGTGATACTCAATACATCGCTGAAGTACTCGATCTAGGCAGTCAAGACAAGAATCAAATCCGTCGCCGTAGATCGAGAAATCATCCATGAAGACCTCTAAGCACTCCCCTACCATGTCCGAGAAGATCGACAGCATGCACCTCTGAAAAGTCGCAGGGGCATTGCATAGCCCAAATGGCATGCGTCGAAAAGCGTATGTGCCGAAGGGACAGGTAAAGGTGGTCTTCTCCTGGTCCTCAGGAGCGATGGCCACTTGGTTGTAGCCCGAGTACCCATCCAGGAAGCAATAATGGCTCTTCCCTGCCAGTCTCTCAATGATCTGGTCAATAAAAGGCAGGGGGAAATGGTCCTTCTTGGTGGCTTGGTTGAGTCTCCTGTAGTCAGCACAAACCCTCCAAGAGGTGGGTACTCGTGTAGCAATCTCCTCTCCCGACTCACTGATCACAGTCGTGATGCCCGTCTTCTTGGTCACCACATGCAAGGGGCTGACCCACTTGGAGTCGGAAATGGGATAAATAAAACCTGCACCCCACCACTTTGATATTTCCTTCATCACGACCTCTCTCAGGTTGGGGTTCAGACGCCGCTGGAACTCACGCGACGGCTTCGCCCCTTCCTCGAGATAGATATGGTGGGAGCATACTGATGGACTAATCCCATGGAGATCTGCTACGCTCCATCCGATCGCCTTGCGGTTCTTTTCAAGAACCCCCATCAAACGGGATTCCTGCTCTCCAGTCAACTCGGCGGAGATGATGACTGGGTACATCTCAGGCTCGCCCGCAAGGAATCGATACTTCAGCGAAGTAGGGAGCGGCTTCAGCTCTGGAATGCTGGGTGCCGGCAAATCTGGCTGTGGAAGAAACTGAGTGAAAGCTGCAAGGTCGGCCAAATCTGCCTGGGAAAGTGAAAGCATACTCTCGCAAACTGGATCGGGAGAAGGCGGTTCAACTGCACTGTCTCTGCTCGGCTCTGCATCTACCTCCTCCTCATCAATAGGCTCAGATGGACTCAGGTCTGGTATCTGATCATAGCAATCGGCCCAATCAGACTCTGAATCCGAGGGATCTGTATCAGAAACGGTGGCATCAGTACCACCGGAAAACAAGGTGGCCTCAGCACCACCATCACTAATCATCGTGCTGCGATCAAGGACCGGCTCTGCTGCCTCAATGGTATCCTGAACCAGGTCTGTGCTCTCCAGACTCTCCTCTGCTGTCATCTCTGCATCAGCTGTGTCTGAAAGTGAGAGGGTGGTCTGTGTCTCAAGGTTTGCCCAAGCTGCCTCATCATCTGTGATCACAAAATCACAGTCCTGGTGGATGTCTGGCTCTACGTCTGTCAGCTGCTCTGAGTCTGTACTCGCATCTGAGCGGGATCTGAATCTGGCTCTGTAGTCCTCGACCGTCTCTATTTGTATACTCTCGCCCTGGACGCGAAAGTACACCTTCCCGCTATCATGATCAGTCACCGCCTTGGCTGTGGCCAAGAACGGACGACCAAGGATGATGGGGGTATCGGTCACTGACTCAGGGATCTCCATGTCCAACACTACGAAGTCCACGGGGAATTGCAGGCCCTGAATCGTGACGATAACGTCTCGTAATAACCCCTTCGACCTCTTGACAGATCGATCAGCGAACTGAAGGAATGTCCTGCTCTGTCGAAGAGTGCCCAACTCGAAGCGGTCGAGAAGGGCTGCCGGAAGAAGGTTAATCGACGATCCGCTATCTAGAAGAGTACGGTCGAACCACTGCTCACTAATCTGGCATCTGACATACGGGGCCCCTGAATCTGGCCTCTTGGCTGGCAGTCGGTTCTGGATCGCAAAGCACGTGGCTTTGGTCAGCACATGGATCTCTGAAGTGTGGTTCCTCCTCCTCCTCCTGACTGTAGTCCTCTCTCTCAATGAACGCTGGAGAAGGGGGATGTGCTGCAAAGCCTCCTGGAGGGTCAGCTGGATATGGAATCGATCGATCATGCTCTGGTTGAACTCCTCAAGCTCTCTCTTTTTGGGATTTTCTTTTTTCTTCCCCTTCCCCATTTGAAGGGCTCTAGGGAAGGGGATTACTGGGTCCTTCTCAGATGAAGGACTAGGAAAAGGTCTAGACGGTTCAAGGACCGGATCCACACATACATCATGCACCACAGTGGGACCAGAAGAAAGTAAACCTTTTCCTTTATTCATAGCAGAGTTTCGAGATACATGAACACGAGGAAAAACAACATCACTGTCTGTACAAACACCGGTGGCCTCAGTACCACCACGGGCTGGCTGCTCTGCTGCTGCTGAAGGTAGACGTCGTGCGGCATCAGTACCGCTGGCTGGCTCAGCTGAATGGGTGGCATCAGTACCACCTCCTAGATCTGGTGAAGTGGCGGCCTCAGTACCGCCGGTGGGATCAGCATCCTTGGTGGCCTCAGTACCACCGTCATCGTCTGGAGCGGCCTCAGTACCGCTCTCCTCCTCCTCCTGTGGCGCCTCGGGATGGTGCTCAGATGAGGCGCCGCCGCCTGCTGGGGTCCTACCGCTCCTAAGTGTGACAAAATCAGCATCAAATAGATCCGAAGAAGTATCATCAAATGGGTCACTAGGAGTGGCTAACTCAGTAGGTACTACCTGCTCAGATTTCCTCTTGAGGCTGTTCGGATTCGGCTCTATCTGGGCTGGTATGGCGGCCTTCCCTCTCACCAGGTCCCGCATCTCCTGGCGGAACTCGTCCATCTCCCGTCGAAATGTAGCCTGCTGGTCCGTGAGGAGGCGGGCGATGTCATCCAAGGCGGGGCTCTCGTGGGAGCCCGACGGGTGGCCTCTCTGTGGGTGAGGCTGCTGGAACTGCTGTGGGTAAGAGGGGTAGGATGGAGGGTGCTGCTGGTATCCCTGGTGAGCCTGCTGCTCACGTCTCCAAGACTGTCCCTGCTGCTGATAGGGACGAGGACCGTAGGATGACTGCTGCTGATACGCTGGGGGCTGCTGCTGCGGCTGGTGCTGGTCTCTCTGATGGGAGTACTGCCCTCCCTGTCCTGACGGCTGCTGCTGGGGCTGGGCACCACCACTCCCCCACCTGAATCCGGGATGGTCTCGTCGGATCCCAGGCTGGGGGCGGTCGTACCAAATCCCGTTGACATCCATCAACGGCTCGGCATCAAAGGGGGCTGGCGGGAGTACTGCCAAAGGCTGGTCCGGCTGGTAGACCACCATCTGCATCTCTGGAGATGGTGGAGACTGGTAGGTGGGCTGCGGCTGCTGGTACGGCTCCGCCTGTACAAGGTGAACCTGTCTAGGCTGCACTGGGGTGCTGGAGCGCTGGGACGAGCTGCTGCTGCTGCCGGCGTCGCCTCGCGACTGAAGACGGGGCTGAGAAGCCGTCTGTGCCTCCTGGAGACACATGAGATGTGTCTTCATGTCGCTCAAGACCTGTGCCATCTTCTCCATCTGCGTGATACTCTGGCACTGCTTCTTCTCGATCAGCTCCATGTGGTCCAACTTCTCGCTAATGATACCCATGTCTGCAGCTGACGACTCTGCCTGTGCTGCTGCGGCTGCAGACGAACTGGATGGACCTGCATCTACCCGTGCTATCCGCTGGTACTGCACGGGTCCTGGCTGATGTGGCTGGGTCTTCTGAGTATAGAGCCGGGTCTGGGACATCACCATATAGTTCTCTGCCATCTCCTCAAAAATGGCCCAGACCTGGTCGTGGTCCTTGGCGAAGTAGGACCCGCCACAAGAAGCATTCACCAGGCCCTGTAGCTCTGGTGACAACCCGCTGAAGAAGCTCTGAACTAAGTTCGGCTTCGTGATGTCGTGGTGCGGGCATCTGTCCAGGAGCTCCCTGAACCTCTCCCAAGCCTCGTGAAACTGCTCGTTGGGGAACATGGAGAAGTTGCTGATCAGGGCCCTCGCTGCATTCGTCCGCCCGAGTGGATAGTACTTGTTCATGTACTCGGTGCGGAGCTGCTCCCAGGTATAGACAAACCTCCCCAAGTGTTTCAGCCAGGTGGCTGCTCTATCTGCCAGTGAAAAGGGGAAGGCGATCATCCTGATCGTGTCCTGGTCCACATGTCTGTCGTGGACAGTGTTGCATATCATCAAAAACTCCTGGAGGTGGAGGTGGGGCTCCTCTGTAGCAAGTCCATGGAACCGAGGAAGCATCTGCAAGGTGTTCGGGGGGAACTTGAAGTCCCCCACGATAGCCGGAACCACAACCCAATGGTGCATCAATGTAGATCCGGGGTTGTGCAACTCCCGCATCGGTCTAGGTGGTCCTGCTCCTCCTGCGGCTGCTGCCGCTGCGGCGGCGGCCGCGGCTGCTGCTGCTGCGGCTCGTGCCTGTGCATCTGCATCCGGGATCTCCTCGGGCTCGCTCTGCTGATCTCGCTCTGCTCTGAGCCTCTCCAACTCTCTCCTCATCTCTATCATGAATGCTCCCTGATCGCGGAGCTGCTGCTGAACTGTATCGAGTGATGCGATCAGGGTGGAGTTGATCGCTCCCTGGTCTAGTACAATGTGCTCTGGTCGACGGGAGTGATCATCAGAACTGCCTGCTCCGGCCATATCGACGTCTGCAAAATCAAACGAGCCCAACTCAGGTGCGGTCAAATGTATCAGTCTCTCCTCGGGCTCGTGTCTCTCAGGAAGGTCAGAAAGGGGGTCGAGGGGGAACAGGGTGGAGTCGTACTCGGGCTCGGAGAGCGGGTCTGAGCTCTCGCGAGCCAACCTAGATGATGAGGTAGACGCGCCCGAAAGCGGTGCAACCAGAGGTTGCCTAAGAGATCGTCTACCCATCATCTTGATCTGGCGAGTAGGGCGGATGAGATCTGGAAAAATTATGATCTAAAAACAAACCCCTGGTTCACCAACGCAACGCGAGCTGAAGACCGTAAAAGTTCGGTCAAATTATCTTGTCGATTTTATTTTGGTGAACACTCAAGATATCAGAGCGCTTACGTGACCTGTTGGGATATCCGCTGCTAACCCCAACCGACTGGCCCGCACGGAAGAGTCGGTAATCAGTCGGGTTTAGCAACGGGGGGCTCTACCTAGTGTGCGGGTCACTCTCTCGCGCATACAAACCAAGCAATGAGGGGGTTGCTCTCCCCAAGACAAAATTTTTAGGGTGAGCGAGTTTTAAGGTCAATAATTTTAGCAGTCCCAATTTTATGGTTTCTCTTTTTTAGTCTTTTTCAAAGCAAACAAATCGCCTAACGAATTTTTCGATTCTCCTGATTATTAAGTCAAAAACAGGGGGGAGAAGTCGAAAAAGCCGATGCACGAGAAATCAATGATGCATGCAAAGTCAGAAATGCGTACCTGCCTCCAGCTCTCTACATGCAATATGATCCGCGCATAAAATAAAAGACAGAAATAAAACTAAGCTAAATGATGCAGCGGGAAGCCGAGTCCTAGACGAGCAACTTCTAGCGAAGAACCGTCTAACCGGTCACCGACCTCCAAGCCAAAGGGTCCGGTCTTGGCCCGTCCCTCCCCTGCCCGACAAATCGGGGGTAGGAGTAAGCGCTTTACAGGACGGGCTACGGCACGTAGGCTACGGAGGCTAGCGAGTCGGTTATTTTTATTATTTATTTTAAGTAGGTCCAATTACGATCTATAGGAACAGATATTCCATTAAGTGTGTGGATCTTACTTAATTACGTCACAATCACCAGAAAGTCCTAAATCTAGGGGCTCGAGCAAAAACCGCGAAAAACCGGAAAAGACAGTAAGAAAGAAAAAATAAAACCGCGAAGAAAGCCGCGAAAAACCGCGCAAGTCCTAATGGGTCCCCCGAGCACACCGGTGCTCGGCGAAACAGACCCGCTACGGTCACAAGTCCAAACAGTCCAAGTCCTGTCCCTGTATTATTACAATAATAATAATAAATGAAATAAAGTCCTAAGCTATCCTCACCCACTCAACTCTCTCTCTCGCTCTCTCCTGCGGCTTCGTAGAGAAAGAAGTCGCCTCCGAGTTCCTTGGTTGCACCAGCTCCTCGAAAGTCACCTCCGCGGTCCTCGGGCCCTCGCAAGACAGAGAAAAGAGTGGTCAGACCAGTAAAAATAATCAAATGAAAAGAAAAAGAAATGAAAATACAAGTCAGGGTATATATGCAAAAATGAAAAATCAAATAAACACACAATATAAAACAAAAATAAAAATAAAAATAAAAGAAAATCAAAACAAAATAAAACAAAAAGAAACTAGATACAAAAGCCGCGAAAAGCCGCGGGCTCCGAAGAGCCGCGAAAAGCCGCGAAAAATAAAAACGAAAATAAAAACAAAACTACTAAGCCGTGCTCCCCGGCAACGGCGCCATTCTGATAACCCGAAAATCCCTAAGACCCGGGTGAAGGTAATAAGACAAGGGTCGTTGCGACCCAGATCTCAGAGGATAGGTATATCAAGAAAAAAATCAACCACTCAAAACATGTAAAATCAATCAAGCACAAAAGAGAGCGGTCTCGCTATGAGATTAACCTGGTATAGCACCCAGGGTCGAACACAAGGAGCACGGGTTGGCCAGAGGCCTACGAAGTAGTAAAAATAAAATAAAAGAAAAGACAAGTGTTTTTAGTGGTTTTTAATAATTTTTATATTTTTTTTGGATTTTTAAAAGTGAGGAAAATAAAAGAAACACAAAATCAAGCCAACTTCAACTAATTATTTAATGCATCAAAAATCAAGCAAAAATTCAAGAAAAAATGTTTTTATGTTTTTTAGGTTTTTTAATGTTTTTGGTGAATTTTTGGGATTTTTATGAGGTGTATTTTATTTTCTAAAAATCAAACAGTACTAAAAAGACAAGGTACTGTCCAGCCAGGCCCAAAACCCAAAGATAAAATATCTAAGGATCTCAGAGGGACCTGGAGGTAATTTTCCTGTATACTAGAGAAAACAAGGAAAATTTGGGCACCAAAATTATTGTTTTTGGATTTTTAGATTATTTACTATGATTTTTATGAGTTTTTAGGTGTTTTCGACTTTTTAGGGTTTTTAAGCAATGAAAAATAGCCAAAATTGGCTAGAAAATCAAAACACACAAAAGAAACAGTACCTAATTTTTATGGAATTTTTTGGGGTGTTTTATATTTTTTGGGATTTTTAAACCTAGACAGTAGCTAAAATAGATGTTTTTGAATTTTTAAAAATAACAAATAAAATCAAAAATTTCCTCAAAAATTCTCAAAAATACTACAACATGGCAGGAGCCATGTGTCAAATTTTCATCGAATTTGGAGGTGATTTGATATTTTATTCAAAAATCAAAAGGGGGCACTGTGCACAGGGACTAAAGTGCAAATACCCGAAGATCTGGGGGTCCAGGTGCAATTTTCCCAGCAAGTCACGCGCGTGGCGCGTGCCTGGGGCACTCAGGGACCTTTTTGTAAAGAAACTAAGGTCCGGGGACTATTTGGTAACACGTACCAAAAGTCCAGGGACCCCAGATGCAATTTACCCTACAATACACGCACATGTGCAATTAAAACATTCACAGGGGTGGATATGCAATTCCTAAAAAGTTTTCATTCATTAACAAAGCACCCAGACTATAGGACTAATATTGCAAATACACCAGATATACACGTGACGAAGCACGTGGCTCACACATACAGGGGCATAAATGCAAATACTAAAAAGCACGAGGTACAATGTGCAATTATCCAAACGTAAATAAAGAGCATAAAATATTTACAGGACTGAAATGTAAAGCACAAACTACGAGGGGGCCTAAGGTAAATTACCCCTTTATTACGTCGACGGCTGGATGAGCGCCACGTAGCTGATCTAACGGTCTCGAACGGCGGGCGCTGGTCTTCTTCCGCACGTGGGCCGATCGACGTCCGAGAGCGAGGCACGTGGAAGATCGAACGGCTGGCAGGTGCTGGTGCCTCCCTCTCTCTGCTCTGACGGTCCAGATCAACCCTCGAAAGGATCGGACGGTAACTGCTCCTCGATGAATGGACGGCCACGATGGAAACTGGAGCGGAGGGCGATCGGACGGTGGTGGAGGACCTTCGAAGAACAGGTGGCCGGCGAGGTTCGCCGGCCTCGTGCGCGTGCTGTGGTCCTCCTCAGCTGCCTCTGAAGATCGGAGCAGGTCCGCACTGGAGTCCCGCAGCTGGTGGTGGCCTCCGATGGCCCAGCCGAGCCCTGGAGGGGCTCCGGCGAGGTCGACGGAGATAAGCTCCTGGCCTGGATGTGAGGGTGCCTCAGATGGCCTCCTCGTGACCTGCAAAATAACCCAGAAGCTTCGCGGGTCGAGGGCAAAGTGCCTCGACCCGATGAAGCGGCGTGAAGGTGAACTGTGGGTCGGGGCGAGCGAGCTCCGGCGAGCGGAGGATGGAGGAGCTCGAACCCCAGCTCCTGTGCGAGCTGGGTTGAACGAAGGGGTGGAGAAGGTGCGTCGAGGGATGGCGAAGGTGACAGTGTGTCCCGATGATCGAGAAGATACGCGATATGGTCGGAATCAAAGGAACTCGACGGGACTACAATTTGGGGGAAACAAGAAATTAAGCTAAATAGGCGAGCTAGAATGCTACCTGGGTGGAGTGGAAGGCTGTGCTGAAGCTTAGGCAGCTCCTGGTCGTTGCCTCGAAGGTCGCCAAGGCCTGAGGCTCGAGCTCCTGCACTGGGCGGAGCACGGCGGCGCAAAGTCGCCGGATCAATGGTCCGGCTACCCCCTCCTCACTGCGACAAGGGCAATCGCGAGCTGTCACCTCAGGGATCGCTATGGAGGTCACGGGATGAAGGGTGGAGAGCCAAAGATGGATATGGAATGCGGCGGAGCTCAGACTTTATATGGGTGCAGGTCCGGGAAGAAGGGCTCGGGTCCGGCTCGATGGAGCACGGACCCCTAGGCAAGGTGTCGGGCGAGGTTCCCGGATGCATGGGGAATGATCGGAGCTCGAGATTTGATGGGTTGGCGATCGGGTCATCCGTGGAAAAAGGGGAGAAAACGGGTCGGGCACAGGAGACCCGGCTCTGGTGGTCCTGGGGGGGGAGTTGACCGGGGGTCAACAATCCCCCGTGGACCAATCAGAGGCCGCCAAGCTTTGAACTTTTATTTGATTTTTTGGGCCATAAAATGACCGAATTTTCAAGAACTTAAAACATGAAATATTTTTAATTTATTTTTTCTATTTTTTTGTGATTTTTAATTAATTTTTGAAAATAAAAATAAGGTATTTACATAATGGGTCTATATATAGGTATATGTACAATATATGGTTTTTAATTTTGATTTTTAATTAGTTATTTTTATACATTTTTATCCCTCTTTTATATTTTATTTATTTATAGAATAAAATGAGGAATAAAAGGATATTTCTATTTTATTTTTATTGTTTATATACATAGGTGAAATAAATAGTTATATATAACTATGTACATGGCATATGTACAATGTATTTTTGTATTTTTAATTTTATACTTTTTATATGATTTTTGTTTTGTTTCCTTTTATTTATTTTATTTACAATATATAGCATAGAGTATTTACAAAAAAAATTAGAAAATTTATTTATAAGGTTAAATAAATAAGGAAGGTGGTCTATGTACATGGTGAAGGGATGTTTTTGGTCTTTTTGATTTTTAAATTTTTATTTTGTTTTTAATAGCTTCTAAATATATACAAAATATGTACAATCATATTTTTGGGTGAGGAAAATATAATTTTTATTTATTTACAAAAATATATACACATGAGCCCCTATCTCCCTCTACTTGGCTTTTATGCGGTCATGCCCATGCTGAGCCCTCCCTTGGGTTAGGTTGCTCAATATTTATTCTAAATATTTCCCTCTTTTTCTTTTTCATCTTTATTCTTTTATTTTTGCACAAAAACATGCTAATTATAAGTATTTACAAGATGCATGCTTTTGCTAACTTTTCCTATTTACACATATCTACATGCATTTGCATAGGTTTTTGTAGCTAAAATATAAGAATAAAGAGTGATGAATGGGTATTCATCAAATATCTGCATCAGTGTAGCCACAAAGTTTGGGATCCGACCTCCCAAACACAGGACACATACTTAAGGTGACTCTCAAGCCTCCCAATGGTCCTTCCCAAGATTGGACATGAATCTGCTCAGCATGGGCTATGTCAGGTCTAGTGCAAACCATGGCGTACATGAGGCTCCCAACGACGGATTGGTATGGGATCTTGGTCATCTCTGCTTTCTCCTCAGAAGTAGAAGGACATGAATCTTTGGTTAACTTGAAATGAGAGGCTAAAGGCGTGCTGACAGGCTTGGCATTCTTCATGTTGAACCGCTCCAACACGAGTTCAACATAGCTCTCTTGTGACAACCACAACATATGATTCTTCTAGTCCCTTGTAATCTGCATCCCAAGGATGTGACTAGCCTTGCCCAAATCTTTCATCTCAAACTCTTTGGAGAGTTCCCTCTTGAGCTTTGCAATCAAGTTGGAATCATGACCTACAATCAACATATCATCCACATATATCAAAAAAATGACGAACATGTCATTGGGAAGACGATGAACATATACACATGGGTCGGTTGTAGTCCTCTTGAAGCCCTGCTTTCCCATGAAAGCATAAACTTCAAGTACCATTGTCCCGGGGCTTGCTTCAAGCCATATAGACTCTTCCTCAACCTGCAAACCATGTGCTCTTTCCCTTTCTCTTGAAAACCATGTGGCTACTCCATGTAGATCTCTTCCTTTAAATCACTGTGAAGAAACGTTGTCTTCACATCCATATGCTCCAGCTCAAGGTCCATGCTAGCAACAAGTCTTAGCAACATTCTCACTGAATTCATCTTCACCATTGGGGAGAAGATCTCATCATAGTCCACTCCTTCTTTCTGGTTGAACCCTTTCTTCACCAATCTGGCCTTGTATTTCACCTGCTTGCCACTGTCATCTGACTTCAGCTTGTAAACCCATTTATTCTTCAAGGCTCTCTTCCCTTTAGGAAGCTCAACAAGGTCATAAGTGTGATTTTTCTTGAGAGATGACATCTCTTCGTTCATTGCATTCTGCCAATGACCCTTGTCCTTGTGCATTTGTGCCTCCTCAAATGTGTATGGCTCACATGCATCTGTGAGCATCACGTACCTGGAAGTGGGGTAACGAGATGATGGCTGACGTACCCTCTCAGATCTCCTGACCTGAGGCTCTGCTGCATCTTCATGTGGATGAGGCTGCTCCCCCTGCCCTAGGTCCCCTGGACCTGCATCAACGGGGTCTGTATCTGGCTCGTGTTGCTCTAGTTGTCCATCCTCTCCACATGTACCATGTACCAGAGAGGGCTTCGTGTCCTCATCAGTGTCATCATCAAGGGAAAACTCATCTGCATCACCACTCTCAGTGGTGTCCTCAGCCAACGTCTGGTTCTCATAAAAGATCACATCCCTATGCCTGGTGACTATCTTCTTCCTTGGATCCCAAAGACGGTATCCAAATTCCTGATCTCCATAGCCAAGAAAAATACAAGGCACCACCTTGTCATCCAACTTCTTCCGCTGCTCCTTGGGTACCAACGCATAGGCTTTGCATCCAAACACCCTAAAATGCACATATGAGGGGTCCTTCCCTGTCCAAACACACTCTGGAATCTTGAGGCCCAAAGGAACTGATGGAGATCGGTTGATCAAGTAACATGCGGTGCGAACCGCCTCAGCCCAAAAGGTCTTGGGCAACTTCGCTATCTTCAGCACATATCGAACTCTCTCAAAAATGGTCATGTTCATCCTCTGAGGTAGACCATTGTGCTGGGGTGTTCCTGACTCTGTCCTCTCATGCCTGATGTCGTGCTCAGCACAATAGCCCTGAAAGCTATGGGAGGTGTACTCTCCCCCATTGTCCGTGCGTAGACACTTCAACAATTTCCCTGTCTCGCGCTCAACCATGGCATGGAACTTCTTGAAGCAATCAAACACCTAATCCTTCGATCTCAGCATATACACCCACATCTTCCTAGATGCATCATCAATGAAGGTGACAAAATACCTGTTGCCTCCCAAAGAGGTCGTGTCCATAGGACCACAAACGTCAAAATCAACCAACTGTAGAAGATCTCCCTTCACCTTGGATCTGGCTCTGTATGGCGCACTCCTGCTCTTCCCAACCTCACATGCATCACAAGGAGACAAGGTGATGTCATTGTGGCAGGGAATCAACTCTCTCTTGTTAAGAAGCTGCAAGCCCTTCTGGCTCATGTGGCCAAGCTGACGGTGCCACAAATCTGAATTATCTGCTTCACTAGCATGCACACTGCCATCTATGACCTTCACTCTAGTCATATAAAGCGTGTGACACAACCTGCCTCTCGCCATGATGAGAGAACCCTTGCTTATCTTGCACTTGTTGTCGGCAAACTTCATATGGTAACCTTCACTATCTAGCTGCGAGCCAGATATAAGGCTAAGCCACACATCAGGAACATGCCTCACATTCTGGAGTGTCATTGAGCACCCAACATCCGTCTGAATCGAGATGGTGCCCATGCCAATGATCTTAGAGTAACTTTCGTTACCCATCAAGACTCTCCCGTAATCACCACTGGTGTAGGTGGTAAAGAACTCCCTGTGTGGATTCACGTGATAGGAGGCGACCTTGTCAACGACCCACTCCAAATCGCTCCATGCATGCAAGCACTGGTCCTGGATGGTGAGAATCACCTCTTCTGCACTATCATCTACCACGACTGCTGCTACATTCCCATCTTCATTTTTCTGATCTTTCTTCTTGGCTTCAGCTTGCTCTCTTTTCCAAGTTCTGCAATCTCTCTTCCAATGACCGGGCTTCTGGCAGTGCTGACACTTTCCTCTGCCCTTGGACTTGTCTCTAGATGTATGCCTCTCCTGTGACGCTCCTCTGCTATTGGATCTTCCTCTCCTCTCAACTGCATACACATTTAAAGAGGAGGATGCCTCTTCCGAAGAGCGACGTATAATCTCCTCATTGAGGAGACTGCCCTTGACCATAGCCATGGTCAACTTGCTTTCGCAGAGTTGCTCACGGTGGCTACTAGAATCTCCCAACTGTCTGGCAAAGAACCCAACAAGAGAAGTGCCTGCAACTCGTCATCAAGTACCAACCCCATAGAAGTCAACTGATTGATAATGTTTTGAAAATCGTTCAGATGCTCCGCCACCTTGGTGCCGTCTTTTTACTTCAAGTTCACTAGCTTTCTAATCAAGAAAGCCTTGTTGGTTGTGGTCTTCTGGTCATAGAGTTCGGACAACTTGTCTCATTACTCCTTCGCATTCGTCTCTTCGATCACATGATGAAAGAACGACATGTCAAGCCACTTCGGAATGGTCCCAATGGCCTTTCGGTTCAACTTTGTCCACTCGCCCACGGACATATTTCTCTGGCTTGGCGCTCTCTCCCTCCACGGGATCGTGGAGGTCTTTGCAATACAAGATGTCTTCCATCTTCGCCTTCCAAATCTGTCAGTTGCTGCTTGTGAGTTTAATCATAGTGCCTTCATCATCTTTGCCCATTTTGCACAATATGTGCTCTGATACCACTTGTTGGGGATAATTTGGGAGGACAATCAACCCCAGGATATATCCCACTAAATCTGTCCTGCAGCAAAGATGGCACAACAAAATATATGTTCCCCACACGGGAACTCAATGGCAACAATCACAATCAAGCACACAAGCAACCACAAGAGACAAAGATTTTACGTGGAAATCCTTACTCGATGTGAGTAAGGGAAAAACCACAGGGCAAAACCGGCAATGATTCTGCTACGGTCAAATGGAGCCAAAGTTCTTCCCGATTTTGTTGCCCACAAAATTGAGGTACAAGCCACACACACAATGATAGTTCTTCTACAAGGAACTAACTATCTATTGGTATCCAAAATACCAAAGGTGTGCTCAAAACAAGATTGATGGACTGACTCTCCTTGTGGGCTCTCGGATGGAGACCCAAACTCGGCTTCGGCTCCTTGATGTCGTCCGCAACGACCTCTGATGGTTGCTCCCACTCGAGCTCGCCCAAAACCACTACTCTTCCCAAAACTAATGCCGCAGCCCTAGCTGCTGCTCCTCTCGAACCCGGCTGCTGTTGTTCTCCGAAATGGAGAGGAGGTGGCATTCTTTGTTCTGAAAATGAGAATAGGGCACGGAAGGGAGGCCACTGGAATGGTTCACGCTGTGCGTGAAACCCCCTGGAATTGGGGCTGCAAAAAACTGAAAACATTGCAAAGATACCCTTCAAAAAAGGGCAAAAGGCTGCTCTCTATGAATTTCCAAGTTGAGGCTGGATTGCATTATGCCCAACAGTATTAGAGGTATCATCTTATGCTAATAATACGAAAGACAAGTAGTTGTTCTCTACCATTGGTTGGAAGAACCATACGCATGCTGCACAAAATATCATAAGAAGATCTACTGCTGTTCTTGCATTTAGATCTTCCATTTCTAACCCATATGTAGTTTTACATTTTAACTATATTAGCATTTAGATAAAAATATCATGTCAACTTGTTTCTTGTGTTCCAAGAATTAGCTAGGATCCATAATGCACACTCAATTTTTTAAACATCCTTATTATGAAAGTTGTATTCTTTTTTTCATAATATTTTTTCCAAGATAAAGACGACTCATCCGACAATAAGTATAACTTATTTTACGTTTTCAATGCGAGTGTTGCCATGGAAATGAATATAAATTAGGGTTTTTATCAGTTGTGCCCCTCAGAGATATTACAATTTCAATTATGCCCCGTCTCTTTTTTGAAATATCAGTTGTGTCCCTACCTTCTCGCAAAATTCACAGTTCTGCCCTTTTGTAATATCAGTTATGCCCCTACTTTACTTTAACAAAACCTTCATTAATCATTAGTGGTCGCATTTCAATCGCTACCTTTTTGGCTTATGTCTGCTTTGACGTATTCTAACCTTCATTAATCATTAGGGCATGTTTGGTTGTAGGGTTGGGTTGGGCTGGGTTGGGCTGGATGAATGGTAATCTGTGAGGAGGAAGTACCCTTGTGAATAGTAACCAGGGTTGGGCCAACCCTGCCCAACCCTGCAACCAAATCGCATTTCAATCGCGTACTCTTTGGAAGGAAATTGGAATTTAGAATCCCGTTAGAAATGCAATGTCGCCATCAATGTAAGAACTTTCTTTATTCTCCTAGTCAAAAGCACGTAATCTTTGAATGAAATTATTTGCAAAGAATCTAACTATTGTCACAAATGGCAAGCTGTCACACCCCTAAAGTTTAGATTGCAAAGATGCATGCATTTTGTACAGGGTAACGCGTGTTACATGCAACTGTAGCATAATGCAAATTTCAAAGGTATATCGGAGTCCACGAAGTCGAATTTCGGAAAATTCATCTTGATAATGGACGTGTGATAAGGCGTGAGACCGCACGTAGCGCGAATATTTCGAATATGTTCGATAACATATGAACTTACCAGTAGAACTATCCTGAAAGTCAAGCAAGGACAACACAAATTTTTTGGCATAAAAGGAAACCTCAAAGTTTCGACACCACGGAATAGCTTTGAAGGGAATTTTATCCGATTTTGGTTGGAGCAATCTTGATGACCTCCATGAAAGCTTCACCTGAAAAGCTTCACCTCCATGGGATGGAATCAAGAGTCGCTTCGCTATCCATTCACGAGCTTGTCTATTTAGAGTAGTAATTAAAGCCTTGATAAATTAATAATGAAATAATTGTTGATTTATCAATGAAAATTAATTTAAATTAAAGCATTAGTTGTTGTGTTTTTACAACAACATCTTAGCCATTGAAAGAAACACAAATCAATCTCAACCATTGATTGTGTGTTGTCCATGTATTGGGATCCATGGACTCTCAAAACCCTATATAAGAAGAGGCATCCCTTGCTCTTCAATACACACAATAATGAATGCTCTCTCTCTCTATTTCTCTACATGCCAAGCCTCTTTCTCTTATAATGGTCGTCTACCATGGAGCCATTGTAAGAGTCGTCATCGACGCGGCATCCTCGTTATGCTGTCGGATCATCTACTCATGGATCTCCATCTCCTTCGGTGCATCTCGCTCGTGAAGAAGATGTTGGATCTCGTGTAACGAGATCAGGAGATCCGTTGCTTGGATCATCAACATGGATTGCGAGGAGCACACGTCTCATCAACGCGCTTGCAAGTGTCTCCTCCTTCGGATCAGACTTGAGATAGGAGGTCTCTTGGTTTATAGACTCGATCGCAACCACTCTTCAAGAGGTAATCCCATTTCTTATTTGTGGTTTAGATGAAACGATTTGAGAAGTGTTCTTGGATCATGTGGTTTCGTTAAATGAAATTTTTTTAATTCTGCTGCCCGGAGAAACTAGTACGACTAGTCGCTCTCGATCGCATTCGATGCGATCCACACGCTTCCGTATTGTGCTTAAGGATTATTTCATTATCTTTCAAGTGGTATCAGAGCCAGGTTTACGGTGTTCTTGGATATGATCCATGAACCTACAAAAATTTGGGCTCGTTTGGGTTCGTGAAGATTTTAGCATTTCAATTTTTGCAGACCTGTCTTGTGATAAATTTTTGATCCTGTTTAAAATGTTTAAACATGAGATAATGTTCCCCATTAAACAAGGATAATGTGGAATTTTAATTTGCGCAATTTGGATTCCGTTTGCTCAATATATGATCATTTTATTGACCATATGTCCACTGTTTCGGGGATGCCGATTAGAGACGTAATTAAGATGTTAATTATGATTTTAAAATGCCTGGAAATGTATGTTTATGACATGATCTAGTTTTTAAATCAAGTTATCAATCTCTAAAAATTGATTTTGCTTAATTTAGATTTAAAATGAATGAGATATGCTATTTTTAGTTAGTGAGGGTCACTGCTGGAAATTGCATTATTATCCAAAACCTTGTGATTGGTGTTTAAAAAAATTATGAAATTAATATTAATTTCTTGGAATAATTGTGGATAATATTTGAGAAATATTAGAACAATAATTATTTCTTTAAATTACATTACCTCAACTAATGAATGATTAGATTAGATCTAGATCACCAATTGGTTGCTTGATACACTTTCAACAAACTTGTTACTTGAATAAGCTTTGAGAATTTATCTAGCAAATTTCCTTATAATCAAAATGGTTTTGACTATTACTATATGGTATAATTTCGGTTGAAAAACTGATGTTCATCTCATGTACAAAGCGATTGACTCGGCAATGTTTTTTCCTGAGGCGGATATGGTGTCTAGTCGGGGAGCATTGGGTTAGCAAGTTGCACCGTGTGCGGTCTGTCCCACTCCCGCCTGTACTGGCCATGACAACGGGTAGGGAACGAATGATTCTTGAGAGATCATGATGTATTTTCTAATTATTAAAATTCAAATAATATGTAGTTTGAGATGATACCACTAATTCAAGTAACAATCAAGTTTGATGATTAAATTGGATTGATAATTGATTTAATGAGATTAAATTAATTACATCCAATTGAAACACTCTATTATGAATAGATGTGTATTTCTCTTTGGAAGAATTAATTGCATGAATATGTTTCATGATAATTAATTAAAATTTGAATATGAGGTGGAGGATCGCATAAGTGGCATCCATGGTCTCCCCTCAAGGCGAAAGGTTCCAAAGCCAGATATTGTATATAGGAGACGCCTGTCCGAAGTGACAACTCCTCCATACAATCTATTTGGATCGGGATCTTTGCTTCTCGAAAGAGTAAGGACGTATGCGTAATGACCCCATATCGACTCCTCATATTATTGGGACGATATCGGATTGCGCATAGCGAGTTGTATTCCTGTTGACGGTTGGTTCAATTAATGACGGGTCAACATCACCTTAGGGGTGTGGGCACGGGTGTTAAAGATCGAATTGCGAGATGCAAGTGAGACTTACAAGGCGGAATGTGTTCCCTCTTCATTTAATCCGAGTTACAGGTTCTTATATTATTGGGATGTGACAAAGATAAGAAAGGAGATCACAAATCTTGCTTGAGATATAATGGTAAGTATATCTCTTACATTGAAAGTGATTAAGGGAATGAACTTTCAGTGTTGACATGACAAGACAACTTTGATATAAAATTCTTAAATCAAAGTAAAATGTGTATATATATATATATTTATGCAAATATCTTATTTCAGATAATCCTCATAAAAACTCACTCAGTACTATACTCAGTAATAACCAATAAAATATCATGGATTGGATCCATGATCAAGATATTGTACTTGCAATTGGACACATAATATATATGGTAGCAAAATGCAAGTTTCCTCATAATAATGAGGTATAACAATTAAATTGATAATAGGACTACAACCCTAGGGTTTGTATGTCTCTATAATCTTGATCTCTCATCGAATGTACTTTGGAAGTGACATATCGATGATGATCATAATTGTCAAACAATCCTTATAGAATTCTAAGGAGATGTTCTGTCATACACATGTGCTCTTGACATTTAATCATGAATGACATGGTTCACTGCATTATGCAGAATGGTGTCTCTACAAGAGATGAAGTATTCAAATTGTTTGAATACCAACCTGAACCTAAGTCTTTAAGAGTTAAGATGTATGTAGATATGATGAGTGTCATGATCCTACTATCTATACTCTAGTCATTCATGAAGCTTCATAATGTTCATATTGCATGAATTAAATGAAGCATATATAAATGTTGAAATACTCTTATATTGAAATCTTTTGAATTCAACATAAGAGATCCTTTGTCTTAAGCAATGGTTGTTTAGAGATGAAAGGAGCACAGTGGAAGCATGGATCGGACCTAGGTTAGAAGGAAAGTCAAAGAGTTGATTGTACTTCTATGGTTTCCACACATATGACATCCAAAGATTTGGATGAATGCCAATACTGCAATGAACTGATGTGTTGATAGTATGACTATCAAGTCTATCTAGATCCTTAGAGAAGGACTTGGATAGTGCATTAGAATAATCTACATTTAATCATTGAAATTGACTTTCTTATTAGATAAGATTAAAAGTCTGATAATAGTATCTCATTATTCTAATAACACTTGCAATTGGTTGCATCTGTATTAGAAGACTAGAAAATTTGATCTTAAGAGTCATCCGCATGAATATTGATGTAATTGTTGCAACAATCTCTATTGGATAAATAGACTTCATATTTTTAGTGGGAGAGCCCTTAATCTTGGAGAATGTCTCTGTGACCTGGATATTATAATACACTCATTGCTTATTTCTAAATTTTGGAAATAAACATAAATTCTGGAATAGACCTATCATAAAGAGTTATGATGAATATATTTCAGATAGTATTTTGATATCTGGAGGACTCTACTAAATTAGAAAATTAATGAATAGTTCATTAACATTTCTAAACATTGAAGATTAAACCTTATAAGATCAATAGGAGGATAAAGATCATTTGACAATGATCCAGCATCAAGCCTTGCACATTTTTCTGTTAATGTGATTAATAGACTAGTAAGAGATGAAACTTTAGATTGTCTGAAGGTTCAAATCTTACATACTTGTGAATATTATATTCAAAAGTGAAAATGTCCAATACACCCTTCCTTGGAATGGTGCAAGATGTCAAGGTATTCAGGATCTCATACATACTGATGTATATATATCATCTATATCAAAGTAAACATTAATGATATATGATATCCATTGATGATTATTTGTGATATGAGTTTTCTTTCCTTCACCTAAGAAACCTTTGAAGTGTTCAAAGATTTCACAATTTTGGTTTTGAACCAAAGTATGAAGGAAGATGAAATGAATTTGATCTAACCTAGGTAGCTTGTACCTATTAGATGAATTCAGGGAATGCCTTATGGAGATATGAATATCATTCCTATCTCAATCCTCCTAATGTACCTAAACTTAATAGAGTTGTAGGGAGATACAATTTTTTATCATGCTTGACATGATTTGATCAATGATGAATCTTAGCATAATTACCTTTTAGTTTTCAAGGTATATATGTAGTAGAGACTACAATATATATCCTTAATAAGGTTCCAGGCAAGTAAGCTGGAATTCAGCACCTGAAAGTGCTACTTCATAAGGGAAATAGTGGGTGGTATTGGATACCGGCTTTATGACCTTGAGATTCTTAAAAGATCGCATCTATGAGAATGTGATTCTTAGAGGATGAGACTCTTGAGAATCAAGATGAAATGAAGTGAAGGAACTCATTTAATCTTGAGAAGATAATGAGGATCCTAAAATTGGAAGCTAAAAGGACAATTAAAGATGAAACACTAATTCATCTTCAAATAAGTTTAAAGATGGATTCCATGTGTCATTTTAATCTGACAATGATTTGACTTCATGTGATGAAGCTTTTGAAGATCATAGCATGGAAAGATGGATGTTAGCAATAAAATCTAAATTAGACTTCATATACAAATGTTGTATATGGACCCTCAAGAATCCTCCTATATGGGTAAGACCCATTAAGGTGTAAATGGATCTTCAAGAGAAAGAGGGAATCTGATGAGAAGGTAGGAACCTTCAAAGCACGGCTCGTAGCCATGAGCTATACAACGATTGCTTGCGATGAAACTTGCTCTTCAATGACCATGCTTAAACCCATCAGAATATAGCTAACCCTAGCTACACAACTTGACTATGGCATCTTAAAGATGTGAGTCAAGATTGCATTCCTCTATGAATACCTCTTTGAGGATCTTCATGTGAAGTAGACCCATGGCTTCATTGTTGAGGAAATCAAGGTGTGCAAGCTAAAGAACTCCATCTTTGGACTCAAAAAGCTTCTTGTAGATTGGAACATAAGATTTGATGAAATTACAAATGTCATGATTTTAGATGGAATCTTGATGAACCATGTGTAGCTTAGTGGGAGTGCCATTTGTGTTCATCGTGCTAAATGTAGATAATATCCTAATCATTTAGAATGATATAAGGATGATAATAAGTGTTTTATAGATTAGATATTCCATATCTTGAGATATGATCTCAAGGATACATCTTAGATCTTAGTTCTGAAGTTGTTCAGAAGCAAAGAGAAGAGGATATTGGGACTGTCACATTTGTAGTTACCTTGGAAACCCCAAGGAAGGCTTCCTTTCCTTAAGATATGGTATTGACCTATCTGAAGGGATAGTACCTCAAAGAGTTGGGGAAGTGAATGCTAGAATTGCTTGCACTTGTGCATCAGTTATGATAAGCTGAGTGTATGATAGATGTGTACAAAAGACAGATGTCTGTCATACAGTGGGAGTAGTAAATGTTACTAATCCTACTAAAGAGATAAAACACTTGATTGCAGTAATAACAATATCTTCAAAGATGAAAGGATTTTTGAGATAGTGATCTTAAAAGTCTGATCTTCAAGAACTTAAGACTTTATAAATAGTGATCTAAAAGGTCTTAACTATGGATACCTTAGGAGATATAGATCTCTAGGAATAAGGGTATACTGATAAGGATTATGAAAATATTGGTTATATTAATTGTTAAGCTATAGTATCAAGGACACTATAACTGACAAGATTGAGTATAGGTTGCATAAGATGCAACATTCGCATTGGATGTGAGTGCTATTTTAGGGGATATGCAAGTGCCATAAAAGGACTTGGCATAGTCTCTCGGGAACGGAGTGACTGATCAGCTTACATAGCTATTGTTTCTAAATAGCCTATAATTGTCACATGAGTGTGGGTTTAAATGATTAGCCCATTAATGGCTCTTTGGGCCAGTAGAAGATTGATGGACATGCGAGCCCACGACGAGCCATTATGCAATAAATGTTATTGCGAAAGTCATTCCCTGATCTGAATGAAGAATAAATAATTTGCATAATAGGTCCCTCTGTACAATTAGGGTCATGTACCATGACCATCTTAATAATCATATAGCTGTTGATTCAATAATTGAATCATAGAGGCTGGTGTCTGGATGAATATCTAAGGAGTTAGATTGAGGACTCATCAAACACCGTCAAATGATTGTTAAGAGATGATCTCCATCCTAAGTAGGAGATGACAATCCTTTTCTCATATAGGTTGATATCTGACTGACCTCTTGATGTAGGTCCTCTACATAGGAATAGAGATTCAGAGGTGTCAGATTAGCTAAGTCAAAGGGTTGACTTAACGAGATCAAGATGACTGAAGTCCTATGTTGTATGCTATCACGATATAGGCGTGCATCCTCTGACCGGAGACAAATGTGTTACTATATGTCTGAATGTGTACATTTGGCAGACCAATAGGTTGATGACCTAACCAAGGTCTATATACCGGCGAGCTGGTGTGCATATAAGGCATTTGAGTAATACGATCTCTCAAAGGGATCATACAGGTTCACTACTGAACCGGAAGACATGAGCTCACTCATGAGATATTGGGAAGAATTAAATTTCATACACAGTCGTCTCGCTTTAGAAGCTTGACTGAATTTGGAGGTTTGATATATGCTTTTGAAAAGTATATGATCAACACCTAACCAAGGGTCTATATACCGGCGAGCTGGTGTGCACATAAGGGCATATGAGTAATACGATCTCTCAAAGGGATCATATAGGTTCACTACTGAACCGAAAGACATGAGCTCACTCACGAGATATTGGGAAGAATTAAATTTCGTGCACAGTCGTCTCGCTTTAGAAGCTTGACTGAATTTGGAGGTTTGATATATGCTTTTGAAAAGTATATGATCAACACATGGGTATGATATATGCTTTAGGAAAGTATATGATCGATATGGTATCCTAATGATCGAATGAGAAAACTTAATGATAAAACCCTGAAGGAGACAATCTAAAAAGAGATCTAAAACTTCGAATTTAGTCTAGGTCTTCCAGTATGCAGAATGTACAGGTATTGGGAATACCCGAGGGTGATGTGATCATAAACGATTGTATAACTATGACGCTTCCATTCCTAGAGAGTGATGAAACGGATTTGGATTTTAGTGACTCCTCTCGTAGAGAAGTGACCTAATCTTAGTCCAAATGTTGGACATTGATCTGAATATGATTCAGATACAGTGAGAAGATTAGATTTACGATCTTGATTTAATCAAGCATCTATGGGAGGTCTGCAAGATCTGGATTTGAGATTTGATCTCAATGTCCAAGTCACTATATGTGTAACAATACAATCTCCCTATCCTTATCGACAAGTATCCGCGGAGAAAGCGCATCATCCTTGAAAGAGTTCAGGGATAATTTCATTGTTGATATATGTATCCAAGCATCGAGAAAATTGATAATTAAATGTGATTTAATTATCATAGATAATATGAATTTGATTCATATTATAAGGAGAGATATCTAAGATAATTAAATATGATTTAATTATCAAAGACGTGAACAATGTGAATGCCATTCATATTATTTGGGCACATGAGAATAGAGATCCAAAAGGATTAAATGTGATTTAATTATCATGATATTAATAATGTGGATAGCACTATCCATATTAATCATATATATTATAAATGTGATTTATAATATATTAAAGAGAGCATATTGATATTTATATTTGTTGATTAATTGTTAATGTTAATTAAATTCAAATTGAATGATTAATTGAAAATATAATTATATTTAGTTTTGGGTTGTGAATGAGATTCACATAATTTCAACGGCATGGTTGATATTTTTCATAAGATAATTTGGCATTATTTTTTGGTGAAAATATTGTCGACAAGAGATGATGATATATATCATGAGATAATGAGATCTCATGATAATTAGAAGAGATGGACCAAGTCCACCAAAGAGAAGTGGACGGCTACAACTCTCCATAAGGAGAAGAGTAGCCGTCCCCTCTTTTGAGGAGATTGGTTTATTCTCTTCATTATCTTTTCTCTTATCAAATATTATTTAATTTGAAATTAATTTTGTTGATTTATTAATGAAAATTAATTTAAATTAAATCATCAGTTGTTGGGTTTTTACAATAACATCTTAGCCATTGAAAGAAACACAAGTTAATCTCAACCATTGATTGTGTGTTGTCCATGGATTGGGATCCATGGACTCTCAAAATCCTATATAAGAAGAGGTACCCCTTGCTCTACAATACACACAATAATAAATTCTCTCTCTATTTCTCCACATGCCAAGCCTCTCTCTCTTATAATGGTCGTCTACTATGGAGCAATTGTGAGAGTCGTCATCGACGCAACAGTGTCGTTGTGATGCCGGATCATCTACTCGTGGATCTCCATCTCCTTCAGTGCATCTCACTCGTGAAGAAGATGTTGGATCTTGAGTGATGAGATCAGGAGATCTGCCACTTGGATCATCAACATGGATTGTGAGGAGCACGCGTCTCATCAACGTGCTCGCAAGTGTCTCCTCCATCGGATCAGACTTGAGACAGGAGGTCTCTTGGTTTAGAGACTTGATCGCAACCACGCTTCAAGAAGTAATCCTATTACTTGTTTGTGGTTCAGATGAAATGATTCGAGAAGTGTTCTTGGATCATGTGGTTTCATCAAATGAACATTTTTTAAATTTCGTTGCCCTAAGCAACAAGTGCGACTAGTCCCTCTCGATCGCATTCGATGCGATCCACATGCTTTCGTGATGCTCTTAAAGATTATTCCATTATCCTTCACTAATAATATGAACACAATAATAAAATATACGAATACCATAGAATTAAATAAATCAACATATTTGATAATAAAAAATTTATCGTCAAAACAATAATGTGATTTTTAACAAAGTCAGCTGATTTCTAAACTTGGCTCTAATACCATATTGTAGGAAAAAAATTTAAGCACAACATAATGGATTCGGTAAAAAATAATGATTCACGAGTTACTTCCTTCCATCAAAATCAACAAATCAACATGATGGAGATGATGAGGAAAAACAATAGCAATCCTTTCTTACTTTAGTTTCTCCCTCCCTTGATCCCAAACTTTTAAGACTCACTCGAATGGTGGAGAGTTTTGATAGTGGCTCTCTTTGAATTTCTTTGATTCGGTGTATTGCATAGGAGCCATCATGTCTCTTTTTAGGGTTAGAGTTGGAGGGTTCAAAATGATAACAAACCCTATCATAACTGACTCATGATAACCCACTAACCATCAATGTGGATTAAGATAATGCGGTTAAGATTTATCCTTGACTCGATAAAATCCAATATTTATTACGTCATAAATATTGAATATGGACCACATATAGGATACATTCGAATAGAGGAAAGAGAAGGAGGGATGAGAAGGAGGAGGAGGACGAAAAGGAGGAGGAGAAGGGGAAGGGGTTGACTAGGATCAACCACAAAAAATGAAACAATAAAGAGACGCCATGTGGTGCTCCCCATTGCATGACAAAACATAATGCATACAAATGCATAAATCCATGGCAAATATACTAAAAATAGTAAGTAACTTTAAATCAAGAATATATTATGAATAAAAATGGTAAATAATTTAATAAATAAGTTATTTATGACTTTTTAAAACAATCAATTTAACTTAAATAGTTAAAAATATAAATATGTATCATTAATTTAATATATTAATAAAGGATTATAAGTATCTTATTACTTTTGTAATAAGATTATTTATAAGGTAATTAAATAGCGATATTTACAATATAGGTAAAATTAACCTATGCACTACATTTATTCATTTTTTTTTACTCTTTAACTTTTATAATTCTTTTTCTGGATTTGATATAAAATTACTATAAAATAAAAGAAATATATTAAAAATACAAATATGTACAAAATAAAAAGAATATAAAACAAACATGGCTAATATGTAGTTATACAAATGCCATAATACCTCGAAAAAGCAACGTTCATTTCTTAACTCTGATTTTAATAAAAAGAATCCATCCATGCTCGAGTCGTAGACACTCGCACAGTGTTCCATTTTTAAAAGATAACATCATTTCGCAGTTTGGTATACTGAAGATTTTGATCTCATACGGAGGCAGCCACTTCATCAGCAAATATGATAAGAAACTTGTCAAGGAGTACGACATTGAGCATCGTGTCACGTTTCCTTATTAACAACAATAATGGTCTGCATGAATTGTCAAATAGAGCAATCAATACTATCCTGCAGAACTTGTGAGGCCGGGTAGAAAGAACTGATCATAACTCCTGGATTCAATTCTTTGGGCTTCTAGAACCGCCTACAAGTCTCCTTTGGGCATGTTACCCTACCGTCTTGTATATGGAAATCCTTGCCATATTCCCGTGGAACTCATTTATGAACTATCTTTAGAAATTACATATCTATAACAATGACTCACAAAAAGATGGTCAGAAAAGAACGATAGACCTAAACAAGCTCCTAGAATTTTGCAACTACACATATGACAACAGCTTGATATACAAAGAGAAGGTCAAACAATGGCACAAACATCACATCATATGAAAGACCTTCGAACCTGGACAGAATTGTGCTTGTTCGATAAAAGTTAAAGATTTACCCAGGCAAATAAAAAAGTAAATGGACAAGGCCCTATATCGTTAGAACTGTGCATGGCAATGGAAGAATTCTCGTATCTAAATTGTCTTTTGATGTACAACCATTTATGGTGAACAACCAGTTGCTGAAGCTGTATTTAGAGAATAACACATTCCTGGCCATTGTTGATTCAATTCAAGTTTTGTTTGATGAAGATTCAATAGCTGTAGTGGAGCCGGACAGTGCCTTCAAAATTATTTTTAATTGTTCTTCTTCTTCTTCTTTTCTTCTTTTCTCCTTTTCATTTAATTATTTTAAATTCTTTCATTCTTCCATATTCCACTCATCCTATTCATATGTGCTATACTTAGGATATGCTCTATCCTAGGTATAAGGAGGGTGAGTGTGTTCGGGTTATTCTTCATTGATTTTCCTGCATGTCCCTTAACTTGTTGATATCATGTATATACTTAGGATATTTTTAGACTAAGTATAGGGGGATAGGTCGAGCCTAGTGATTTTGCAAATTCTAATCCTCGATCATCCCCATTTTATATACAATCTACTATACTTGGGATTAGTTGAACCTGAGTATAGGGGGTGATTTACTTATCACTCTTTAGTCATTGTTGTATAGATTTTCCTATGCGCAGTACGAGTTGTCTTCCTTTTTCTCTCGTTGATCGCAATGAGGATATAGCTCAAGCTAAGTATAGGGGGTCGTATATATGTTGTATATACTTTAGCCATAACTCGTGCTTTTATATTTTTCAATAATATAGCTAAAATAATATATGGGTTAGGTTATACAATAAATCAAATATAAAGAATATCACCTGTATACAATTGTATAAAATTTTTCAAAATTCTTTATGTATATTGATTAATAAATAAGGTTAAAAATATTTTGCAAATTGTTTGAAAAATGGCTGTAAAATGTTTTGAAAATCTTTTGAAAATAATTTGGAAAGATTGTGCAAAATGTTTTCGAACCTTTGTAAAAAATTTTGTAAAGATTTGCAAAATTTTGTTTCATTTGTTTGAATAAAATATTTTAAAAAATGATATGCAAATAATTTTGAAAATGTTGTAAAAAATTCTTTAAAAAATCTATACATACTGTTTGAAAAAACATTTGCAAAATGATTTTCAAAGTTTGTAAATGTTCATTAAAATTATTTGCAAAATAAAGTTTCCAAAAACATTTGTAAAAATATTTTCAAACTATTTTGAGAACTTTGTATAGTTGCAACTTTAATAAAATTCTTTAATAAAATTCTTTATAGGTATAACCCTAGTAGATAAATGGGTACAAAATAACTAAAAACTCTTGTACACATCCCCAAGTGTAAAATCTATTCCCAACTCTTGTAAATATGTACACACTCCTTTGTAAATATTTGTACCGAAATCATTCACTAATTCTTTGCTTTAAAAAATCCTTAAAAATTTGCAAAATTTTCAGAACCCAAAAATATTTTCAAAAATTGCACAAAAATGTGTACAACTTTTCTAAAAAATATATAAAAATTTCAGAATTAGAAAATGTCTCACAAAAATATTTTCTTTTCTTGAATTGTTAGCAATTGCAATTTTTGGAATAATAATGGAAATTAAACAAGTCTAAATATAGTCTGAAGATTGAAGCTTGGTCTATACCTTAATCTACTTAATTTCAGAGGAACATGTTAAGGACTGGACATGAGACACTTCAGGTCACCTTGACTAAATTCTCTAGATTCCATGAGACTAAGTTCAGAAGTCGATTTATTGTGACTAAGTAGAACCCTTCATGTCATGGCTCTTGAGACAACGGCTTGACTAGAGACCTTGTACTTAACACTCACCTTAACCCAGATGGATTGATTGAAAAATATTGGAGTCTAAGTCAGGACGATACTGGGCTGCTTCATCAAGGGTAGCTTTGGAACCGTTCTTGGGGACTGCCAAAATCGGCACTTCAACCCACTTCTGGTAGCATGGACATCTAAAGATCAGAGATTAGATTGAAAGAAAGCTTCGGATAAGGAATGGTCTGCTTGCACAACTTTTTCTAAGACCCCAAAACATGGGTGGAATAAAAGATTCTATATCATTCGGGGCACAACACGAATGTAGAGCAATGCGAAGCAAGAAAATATCCAAAAAGAAGCCTACACGAAAAATTTCAAAAAAAATTGATCTTCCAAAAAATTGGTTTTAAATCCTTAGTTAAATGCATGTAAATAACATTAATTTGCATAAATTAACATCCATTTATTGATACATAAATACTGTATAAAGACATGCATTTAATTACATAATAAAAGAATAAAGAAAGGAAAGAAAAAGAATGAAGTCTCAAAGACACCGAGCTAAATCACGAAACCTGGTCATCATGATGACTTAATCGACAAAGAATAAAGTAGGGGGAGATAAGGTCAGAAATTATGCTTAAAATAAAATCTACAGACCTAGAAACCCTATGTCTGCACACCCTGTATATAACATTTTGGGCCCTATTTTATTTTTTAATTTGAACACATCAAATTAATAAACTTTGAAGATGAAAGTTGTACATAAAATACAAAGAAAAATACAAAATTTACTTCATTCAAAAATAATACATAGTACACTTGGGATACTCAGAACAAAAAGCCATAAACAAAACTTCTCAGACATGTTTCTCCTCCCTGATGACTCAAAAATGTCCAAACTCGCATTTATTGTTCATAAATTTAAATCATATATTTAATGAAGATAGTTTCATTTAATTTGGAGCTAGGATGCAGAAGTTGGCTTTTGGGTCCCTATTGTACTGTATACATGTATATAATATTCAATATATTTATTCTTTATCTTTTTACATTTATTATAATTTTAAATATTTGTAAATAACGTTCAAAATTTATTTCAATAATAAACATACAATAAAATCATTAAAAATTAATTAAATTAATTAAATATTAAAATACATGTGTAAACTACACCTATGTGATACACGTACATAATTATTTAAGTAAATAGATAAATTTAGAAAATTAAATTTAAAATATGTAAATATGTAATTGAATAAGTTATTAATAAAAAAATTATGTATACAAAATAACAAAATATACAATACAAAATAAAAATAAAATATACTAAAAATAGGTAAATTTACCTATGTATATACATCTAAATATCAATAAATAATAAATAACTTTATAAAAATAAATAAAAATCAAAATAAAATGACAAATATTTTGTATGTTTTAACCAATAAATTTAAAAATTATTTATTAGTTTCAATGAATCAATAAGGGATTTCTTTCATTCTTTTTCCTAAATGGTCCACGTGGACCAACCAAAGATCCAACGTTTGTTGATCGGGCAGGTCAACTGTCATCGCATCAGTCCCTGCCCATGTCAGACTCGTGACCCTCCTGACTTCGCCCTATTTCCATTCTTTCCCCACTACACTTTCTTCCTCGAGCTCCCTGATGAAGCCACATTTCATCATCTTTATTCTATCATTTTGGCATCAAAAACCCTAGCAAATGCGAGTAAATAACATTAAAACCACCGTCTTAGCATTCATGCATGTGCATCTCATTAGTGTGTAAAATACTATAATTAGAGCCAAAATTATAGAAAAAATAAAAGGAAAGAAAAAGAGGAAAATGTTGTAAATATTTTATGACCCAAACCCCCGAGACCTAGACATATTGATGAATAGGTCGACAAGGAATAAAGTAGGAGGAGATAAGGGTCAAAATAACTTTTTATTTATTTATTCTTTATTCAATTTTGGGACTTATTTTTGGTTCCACTTTTTATACATCAAATAAAGAAACTTTGTACATGAAAGTTGTAGATAATTAAATAAATAAAAATACAAAATTGATTTCATTGAAAAAGAATGTACAGATAAAAAGTTATGGTCTGAATAAGATTCCAAAACTCCAACTTCCCAGACCCGTATCTTGCAAATAAAAACTCGAAATATACAAAATCACCTTTAAATGTATATAACATAAAATAATCTATTTAATGGAGGTGGTTTCGTATTTTTCGGAGTTACGGTTTGAAAGTTGAGTTTTGGACCCTACTTGTATACTTGTACAGATAAAAATATTCATTTTCTTATTTATTCATTATTTTTATAATTTTATACTTTTATAATTTTGTAAATATTATTTATAATATATATGTACAATAAAATCAGAATAAAAACCCAAAAGAAACATAAAACAAAAATACCTATATACCATACATAGGTATTCTACCTATATACATACTTGTATAAACTATACTTTTATTTTATTAAATATACAAATTATATCAGAAAAATAAAACAAAAATATATTTATGTGTATAAAAGTATTTTACAATTTTATAAAATACTAAACAAAAATAAATAAAGTAAAATCACCAAAATAAAAATAAAAAAATAAAATATATAGATATTATACCTACAAAGGGTATAAAAGTAAACTTGTAAAAATATACATCCTAAAATTAATTAAAAATCATTATAAAATACTTTAGAAAATAACAAGCATTTTTTATTTCATAATCTAAAAATAATAAAGTCATTTACTAGTTTTAAATTAATTTCTAAATCTTTTTCACAGGGTTTTTCCTGGTTGGTCCACGTGGACCAACCAGGAGGCAGTCAGCGTTGACCCTGGGTCAACTACCTGCCTTCCCCGCCTGCCCTTCTGTCAGACCTGGGTTTTCACCCATTTTTGTCGATTTTCTTAGGTCGTGCCTTGCATTCTTTCGTGACAAAATCTTCACGACTTTTCTTCCTCGTTATGTGGTGATTCACGTCCAAGTGAAACCTTGGACTTCGGATCACTGAGGTTTGGGGCACCTCAGTCTCTGAGTCAAACCAAATATAACGAAGCCCAGAGTTCAATTTCAAAATCAAACCCCTCAATCCATAGGATAGATCCCATTCTTGTGCCCTGAAGCTCGAGGAAGGTGACAGCTTGCTCTTGAGCTCTTCAGATTGGTCGAGCGACGCCTGAGGCGGCTCCAGCACCTCCCCCTTCGCCGGCGGTCGAGGTACTTCTTCCCTCCGGTCTACATCGTTGAGGCTGCCACTTCACCCACTTATTTTTCGTGCATTCTATTAGTTTTAGCCTTATGAACAAAAGCCCTCTAGGAATTTTGCATTCCATCGTGTGAATCGCCCTATTGATCTTCCTCGCCAGAGCGCACCTCCGGCCAACCACGCACACGACGATTCTCGCTACGCCTCTGCCCTCTCGAGGTCTAGGCAGTTTGCCATGAACCTTCTAACCATTTTTGCAGGTCAAAGAGCTTTGACTCGAGCCTGGAGGCGATTTTGGAGCCTCGCCGGAGCTCACGGGGCTCTACAGCTCCGCCACCCTCTCGCGAGCACCTCAGCCATCACCGAGGTCTTTTGAAGCCCCCAGGAGGAAGAGGAGACCTCCAGGAGTCCCCAGATCCATTTTGAAGCCCAAACGTCACCAGAGGTCGGAGATCTTGAACGGAGAAGATCGCCTCGCCGGCGTTCTTCTTTGTTCTTGCTCCAAGACTCTCGACCGTTGGATCGCGGCGGAGCTCCAGGTTGAACAGCCGCCGTCCGATCTTCCATCGCCTCAACCGTTCGATCTATTGAGGAGGATCTGATCTAGGCTGTCCATCGCTGAAGCGTCATCGCGCGACCAGGAAGCGCCACATGGATAAGTGGCCAACGCCACACCGTTGGATCGCTGAGAGGGGTATTTTGCATTTCTCACCCCTCGCATTTTTGTATTTAAGATTTAGTCCATAAACTTTTGTCTGAAGCGTAAAATTTTTTGTAATATTTACAAGTAGGCCCTTGAACTTTTACTAATTGCGAAGAGGTCCAGGCCACGTCACCTCACGTGACCAGTTCACGTGAGGCATGGGTATTTTGCACGGATCCCCTTCTTAGTTTGTTTATTTCGTAAAGGTCTATTACATTTTGTATTAAGTGTTAAACTTTAGGTACAATTGTAAGTGAGTCCCTGGAAGTTTTTGAAATTACGAACAGGTCCCTGCCAAGCGCGTGCCAGTCACGCGCCTTGGTGGGTTATTTGCAGAAAGACCCTCTCGGGTCTGGATATTTGTGATTGGGCCATAAAATTAAATATTTAGTGTTAAATTTTGTGGAAAATTGCAGGTATACCCCTGGATGTTTGTGTATTTGCATATATACCCCTGCCAGGCTGAATATTTTTGTGTGTTTGCTCTATTTATTTAAGGCATCATTTTAATCCCTAAAATTTTACAAAAATTCACATAGTCTCCTGTCAACTTGCATTTGCATGCTATATTTTTGCATTTGCATTTTTATTGCATTTTCATATTTATTAAAAACAAAAAACGTGCATTGTTCTTACTGTTTGCATTAGAAAACCCATAAAAATTAGCAAAATGTTTAGAAAAATTCCAAAAAAATTATATTTTGTGTGTTTTATCATCAATTAGTGTCAGTCCAAAAACCACTAAAAATTCAAAACCAAAACCTTAAAAATTAGAAAACCCTAAAAATCTTCATAAAAATCTAAAAAATCATTGAAAATTCACAAAAATATAAACTCAGTTGCTGTGTCTTCCTTATTTTATTGTCTATATTTTAAAATTAACTTGAGGAAGTTTGGGTACTGTTAAGTATTTTTCATCCTCATTTTGATCTCGGCCAGCAACTTAGTCCACTATTTTCCTTTATTTTGCCATTTAAAAATACCAAAAACCTTTTGAAATACCCCCAAAAATCACAAAAAGAGTAAAAAAGTATAAAAAGACCAAAAGGATTTTATTTCTGAATTTTTGAGCATTTTTGTTTATTTTTATAAATACCCTTGTCCTCTCTTTCTCTTGTCTTGTATATATATCCTATCATTGAAAAAGAAAATAAAAAAAATATAAAATCAGTAAACAGAAAACCAAAATACAAAAATAATAAAAAAAATAAAAAAATACAATATATATAATTTAAAACCCACAAAAACATTCACATTTGCATAGTGTAGATAATACATCACATTCACGCACACACACTTGTGGATCTACCCTGCCTTGCTCCCTGTGTTTGAACTCTCTACATACTCATCCCTATACATCTGTTTGTAGAGTTAAAAATAAATTTTAACTTCACATCTGCTTGTCATTTCTTGATATTTATAGCGTGGGTTAATTGTTGATTTTAGTTGGATTTCTGAGTGGTCGACACTTCGAATGAGTTCCCGCTTTGTGTGGAACTTAAGACCGCAGAAATTCGGCTAAATCACTCCCCACATTTCTGATCTCCCCTCAACCCTAGCGCACGTCAACCCCATAGCTTCCACCAACCACACTCCAGCTGCATGCAACAACTTCTTCAAATAGTATCCACCTCCGCCTATATAACGGCGGTCGCCCTCTTTTGAATGTTGATTCTCGATTGCCTTTTATAACCCCAATAGGACCCCATGGTTGATCGACCTTGGTGACAGCATCATCATACCTTCCTTTTCGGTGTAGATAAGGCTGGGAATCATGCAAACCGAGGTTTACTAGAGCACCTTTTGGTGAGTCCTTCTGCTCCCTATCCTGCAGGTATGAGCTATTTCTCTAGATTTTCTAGCGTAATTTTCTTCCAACATTTAGTTTAGTTTCTAATTTTAGTAATTAATATGTAACGTAGCTAAATTTACGGATCTTTATTGGCTAGAGATACAATCTCCAACCCCAATTCATTATATCTTTGACTATTCTGACTCCCCATTTCACCCCATTCTTCATAACCGTCGCCTTCTCCATCAATTTCCTATCATTTCACCCATGATTCTGTAAGAATCCAAGCTTTTGAGCTCCTCACTCTATCTATCATCGGAGCTCTTCCGCCCATTCACACCACAGTGCTTCCAGTTTCAGAAGGGGTCGAGAGCAACCCTCTAGACTCCCTCCATCTTTTTGTGCAAGGCTAGGTCCTCCTCGACCCTCTTGGAGACGAGTTGAAGCCCAATCAGAAGATCCAAGTGCTTCGAGCCCTAAGCCCCCCTCCGATGGGGCTCGGACCTGTTTGACCCTTCCCACCAGCGTGGAGGGACTCCAGAAAGCTCAGAAACCTATTGGCGAGATGATTGGTGGTTGGAGGTGCAAGGAACAATGGATAGAAGTTCACCCTAGTTGAGTTCTTGAGGTGTTCTTCCAAACATCTTAAGGGTCATCCAATCATAGACACGACCCAGATCTAATCTGGGTCGTTCCTTTCAAATGAACCGAAGTCCGCCCATCGTCGTCTGATCGTGCCTTGTGGAGCCCCAAGAACCACTCGATGAAGTGTTATTGGGTAAAATATTAAGTAACCCCACCCCCTTTTGTATTTCCTATTTGGTCTTGTAAATATTAAGTTTAGTTTAAAAATTCATGTAAAAACTGTGTCGTACTCCCACACCTTATTGAATATTATAGTTTAGTCCATGCCAAGATCACTTCACATAGTCCCCCACATGAAGCAGGTCAATATTGTAGTAAAATCCTTCCTGGTTTTGTTATTTCTTTTAGTACTTAAATTTGTAAAATTAGTGTTAACTTTTGGGATAATTTACAAGAAACACCTTATATAATATTGTTATTACAAATATACCTATGTTGGGCTGTTTTATTTATTTTGTGCCTTTTTATTTTTATTATTTATCTCTTATGCTCGTAAAATATAGGGTATGCAGACACATGTCCCTATTTTCATTTAGGCTTTTATTCCCTTTCCTTATTTATTAAAAATAGAATAAAACTTTTCCCCTGTTTATATATAAAAATACAAAATTTATAAAACTGCCTCTAAAAAATCCAAAAAAATATGGAGTATATATTACTATATATTATAACTCCAAACTAAAAATCACAAAAAAATATAAAAAGAAAACATTAAAAACTGAAAAACCCCTTAAATCATATAAAAATCAGAAAATTCCTTCAAAAATACAAAAATATTTGTTTCTATTTCTTATTTTTATTTACATAATATATTATACACTAAATAGATTTGGGAAATTTTGGGCATATTAACTATTTTTATCACCCAAAACAATACGGCCTATTTATTTGAGCTATTGTTAGTTATACTTAATACCTTAAAATACATACAAAATACCAAAAATTACCTAACAAATCACAAAAATAGAGAAAAACTTGAAATACACAAAAACATTATATTTTGAAAATTTTGATTATTTATAGCTATATTTAAAATATAGAAACCTTATATAATATATATATATATATATTCTATTACAACTTGATATTAGTAATTATTATTATTAATTATAACCTTACATATATAAACCTTTAAAAATAAAAAGGAATGTTCTTATGGGTATTTTTATATTTTTATATAATTATTATATATTCTATAAACTATATATATAACCTTATTATCATTATATATATACAGATATGAAGTATATATATTATAACTTCAAAAAAATAAAAATAAATTGAAAATAAGGAAAATATAAAAAGAAATAAAACATAAAAACATAAAAAAATTATAGAAAAATTCATAAAAAATAAATATCAATAAAACCCCACAAAAATAAAATAGCTAAAAAGTTCAAAACCAATTATTATAGATTTTTTATCAATTAATAATAATGTACCTTTCCCTGTAGCTCTTAGTGGTTCGAGCCCTACACTTGTTGTCTATACACATATTTATGAAGGGTATAATAAATTTCACCCCAATTTCTTTTATTGTAATATCATATATTGTGGGTCGATTGTTGATTGATTGATTGGGATAAGTTCTGCGTAACGAGGGAGCGATCGATACAACGATTGTCGGATCTGACATGTTAGACACTGCAGACCCTCCTAGACATGGCGTTAAGAGCCCTGTCCAAATCATCTTATCAGCAGTTGGCGGTGATTGTTTCCCTCCATGGATTTAACAACATATGTACACAGAGTCGATGGCATTCTTCCCCAAATTAGATCACCAAGTAGTGCAGTGGATCTCAGATCATAAATTCTCCTTATGGTTGAATGGTCGACCAAATGCTCCAGGTGTTACAATCGCTTTTGATGATGGTGTTCGAATCATTTAATTCGTTACTCTGCGTCGAATGAATTCGGTTGCTTTATCTTCCAATGATGCTTCTCTTTGATGTTTCTCCGTGAAGCGAACTCAAAGATGATTATACATTGAAGATGTTTCGCTCAATCAAATCTCGATTCTTCGATGGAAGGCAATGGATCTAATCTCCTATTCTTCGATCTCCTATGATACTTCGAAGGCCTGATACAAATCAACTAAATCCAAGGAGACATGGTCGTAAAGAGGACTCCTTCCTCTTTCGAGCATACCTCCTATGAGGATGCTTTATATCTATCTCTTGATGTTCCTCGTTCGTCTTTGAATCACTTTCCATAACTATCGCATCCAAGTGGTCCGTGCGATTGTAAATAAGGTGTTCAATGTTGATTTATATTTCACATGAAAATGCTATGATTAATCAATATGCAACTCTTCGATCTAATCCTGCAATAGAGATTTGACTCAAGCTTGAAGGCTCATACTCATAATTACAAAGAAAATGAGCGTACATCTCTGTTGGGTGGAGGAAGGAATCAGATCTCTGACCCTCGTGCAACCAGAGAGTGATCAGATTTGTGAGGTAGATCGAGAATGTGTAAGGGTACATGATGGTGGAGATGATGATCGAAGGGATAGGAATCAATTTTGGATTGAAACAAAGAGGTAGAGAGGGGTTGAGAAGAGAAGGGAGAAGGAAGAGGAGAAGATAAGAGAAGAGAAAGAAGCCCTAACCTGGAATGGATGTTTTACAATTGCTTACGGTAGAGCTCCGCCAGATCCTAATCTATGATGTGATGGTGAAAGGATGTTGTGGTTGCTCGTGGTAGCAGAATCGCTTGCCAGTAAAGATCTTGCCCTAACTCCTCTCGTCCTTGCTCGACGGATGGGGAATCAAAGCCCTATCACGACCCTCACTCACAGCCCGGAGCTTACTGGAACATAGAAGAACAAATGGTAGATAGAAGGAGCTGGAGGTGAGGGAGCCCTAATTATACGTAGAGGAGGTCAAGATGCAACACCTGGAAAGAAATCCATCAGAGAGGAAGACTTGGGGAGCACGAAGATGGGATATCATCACTGGCGAATGAGAGTATCATGGACATAGTTTGTTGAGGTTGTTAGGGAACTGGGGGACGAAGGAAGAAGAAGAGAAATGGGAGGAGGATGAGGAAAATGAAATAGCTAAGAAGGGGACGGGTTGATTGGGATCGACCTCAGCTTATAAAGCAATGGAGAAACGCCACATGGCGCTCCTTACTACAGGACAAAACATAATGTATACAAATGCAAAAATACCTTGTAACTTAAATATTAAATGATATCTAACTTCACATAAATAAAAAATATAAATAAGTATTTAAATATTTTAATTATGAATTTTAACAAATTAGCTAATTTAACTTAAATAGTTAAAATAATATAAATATGATAATTTGTAAGTATACTTTACTTCTGTACTCTAGAATAATTGTTTTTAATTAATTATTTTTATGAAGAAATTATTTGTTTTATATTTTATTAATTTAATATATAAATAAGGATTATAAATGTATTTTTATTTTATTTTAATAAGATTATCTATAATGGTAAATAAATATAAGTATTTATAATATAGGTAACATTTACCTATTTAACAGGATGTATTTATTTTTGATTATTTTTAACTTTTGTAATTTGTTATTTGGATTTTATATAAAATTATTTTAAAATAAAATGATAATATATAAAATACAAATATGTACAATATACAAAGAATAAAATAAAGATGGCTAATATATAGTTATACAGATACATAGTAACCTAGAAGCTAACTTTCACATCTTAACTTTGATTTAATGAAGCCACTTTATATTTAAAGATAATTTAATTTTGAATAAAATGAAAGAGGGATTGGTAAATTTTGACATCATACGGAGTAGATATTTATCTTTGACTTTCCATTTTATGGCTTATTAGGTTCTTTGTACCATATTAACTATACATTAAGTAATTTTGACTATATTTTTATAATTTAGTATATATTATAATAAATAAGTTTTGTGAAGAAAATATTTTAAATTTTGTTATCTAAATCGTAGGTGTATATATGCACAAAGAGAATAAGGTACATTCGTACACTTAATGATATTTATTTTATGATATTCTTAAAGCCTTGTCCCCCTATTTATCTTATTGACCAAGTCATTCTTGACATGGTCTTGGGGTTAGGATCACTATGTACATATTCACATCCTTCTTTCTTTTATTTTATTTGTCTCTTTAGATTTTATTTTGGATAAAATAAGTATTAAATAAAAATATTAACAATAATTCACATAAGGTATGCACAAACTATTTTTTTAATAAGGAGAATTAGTTGATACTACATGCATTTTACCAAGGATTTTAAACAAAATGAAAAATAAAAGTGATGAATTATGGATTCATCAATACATCACATAAGGTATGCATAAATTATTGATCTTATTCATTAGACACAATTTTGCATATGTTGTTGGAAATTTATACATAAAATCCAGAAGGGATGTTCAAAAATGCTCTGACTAATATACATAACTATTTTTAAAAAAGTAATGGATTATTGTTCTATTGAGATTTTTTTAATCTTGAAGGATATTGCAATGCAAATGGCAAATTCAGATGAATTAAAAATTTACAAATAGGTTCATTTTTGCTCTTGAAAGATGAGCTATTTCTTGGAAATCAATTTGACAAACATGCATTGTTCTATCTACAATGAAATCAGAGTTCATCAGCTTAGAGAAGGCAGATTCCGAAGTTGACTGGTTGTTAAACATCTTTGCATATCTCGCTATCTGGATGAAGCCAACGCCACTTATGTTCATCCATTATGATAGCCGAGTTGTTATAATATTGTGAACAGGGTTGTAAACAAATCGAACTTGAGCAAATCTACCAAAGTTCTATTCAGTTTGTTTAGCATTTTTAGAGGTTTGGGTTTGGTTTGGTTCGATAAGATGAAAATGGTGTTTAGATTCAATTCAGCTCAACCCCGATTCATGAAGCTTCGGTTAGGTTCGTTTAAGGTTCGATTAGCAATGAAACTCCTAGGAATCTAAGTATTTTGAGAATGTGGAATGATACAACCCTTTGGTATGTGAACTTTTATGCATATTCCTTTTCTGCATCATAGTGCATAGTGCTCATTCCTCGTTTATTTTTTTGGAGAAAAAATACATATATAAATATATATATATACACACATTATATATTGTGTATTAAAATTTTAACGAACCGAAACTGAGCAAACCTATCATTTCAAGGTTCGATTCATTTAAATAAACGAGCCCAAACCTATATGAAAGTTCAGCTCATTTATTTTTAAATCAAATCTGAATTGAACCTTTAACAAATCGAACATGAGAGAATATCGAACTCAAGATTTTTCTAACAACCCTAATTGTGAGACAACTCACTGGTGATGGCTTTATATCGATGGATTATGTGGAGCCAGAGTTTAATTTGATCGATCCTATGACTAAACCATTAAGCAAAAAGCTTATTGAGAGTACATTAAGGGGGGGACAAGATGCCTAAATCATGAGTCGAAACAATGAAAACTCAACCGTCATGACTCATATGAAGAAGATTCACGTGAAAAAAATATCATTAAACGACTTGGAGGATACTTCCAGTTATTCCATGTTCATATTGTGTACAATATCATGGTATCAATAGTGGTGAGATTGAACATCATATTTTTAGTGGACGCTATAAATTAAATTGAGTGTTGTATGAAAGAAGTATACACTTGATAATGATCCACCTATATGGATGTTAAGGTGAGGCCGCTTCTTATCATAATCTTGGACAAAAATTTTAGAGCACTCATGAAAATGTAGGTAGACGTATAGTTGAAACCTAGCTAGTCGGGGCTCGTAATCTATCCAAGATTACATGAGATCAACTACGTGATGTTTCTGCAAACGGGTACCTTTGTGCAATTTATGTCGATGTAACATTACCGATGAAAGAAAAAGAGACTATGTAGGGAAATAGTATGAGGCTATTTTCATAGGTTCCACTTTGATAAAGAAAAATATATCGCATTTTAATGCAAAATAGATATATCCAACTAAACAATATTTCTAGGAAGAAGAAATCTAAGATCAAAGGATGCCGTAAGAAATAAAACAAGGAAGAGCGAAAGACGGTCTATTTAGAGTTAGATATTATACTACATGAATCTAAATTAGCATTTTGGTATTGTGCCTAGTCTGAAGTATTGGGTACGAGTAGGAATATACGAGCGTGATTGGACCTTCCATTTCTTGTTAACTATTTAGTAGAACTAAAAGGAATTTTATACCTAGCTATTGGTATAATTCTCGTTGTCTTTTTTTAGCTATTATTAATTTTTTGACATGTATAATTGTTGTTGTTGGCGTTTGTTTCAATTTAGTAATATATTTATTTGCTTCTTTTGTTTGAATTTATTTAATTTTTTTACATCACTTCCTGGAAAGAACAATGTGTTCACAATTTTTTGTAGGATAATCAGCTTGGCTTGACAAAAAAAATCAAAAGCATAAATAATAGATTTGACAGGGTTTTAAAGGAAATAAAGAGGCTTGATTTGCATACGGCGGGAATGCCTAATAAAGGCAACTCAATTAGTGCACAAGTACGTCAAAGCAGTTCACTCATGGACGTGGATTGGCCAATCATCGGTAGAGATGACGTGAAGGATGAGATTATCAAGCAGCTGATATCAAATGAAGTTGAAAATAACACTACCAAGCTTCCTGTCCTGCCCATAGTTGGTATGGGAGGAGTGGGAAAGACCTCTCTTGCTCAGCTTGTGTTCAACGACAGTGAAGTCAAGGCACATTTCCCTTTGACGATCTGGGTCTTCGTTTCTCAAGACTTTGATCCATGTAAAATTCTCAGGAGCATCATTGAATCTATTTACGTCAAGAGTGGAAAAGGAAAATCATGTGAGTTAACATCTTTGGAGAGCTTGCAGAATGAAATCCGGGGTTTGATTGAGAAGGGAAAGTTTTTGTTGATCCTCGATGACGTGTGGAATGAAGAACAATGTCTATGGGAGCAGCTTCTCACGCCTTTGAAATTTGGGGAGAATGGAAGCAAGGTGCTAGTAACTGCACGGAGCAAAATTGTTGTCAAATACATCGATGGACATATGAGCCCTATAAATTTGGAAGGCATGGACAACGAAAACATTTGGAAAATCCTAGCATGGGGAGCATTTAAGGGCGTTGCCGATCTTGTTGATTATGAGGAACTAAAAGATATGGGGATGCAAATTGTTAAGAAGCTTACAGGTTCTCCGTTAGCTGCAAAAACAATTGGTCGACTTCTAGGCATTAATCTTGATAAAAATCATTGGACGACGATTTTGGAAAGTGACTTGTGGGAAGTCAGAGGCCAAAAGGCACAGGATATTATGCCTAGTCTTTGGCTGAGCTACCAATATTTGCCTCCAATTTTGAAAAATTGCTTTTCACTTTGCTCATTGTTCCGAAAAGGTCAGCGGATTCCAAAAGAGAAATTGTCTTATATATGGATAGCCCACGGCATCTTTCCAGTCGAGCATAATATTACACCGGAAAATTCAGCTGCAGAAGCAATCCAAGATTTGATAAGTATGTCCCTTCTTTCCCAAGGCATGGATAAAGACATTGTAATTATGCATGATTTAATTCATGATGTTTCAAAATTTGTTTCTCGGGAGGATCACTTGTACATCAAAGATAAGATTATTCCTGAGGAGCATCCTCCAAAGTTGCGCCACTTATCCTTTTCAGACATGAATTGGAAGTTCTTTTCGGAAAGGAACTGGGAGTCCAAATTGCCATGTGATAAATTACGATCGGTGCTATGCACAAATGAATATTTAATATTAAAAAATATTGGAGAAACTGCTCTAAATGGGTGGCTAAATCAATCTAAGTGTTTGCGCGTTCTGGATTTGCACGGATACCCTGTTCAAGTGCTGCCAAATTCCATTGGAAACTTGAAACATCTGCGATATCTTAATGTGTCTCGTACAGGAGTTTCAGAACTACCCAAATCATTGACTTCTCTTTACAATCTGCAAGCTTTATGGCTGGAAGGCTGTCGTCGTTTAAAGAAACTGCCAGATGGGATGGGGAATTTGGTGAATATGCGATGTCTTAATGTGTCTCGTACAGGAGTTTCAGAACTACCCAAATCATTGACTTCTCTTTACAATCTGCAAGCTCTATGGTTGGAAGACTGTCATTGGTTAAACAGACTGCCAGACGGGATGGGGAATTTGGTAAATCTGAGGCTCCTCAAAGCTCCTAAAAGTTTACTAACTGCTACAGAAGGCATAGGAAGATTAAGTAACCTCCAAAATTTGAGATTCTTTGATGTTGACCCCAAGAATGGTTGGGGGATTGAAGAATTAGATAATCTTGGTTCGTTTCGTGGAGAACTTACAATCCGGTTCCTGGAAAATGTCCTAGATATCGACAAGGCAAGAAAGGCAAGCATGCAACGGAAAAAATACTTGCAACGCTTGACTCTTCAATGGACCAAAGACTGTGTTGTAAGTAGCGAAACAGCTGAAAGAGTACTGGAAGCTCTGCAGCCCAATGTTGATGGTCTCAAACATTTGAAAATTATAAACTTCGGAGGTAGGGTCCCACCAAGTTGGTTAACTACGGGATACCATTTTCCAAGTCTGATAGAACTCGAACTTGTAAACTGGAAGAGCTGTGCTGATTTCGGTCCGATTATCCGCAATTTGAACAACTTTGAACGTCTGGAACTATGGTCAGGGGGAAATCTAGTATGCAGGGGAAATGCATCCCTCCGGGAAGTAAGAATCGAGGATGGGAAGAAATTGTTGAGCCTCCACCTCCCCACATCTGTCGAAGAAGTTGATATAGATGGTTATCTTGCAAAAGACGAGTCCTTGATGACATCTCTGCGCGGCATGACTTCTCTCCGAAGGTTATCATTAGTACATTCTCCTGATCTATCTGAAGTGCTGGAGAAAGAAGTGGTGATATCCCTCTTGCAAAGATCGTTGCAGCGATATGTACTTAATCCAGGCTTTTATGTTTGTTTTGGTAAAGACTCGGAGTCCAATTGGGAGATGAAAATTCGACCTTTTAAGGGTCTTCTGCTTTCCTTTGTTGTTAAAGTCTCATCCACATCTGGCAGATGGGTATGGGAATTGCTTCAGCATATTGCCTCACATTTGGGGCAGTACGTCCAAGAGTTGATGTTTACATGTCCTGATGAGGAGATCGTAAAGGATGGTGAGTTGGAGGAGCTGTTTGTCCCTCTCAATAACCTATCCAAGCTGGAATTCCACCGTTGCTGTGAGAGTCTCACGTCTCTACCTTCAGATATGACACGGCTCACATCCCTCCAGAGTTTGGAGTTACGTGAATGTCCGAAGATAGAATCATTGGCGGACATAGGCCTTCCCGCCTCTCTTCAACAGTTGGAGATTGAATATTGTGAGAGTCTCACATCTCTACCTTCCGATATGAGAGGGCTCACATCCCTTCAGAGGTTGAGGTTATGGAAATGCCCCAAGATAGAATCATTGGCGGACATAAGCCTTCCCGCCTCTCTTCAACAGTTGGAGATTGTTTATTGTGAGAGTCTCACATCTCTACCTTCAGATATGACACGGCTCACATCCCTCCAGAGTTTGAGTCTATATGAATGCCCGAAGATAGAATCATTGGCGGACATAGGCCTTCCTGATTCCCTTCAACAGCTGCATATTTTAAGGTGTGAGAGTCTCACGTCTCTACCTTCAGATATGACAGGCCTTCCTGCCTCTCTTCAACAGTTGAAGATTGAATATTGTTGGAGTCTCACATCTCTACCTTCAGATATGACACGGCTCACATCTCTCCAGAAGTTGGAGTTATTTGGATGCTCAATGTTGCAATCATTTCCGGAGTCCGGCCTTCCTCCCTCCTTATCAACTCTGGAGATCTGGAATTGCCCAAAGTTGCAATCCTTTCCGGAGTCCGGCCTTCCTCCCTCCTTGTCAACTCTGCTTATCTATAATTGCCCGGCACTGGAGGAGAAATATCGTAGCGGACCTGAAAGGGCATTATTGATATCTCACATTCCACGAGTTGATTGGAAATAGAAGGATTATTCACAGTAAAAAGGTACGATAGTTCTATTGATTTCATTATCTTAGGTTTGTTTAAGCAAATGTATGTCACGAAGCTCTCTGATTTCTCCTATATTCGTTCTTTATTATTTGCCAAGGTCCTTTATTTTAATTCTAAATCTACAGGGGATATTGGAAGTACCATCCAATTAAACCACTATCGCTGCACCAAAATGAGTTCATGTAGATGATTTTTTTGAAATCTGTCATTGTATAGTCCATTGTCAAATGTATAATGATGAATACTATATGTTTCTGAATTTTTTTTTACGTGTAGCAACAAATGATCATTGCAATACGGACCATCGTAAATGGTATATCATCAGATTAACATTTGTCACCAATTTCTAATATAAACAATCATATCACAACAAATAACATTTCTCATTATATATTTAACAATTTGATGATATAAAGACGGATATATCACTGTAGACACACTTTTGTAGTCGCTATTCGCAACTAAATTGTTTGCAACAAATCATATAGCAATGGTTATTGGTTGACTTTCCCAACCAGATATTTTCAATTTTAATGAAAGAGTAAATATATAATCGGAGTTATACGAACTATAGCAATGTATATAAAAGTCTTAGTAGATTAAAAGAATAATAAGTGATTTTGTAACAAATAACAATATTTATTTTTATAAATGTAAGATAAAAAATATAACAATAAATCACCAAATTATTCATCGTTGTACCTACATTTATTTTTTGTGTTTGAGCCAGATTTTATGATAATAGTAAAAATGCAATCGAATACGGATATATCCGCACCTGATCACCATTTGGATTGGGATGGAAACAACCTACTCGAATCTTCATAATTCCAGAAACGAAAAAAGCCACTGCTTGCTTATGATGATTTTTGCGAAGCAAATATGCGCAATGGTTGTTTTCAATGTGAGATTTTAACATTTGTGTCCTTCCGAGTTTTCCCATTACACTTAATCTCCTAACTTGTTTTTGTGACAACAGGCTCGTCATTATTTAAATATACCATATATCATCCGAACGAAATTGTGACTTATTCAAACTAAAGCCTGATTAAAACATTGCCCCAGTTGGTGATTGCTCAATATTATGCCACATTCAGATATATATGAATCTGCTCACTCCTCTCCATGCTTTAAAGTTATATATATTATTGGCCAAGATTGCAATCTATTTCAGAAGTCCCTCGTTATCAACTCCGTCGATCAAGAAATGCCACTTATTATTGATTAGGACGAGAATGATCATTATGATTAAAAGGTACGTACGTCAATTCTGATGACTCCATTCACTGCCACCTTCGTTTTGAGCAAAGATTATTATGTCAAAAGGAGGCTCTTTGTTTCTGTTTTTTTGTCTAATTAAGTCCACATTTCGTTATCTGCCATGGAACTTCTTCTGTGTTGTCTGCTTTTCTATCAAAATCGAACTTATGGATTTTAGCACTTTGAATTATTGTCGTTGTTACTTGATGATGACTCTGATGTCTGAAGTCGGTACTTTCTGTTTTTTTTATTATTGCTCGCAATGTTTCCAATAACAAGTATGGCATTGTGTTGTTCCGGTTAGTGTTTTACGATGAGCATTGTGATCCGATATTTTAGAAGTTGTATACAATTTGGTGACACCTCTGTTTGATCTTCTCCGTAAATAATTTATATATTATTTACTAGTACCAACCACGATTTATATTTCAGAAATGCCATTATAACGTGTAACTTTGTGATCCAAACTTCTGCAATTGAAAAAAAAATAGAATGAAACTACGTGGTCAAGAATGGCAAATTCAAAAAGGGAATGGAAATTAACGTTTTGGCTTTATATCACCTTTCTGATAATCTTTTAGCGCGTGTTGAAGGAGACCACTAATGTCACATGAATCCCAGAATTTGTTTAAGGTTTTCATATTTTCTGTAGAAAGTCATTTAACCTTGGAAAGTCCTTCTAGGAAAAAAAGTTATTAATATCTTTTATAATGATTTTTTAGAGCTAAAATTGTCACTAAGTTACTTGTGTAATTTTATAATTAATTTTGACTAACATGATAGTATTCTTTGCTAACAATATGTATAGCTATGATTATCCATTGAAAATTTTTTATTAATATTTTGGGATTTTTACTCGGTAGACCCTATAATCTTTTGCAATTACCGCTACGACTTTCGAAACATCGTAATTCCCCTCTCGACCCCGTAAACTTGCTTCGTCTTACCACACGAACCCTACCGTTAAATTAACACATCAAGAGTTAACTTCCTTGAGTTAGAAAAGAGTTAATCTAACCAATCCATGATCGGATGGCTAGAATTAATCTAGAAAAGTAAAAAATAAGTGAGGACGACATTGATGGATTTCTCAAGCGGTGCAGTGCGGGCGAGGGCTTCGAGGTCCTTCAAGGTCAAGGAGCGGCCAAGGTCGTAGTCGTCGTGGAGGACCTGGAGGCCGAGGGAGATCGTGGTGGAGCCGGTGCCGTAGCTCTCGGTGACGCTCCACCACGAGGCGACGGAGGGAGGAGGAGGGTACTGGCGGAAGGGGACAGAGCTGAGGGACTCGATGAAGTCCGAGACGACAGCGCGCTGCACGGGGGTGAAGACTCCGTACCAGACGAGGTTGACGGTGTAGGGGCCCTTGAGGAGGAGGGCCCCTACACCGTCAACCGGCAGCGGTAATTGCAAAAGATTATAGGGCCTGCCGGGTAAAAATCCTTAATATTTTTATCGATCATTGCTAAGTTAGCAATAACTCAATGCTTTTTTTTAGAAAAATCTTCAAATAATCGTTATTGCATGATCTGTTACAAAGAATGTGACACTTATAATCAACTTCATGAATAAAAAATAATTCAAAAGCAAAAACATTCATTGTTGAGATTTCACACTGAAAGGTATAGCAATAATTATCTTATTCTCCATTGTTATTGTAGTTTTTTTTAAACGAATCCGATCAACGACACACAAGTGAAAACACTCACAAACAAACAATACAATCTATTGTGATTCGGCTCATTACAAAAAAAAAGAGCAATAGTAACATTTTTGCAAACAAACAATACAATTTATTGTGATTCGGCTCATTACAACAAAAAGGAGCAATATTAACATTTTTGTTTACCCAAATACGTCACTCAATTGTCTGTTAATTATATAACGATGATATTATTCTTTGTGAAATGACTTTTTATTCTAGGATTAATGATAAATATTATATTCATTGCTATACTATTAGCAAAGGTACATATAGTAACATGCACCATTTGCTATTTTTAACATTTTGACTACTCATTGTTAAATTTTCAGCTAAAAAATAGTGATGATTATCTAAATTTTTAAAAAAATAACAATGGATAAGAATCACTTTATGGACCATCGCTAATGATATAATGATAGATTTAAAATTTCTCGCTAATTTCAAATATAAAAATTCATTTCACCGCAATAAATATTGGTCATTATATATTTAACAATGCAAATATGCCAACATCTTCTTTCTTCATCATGGAAGCCTTTTAACGGGGTTTGGATTAGAATTATAAGGAAGATTACGTGAAATTGTCAATATACTCTTGATGCATCAAAAATTCACGTTGACGAGGTTAATTAGTGCATATGCATCACCCATTAGTGTTTGCTTATTAGAAAACCATATCATATGGTTGTAATCGTGATTGCATTGCAACGAAGGATCACCTTGCATCCCAATCTTCTTCTTTAAGGGAAGTAAAAAAGATGAAGTTAATATTATAATCTTGATCTAAGTTTGAACCAGCATTCTTTGCAACAGTTTTGATCTGATCTTGGTCATCATAACATATATATCATGGTGAAAGAAATTTAAAGGCAAACCAATCATGGATTTTTCAAAGGAAACCGAGACAAATTAAGCAGGCGCAAGCTGTAAATAATATTAATATGTATATATCTTACAATACCGTCGTATTTATTACATTCTGCTTATGAATATTTATATCTTTTAAGCTTGGTTTTTGAAGTTTAAACTTCCGATTCATTTCTTTTGACGTCAATCATAGCCCAATTCGTGCTTTCATTAGAAACCACAACGCTTAATCTTACAATATTTTGATTAGTCAAATGATCAGTAGATATTGAAAATACCACATTACGATTCACGGTCCCCTCAATTTCTTGTGATTGGTTTATAAGCTAAAAAATTATTTAAATTTTTATTTTCTTTTAAATCATATGTTATATAAACATAGACTATACATGCTTCCTATCTAGTTAAATTTAAAATTGTAAAGCACGTAATATTTTGCTACGAATAGAGTAAAAGTATATGATGACCGACCAAACGACCAAGGTAAAGGTATCTAGATAGGTCGTTGCGACCTCGATCGCTCGGCTAAGTCAATCAAGAAAAATGAACCACTTGAAACAAATAAAATCAATCAAGCACGAAGATAGCGGTCCAGCTATGAGATTAACCTGGTATAGCACCCAGGGTCGAACTCAAGGAGCACGGGTTGGCCAAAGGCCTACGAAGTAGTAAAAATGAAATAAAATAAAAGACAAATATTTTTAGTGATTTTTACTACTTCGTAGGCCTTTGGCCAACCCGTGCTCCTTGAGTTCGACCCTGGGTGCTATACCAGGTTAATCTCATAGCTGGACCGCTATCTTCTTGCTTGATTGATTTTATTTGTTTCAAGTGGTTCATTTTTCTTGATTGACTTAACCGAGCGATCGAGGTCGCAACGACCTACCTAGATACCTTTACCTTGGTCGTTTGGTCGGTCATCAGAATGGCGCCGTTGCCGGGGAGCACGGCTTAGTAGTTCTTTTTATTTTCGTTTTTGTTTTTCGTGGATTTTCGCGGCTTTTCGGAGCTCGCGGCTTTTCGCGGCTTTTGTTTATATTTTCTTTTTGTTTTATTTTGATTTATTTTTCATTTTCTTTTATTTTTATTTTTGTTTTTGTTTTATTTTGTGTGTTTATTTTATTTTACATTTTTGCACATATACCCTCACCTTTATTTTCATTTCTTTTTCCTTATTTGATTATTTTTGCTGGTCTGACCACTCAACTCTTTTTCTTGCGAGGGCCCAAGGACCGCGGAGGCGACTTTCGAGGAGCCGGTGCAGCCGAGGAACTTGGAGGCGGTTTCCTTCTTTACGAAGCCGCAGGAGAGAGCGAGAGAGAGAGAGAGAGAGAGAGAGTTGAGTGGGTGAGGATAGATTAGGTTTTTATTTCATTTATATTATTATTGTAATAATACTGGGACTTGGACTCTTGGACTTGGACTTCTTGACCGTAGCGGGTCTGTTTCGCCGAGCACCGGTGTGCTCGGGGGACCCTTTAGGACCTTCGCGGTTTTTCGTGGCTTTTTCACGGTTTTATTTTTCTTTTATTTCTGCCTTTTCCGATTTTTCGCGGTTTTTGCTCGAGCCCCTAGACTTAGGATTTTCTGGTGAATGTGTCGTAATTAGTAGGATCCACACACCTAATTGCATATCTGTTCCTATAGATCGGTAATTGGACCTACTTAAAAATCATTAATAAAAATAACCGATCCACTAGCCTTTGTAGCCTACGTGCCGCAGCCCGTCCTGTAAAGCGCTTCTCCTACCCCCGATTTGTCGGACAGAGGAGGGACGGGCCAAGACCGGACTCTTTGGCTTGGAGGTCGGTGACCGGTTAGACGGTTCTTCGCTAGAAGTTGCTCGTCTAGGACTCGGCTTTCCCGCTGCACCATATAGGTAGTTTTATTTCTGTCTTTACTTTTATGCGCGGATCATTTTGCATGTAGAGAGCTGGAGGCAGGTACGCATTTCTGACTTTGCATGCATCATTGATTTATCGCGCATCGGCTTTTTCGTCTTCTCCCCCCTATTTTGGACTTAATAATCAGGAGAACCGAAAAATTCGTTAGGCCTTTTGATTGCTTTGAAAAAGATTAAAAAAGTGAAACCATAAAATTGGGACTGCTAAAATTATTGATCTTAAAATCCGCTCACCCTAAAAATTTTGTCTTGGGGAGAGCAACCCCCTCATTGTATGGTTTGGATGCACGAGAGAGTGACCCGCACCCTAGGTAGAGCCCCCCGGTGCTAGTCCCGACTGATTACCGACTCTTCCTTGCGGGCCAGTCGGTTGGGTTAGCATCGGATATCCCAACAGGTCACGTAAGCGCTCTGATATTTTGTGTGTTCACCAAAATAAAATTGACAAGATAATTTGACCGGACTTTCACGGTCTTCAGCTCGCGTTGCGTTGGTGAACCGGGGGTTTATTTTCAGATCATAATTTTTCCAGATCTCATCCGCCCTACTCGCCAGATCAAGATGATGGGTAGACGGTCTCTTAGGCAGCCTCTAGTTGCACCGCTTTCGGGCGCGTCTACCTCCTCATCTAGGTTGGCTCGCGAGAGCTCAGACCCGCTCTCCGAGCTCGAGTACGACTCCACCCTGTTCCCCCTCGACCCCCTTTCTGACCGTCCTGAGAGACACGAGCCCGACGAGAGATTGATACATTTGACAGCACCTGAGTTGGGCTCGTTTGATTTTGCAGACGTCGACATGGCCGGAGCCGGCAGTTTCGATGATCACTCCCGTCAGCTAGAGCACTTTGTATTAGACCAGGGAGCGATCAACTCCACCCTGATCGCATCACTCGAGACAGTCCAGCAGCAGCTCCGCGATCAGGGAGCGTTTATGATTGAGATGAGGAGAGAGTTGGAGAGGCTCAGAGCAGAGCGAGACCGTCAGAGCGAGCCCGATGAGCCCGATGATGCAGATGCACGTGCCGCAGCAGCCGCAGCAGCAGCCGCGGCCGCCGCAGCGGCAGCCGCCGCGGTAGGAGGACCACCGAGACCGATGCGGGAGTTGCACAACCCCGGATCTACATTGATGCACCATTGGGTGGTGGTACCTGCTATCGTGGGGGACTTCAAGTTCCCCCCGAACACCCTGCAGATGCTTACTCGTTTCCATGGACTTGCCACAGAGGAGCCCCACCTCCACCTCCAGGAGTTCTTGATGATCTGCAGCACTGTCCACGACCGGCATGTGGACCAGGATACGATCAGGATGATCGCCTTCCCCTTTTCACTGGCAGATAGAGCAGCCACCTGGCTGAAACATTTAGGGAAGTTTGTCTACACCTGGGAGCAGCTCCGCACCGAGTACTTGAACAAGTACTATCCACTCGGGCGGACGAATGCAGCGAGGGCCCTGATCAGCAACTTCTCCATGCTCCCCAACGAGCAGTTTCACGAGGCATGGGAGAGGTTTAGAGAGCTCACGGATAGATGCCCGCACCACGACATCACGAAGCCGAACCTCGTGCAGAGCTTTTTCAGCGGGTTGACACCAGAGCTTCAGGGCCTGGTGAATGCTTCTTGCGGCGGGTCCTATTTCGCCAAGGACCACGACCAGGTCTGGGCCATCTTTGAGGAGATGGCTGAAAACTACATGGTGATGTCCCAGACCAGGTTGTATTCTCAGCGACCCCAGCCACAGCAGGCAGGGCCCGTGCAGTACCAGCGGATAGCACGGGTCGATGCAGGTCCATCCAGTTCGTCCGCAGTAGCAGCAGCACAGTTAGAGTCGTCAGCTGCGGACATGGGCATTATCAGCGAGAAGCTGGACCGCATGGAGCTGATCGAGAAGAAGCAGTGCTAGAGTATCACGCAGATGGAGCAGATGGCACAGGTTCTGAGCGACATGAAGACACAGCTCATGTGTCTCCAGGAGGCACAGACGGCTTCTCAGCCTCGTCTTCAGTCGCGAGGCGACGCCGGCAGCAGCAGCAGCTCGTCCCAGCGCTCCAGCACCCCCGTGCAGCCTAGACAGGTTCACCTTGTACAGGCGGAGCCGTATCAGCAGCCGCAGCCCACCTACCAGTCCCCACCATCTCCAGAGATGCAGATGGTGGTCTACCAGCCGGACCAGCCTCTGGCAGTACTCCCGCCAGCCCCCTACGATGCCGAGCTGTTGATGGATGTCAACGGGATTTGGTACGACCGCCCCCAGCCTGGGATCCGACGAGACCATCCCGGATTCAGGTGGGGGAGCGGTGGTGCCCAGCCCCAGCAGCAGCCGTCAGGACAGGGAGGGCAGTACTCCCAGCAGAGAGACCAGCACCAGCCGCAGCAGCAGCCCCCAGCATATCAGCAGCACCAGCCATCATCCTTCGGTCCTCGTCCCTATCAGCAGCAGGGACAGTCATGGAGACGTGAGCAACAGGCTCACCCGGGATATCAGCAGCAGCACCCTCCATCCTACCCCTCTTACCCACCACAGCAGTTTCAGCAGCCTCACCCACAGAGAGGCCACCCGTCGGGCTCCCACGAGAGCCCCGCTTTGGATGACATTGCCCGCCTCCTCACGGACCAGCAGGCCACATTCAGACGGGAGATGGACGAGTTCCGTCAGGAGATGCGGGACCTGGTGAGAGGGAAGGCCGCCATACCAGCCCAGATCGAGCCGAATCCGAACAGCCTCAAGAGGAAATCTGAGCAGGTAGTACATACTGAGTTAGCCACTCCTAGTGATCCATTTGATGATATATCTTCGGATCTATTTGATGCTGATTTTGTCACACTTAGGAGCGGTAGGACCCCAGCAGGCGGCGGCGCCTCATCTGAGCTTCATCCCGAGGCGCCACAGGAGGAGGAGGAGAGCGGTACTGAGGCCGCTCCAGACGATGACGGTGGCAATGAGGCCACCAAGGATGCTGATCCCACCGGCGGTACTGAGGCCGCCACTTCACCAGATCTAGGAGGTGGTACGGATGCCACCCGTTCAGCCGAGCCAGCCCGCGGTACTGATGCCGCACGACGTCTACCAGCAGCAGCAGCAGAGCCAGCCCGTGGTGGTACTGAGGCCACCGGTGTTTGTACAGATAGAGATGATGTTTTTCCTCGTATTCCTGTATCTCAGAACTCTGTTGTGAATAAAGGAAAAGGTTTACTTTCTTCTGGTCCCACTGTGGTGCATGATGTATGTGTGGATCCGGTCCTTGAACCGCTTAGACCTTTTCCTAGTCCTTCATCTGAGAAGGACCCTGTGATCCCCTTCCCTAGAGCCCTTCAGATGGGGAAGGGGAAGAAAAAAGAAAATCCAAAAAAGAGAGAGCTTGAGGAGTTCAGCCAGAGCATGATCGATCGATTCCACATCCAGCTGACCCTCTAGGAGGCTTTGCAGCACATCCCCCTTCTCCAACGATCTTTGAGAGACAGGACTACAGTCAGGAGGAGGAGGAGGAACCACACTTCAGAGATACATGTGCTGACGAAAGCCACGTGTTTTGCGATCCAGAACCGACTGCCAGCCAAGAGGCCAGATTCAGGGGCCCCGTATGTCAGATGCCAGATCAGTGAGCAGAGGTTCGACCGTACTCTTCTAGATAGCGGATCGTCGATCAACCTTCTTCCGGCAGCCCTTCTCGACCGCTTCGAGTTGGGCACTCTTCGACAGAGCAGGACAGTCCTTCAGTTCGCTGATCGATCTGTCAAGAGGCCGAAGGGGTTATTACGAGACGTTATCATCACGATTCAGGGCTTGAAATTCCCCGTGGACTTCGTAGTGTTGGACATGGAGATCCCTGAGTCGGTGACCGATACCTCCATCATCCTCGGTCGTCCGTTCTTGGCCACAGCCAAAGCGGTGACTGATCATGATAGCGGGAAGGTGTACTTTCGCGTCGAGGGCGAAAGTATACAAATAGAGACGGTCGAGGATTACAGTGCTAGATTCAGAGCCCGCTCAGATGCGAGTACAGATCCAGAGCAGCTGACAGACGCAGAGCCAGACATCCACCAGGACTGTGATTTTGTGATCACAAATGATGAGGCAGCTTGGGCAGATCTTGAGACACAGACCATCCTCTCACTTTCAGATGCAGCTGATGCAGGGACGACAGCAGAGGAGAGTCTGGAGAGCACAACCATGGTTCAGGATACTGTTGAGGCAGCAGAGCCGGTCCTCGATCGCAGCACGATGATTAGTGATGGTGGTGCTGAGGCCACCTTGTTATCCGGTGGTACTGATGCCACCGCTTTTGATACAGATCCCTCGGATTCAGAGTCTGATTGGGCCGATTGCTATGATCAGATGTCAGACCTGAGTCCATCTGAGCCTATAGATGAGGAGGAGGTAGATGCAGAGCCGAGCAGAGACAGTACAGTTGAGCAGCCTTCTCCCGATCCAGTTTGCGAGAGTACGCTTTCACTTTCCCAGGCAGAATTGGCCGACCTTGCAGCTTTCACTCAATTTCTTCCGCAGCCAGATTTGCCGGCACCCAGCATTCCAGAGCTGAAGCCGCTCCCTACTTCGCTGAAGTATCGATTCCTTGCGGGCGAGCCAGAGATGTACCCAGTCATCATCTCCGCCGAGTTGACTGGAGAGCAGGAATCCCGTCTGATGGGGGTTCTTGAAAAGAACCGCAAGGCGATTGGATGGAGCGTAGCGGATCTCCATGGGATTAGTCCATCAGTGTGCTCCCACCATATCTATCTCGAGGAAGGGGCGAAGCCGTCGCGTGAGTTCCAGCGGCGACTAAACCCCAACCTGAGAGAGGTTGTGATGAAGGAAATATCAAAATGGTGGGGTGCAGGTTTTATTTATCCCATTTCCGACTCCAAGTGGGTTAGCCCCTTGCATGTGGTGCCCAAGAAGACGGGCATCACGACTGTGATCAGTGAGTCGGGAGAGGAGATCGCTACACGAGTACCCACCTCTTGGAGGGTTTGTGTTGACTACCGGAGACTCAACCAAGCCACCAAGAAGGACCATTTCCCCCTGCCTTTTATTGACCAGATCATTGAGAGACTGGCAGGGAAGAGCCATTATTGCTTCCTGGATGGGTACTCGGGCTACAACCAAGTGGCCATCGCTCCTGAGGATCAGGAGAAGACCACCTTTACCTGTCCCTTCGGCACATATGCTTTTCAACGCATGCCATTTGGGCTATGCAACGCCCCTGCGACTTTTCAGAGGTGCATGCTGTCGATCTTCTCAGACATGGTAGGGGAGTGTTTGGAGGTCTTCATGGACGATTTCTCGGTCTACGGCGACGGGTTCGACTCCTGTCTTGACTGCCTAGACCGAGTACTCCATCGATGTATTGAGTATCATTTGGTGCTATCTTGGGAGAAGAGTCACTTCATGGTGACTCAAGGGACGGTGCTTGGCCACATCATCTCCAACAGGGGCATGGAGGTTGATCCGGCCAAGGTTGATGTCATTAGAAAACTCGCACCACCATCCAATCTGAGGCAGTTACGGTCATTTCTGGGGCACGTTGGATTTTATAGGAGATTCATTCAGGATTTCAGCAGGATTGCCCGGCCGTTGACTGACCTCTTGACGAAAGACACCGAGTTCCTTATCGATGACAAGTGTCTTTCGTCGTTTGCTACTCTCCAGCAGTGCGTTATTGAGGCTCCTGTCCTCCAGCCGCCTGATTGGTCTCTCCCATTCGAGATCATGACGGACGCCTCCGATTTTGCCGTAGGGGCAGTGCTGGGACAGAGGAGGGATGGAGTGCCATTTGCTATACACTACGCTAGCCGCACATTGGATTTTGCCCAGCGGAATTACACGGTCACAGAGAAGGAGATGCTAGCTGTAGTGTTCGCCCTGGATAAGTTCAGATCGTATATCATTGGATCTAGAGTGACTTTGTTTACAGATCACACCGCCATCAGGTACCTCATGGAAAAGAAGGATGCCAAGGCCAGACTGACTAGATGGATCCTTCTACTCCAGGAGTTCGACATTGAGATTAAGGATAAGCCTGGAGTCAAGAATGTGGTGGCGGATCATCTCTTCCGATTAGAGCAGCCTGAGGAGACTGAGTAGATTGATCCTATTAGAGATACCTTCCCAGATGAGGCGATCCTTGCTATCGCCTCACTCCCATGGTACGTTGATATTGTGAACTTTCTCGTTGCTGGGAAAGTCCCACAAGATTGGCCCAGGCAGAGGCTTGAGACCTTCCTAGCGAAGGCCAAGTCTTACCATTGGGAGGATCCCATCCTTTACCACGAAGGAGGGGATAGCGTCTGGCATCGGTGTATTCCTCAGGAGGAACACCATAGCGTCCTCACTTACTACCACAAGCTTGAGGCAGGGGGACATCATTCTGGGAGGAGAACGGCACAGAAAGTGCTCCAATCCGGCTTGTGGTGGCCTACCCTCTTCAAGGACTCAGATGAGTTCATGAAGAGGTGTACTGACTGTCAGAGGATGGGCACTTGTGGACAGCGTGATATGATGTCGATGTAGCCCATTCACTTCTGTGAGGTTTTTGACGCATGGGGTATCGATTTCATGGGTCCATTCCCTAAGAGTCAGGGATTTGAGTACATTATGTTGGCCGTAGACTATGTGAGTCGTTGGGTGGAGGCTATCCCCGCCCGAGCCGCTGATGCGAGAACAGTTTGCAGATTTTTGAGGAAGCATATCATCACGCGGTTCGGGGTTCCACGAGTTCTGATTTCTGATGGGGGATCTCACTTCATCAACGACCAGGTGAAGGCACTTGCTAGCGAGTTCGGCATAGATCATCGTGTTGCTACACCGTACCATCCACAGACGAATGGTCTAGCCGAAGTGTCGAATAGGGAGATCAAGACTATTCTGCAGAAAGTCGTCCGCCCTGACCGAAAGGATTGGTCACAGCTTTTGGACTCGGTCTTGTGGGCATATAGGACGTCTTTCAAGACACCTTTGGGCACATCTCCCTTTCACCTCGTATATGGCAAGCCATGCCATTTACCTGTTGAGCTGAGGCACAAGTCACTTTGGGCAGTCACAAACATACTTATGGATCCAGATGGTATGGGAGACCAGAGGAGGGCAGAGCTAGCTGCCCTGGAAGAGCTTAGAGATGCAGCTTTCTCAAGCAGCCTACATTATAAGGAGAAAGTCAAGGAGTGGCATGATTCTCATATCAGCCACAAAGATTTTGAGATTGGACAGAGAGTATGGCTGTTTGATGCGAGGCTTAGATTATTTCCAGGGAAGCTACAGAGCAAATGGAAAGGACCTTATCTGGTTCGAAAGGTACACGACAATGGTAGCATCGACATATCCGAGTTGTCTTCTGAGAGTACCTTTTGAGTGAACGGCCAGCGGCTCAAGCCATTTCTAGATCATGAGCCGCGGGTCGTTGATATTGCCCCTATTCATTTTGCGTGAGATGTGGTCTTTGACTCACATCTAATGCATCTCACGCCTGAGTTTCACTGATCTTCCGCTGTATATAGATCCAGATGTCCATATCACCACATTCCTTAGTCCCACATCCCCTTCCCCATCTTGTGATTATGCTATACTTAGGGTGCACTTTACCCTAAGTATAGGGGGGATGTGAGACCTTTTGGGTATTTCTTTTGTTTCTGTCTACCCCTGTTTTGCTGCCTATACTTAGGGATATTTCACCCTAAGTATAGGGGGGGTAGACCCTGTACATTCTCCACTCGGTTTTCCCTTCGTGTACATCCTGCTATACTTAGGATTATTTGATCCTAAGTATAGGGGGGAGACCTGAGTCCCTCTTGACTTTTCATTTCCTTTTTGTTTAAGCCTTTCTTTTCACTTTCCTATACATAGCACGAGTTATGTCTTCTTCATCGCTCTTGACTCTGAGGACATCGTTCGAGCTAAGTATAGGGGGGTGTGTATATATTTCATATATACTTTAGCCATAACTCGTACTTTGTGTGAGTATGTTAATAAATAAAAATGGCTAAAAACCACAAAAATTTAAAAAATTTTCATGTACATAATCTTCTTTTATTTGCACATACATGGCTAGTGTACAAATTATTTTTGTAAAAATGGTTTCAAAAACCTTTTGTAAAGCTTGTGTAAATATTTTTGGTACCAAAATTATGTATATAGTACAAAATTTTTCCAAAATGTTTTGAAAATCAAAAAGTTTGCAAAAATCTTGTGTAAATATGTGTAAATACCTTTTTGCAAAACTTGCACTTCATGCATCATCATTCATGATTTCAAAACATTTTTCAAAAATTTTGCATGATTGTAAAATATTGTGTAAATAAGCATCTTTGTGTACATATGTATATAGTTTTTCTTGGATGATAGCTGACATTTAAACTAGCCTGGAATCAAATTGAGAAATGGAGCTTGATTAAGATCTTAATCCACCTAATTCTAAGAGGAACCTTATAGGGCTTAGGTTTAAGGCTTTTCAGGTCCATGGTGACTTAATTCTTTGAGTCCACTACGCTATGATCACATGTCATCTCAATGAGCCTAAGTAGAGCACTTAACAACAACACATGACTCATATAGATTATGGCTTTACTTGGACACCCGCACTATGCACCAAGCTCTCTACGGATGAGGTGGTGAGGAGGCAGTCTTCCTTGACTTGGGGTAGCATATGAGGGTAGTACTTCTAGGCGGAACCTCTCTTCTTCATATAGTGAAGGAAGTGCGTCTCAACTTGGTCTGGTTGCCATGAGGTCTAACGACGGGAGTTGTGGGTTGCAATAAAGCTTCAAAAGAGGCATAGTCTACTGGCTCAAGAGGAAAAACTCCTTGTATATATGCTGCACATGTATATGTTGTATAGATGCACTCGAAAAAAAAATGAGCAAAAAGAAAAGAACTCCAAAAAAGTGGTGGGTCTGAGAGAAAATGATAATCCCACCGGAGTATGTATATAAGTGCAATAAGCAAAGCTTGGTTTCATGATCCTCCTGTTGTAGCTTGCAGCAGGGAGACTTGGCTACACTGGTCAAGCTCCCAAGGGTACTTGGCTACACTGGCCTTGACCCATTCTCTTCTTCCCCCTCTTCTTGAGCCGGTTGTACTTGAACTTGGAAGGGAATACCCCGCTCCTCGAGGAAAGAGTGGCCAGATTGAGGTCATAGAGTTACCTTGTTGGGGAGGGTTGTCAAGTTGCCATGTCTGAGGTTGAGAGCTTAGATTTCACATTCACAGGACAAGAAAAGATTCATGGTCTTCAGGGTTTGTGATTGATGACTTGTTCTGATCTGGAGCATTGAGGAGTCTTGGTTATAGATTAGTGGAACTTAGAGGCTGTTAGGTTTTAAGCTTAAGTCTAAATAAGGTTCCGACACATTAATAATCCAAAGATCTGATTGAGCTCCATACCTCAATTTAATAAAGGCAAGTTTAATAATCAACCTTGATCCATGTACATCCTCTTTTTCTTTTTCTTTCTTTCTTTTTCACTTCTTTTTCAAATAAGTGTTTGCTAAGGGACTAGCAAAGTATAGTATAGGGGGGTGATGAATACCCATTCATCACTCTTTATTCTTATATTTTAGCTACAAAAAACTTTGCAAATGCATGTAGATACTTGTAAATAGGAATAATTATCAAAAGCATGCATTGTGTAAAAACCTATAAATAGCATGTTTTTGTGCAAAAATAAAAGAATAAAGATGAAAAAGAAAAGGAGGGAAATATTTAGAATAAATATTGAGTAACCTAACCCAAGGGAGGGCTCAGCATGGGCCTGACCGCATAAAAGCCAAAGTAGAGGGAGATAGGGGCTCTAGTGTAAATATCTATGTAAATAAATAAAATCATATTTTCCTCACCCAAAAATATGCTTGTAAATATTTGTACATATTTATAAAAGATAAAAACAAAATAAAAAGCTAAAAATCAAAAAGATCAAAAATACCCTCTCATCATGTACATAGACCATGCTCCTTTATTTATTTAACCTTGTAAATAAATAAAATCATTTTCTAAACTTTTTGTAAAAATTCTAGGTTATATATTGTAAATAAATAAAATGAAAAGAATCAAAACAAAAATCAAATAAAAATTACAAAATTCAAAATACAAAAATACATTGTATATATATATCATATATAGATGTATATATCTATTTATTTTACCTATATACATAAATAATAAAAACCAAATAAAAATACTCTTTTATTCCTTACTTTATAATGTAAATAAATAAAATATAAAATAGGAATAAAATTGTACAAAAATAATAATTAAAAATCAAAAATCAAAAGCCTACATATTGTATATATACCTATATATAGCTATATATTGTAAATACCTTATTTTTATTTCCAAAAATTAATTAAAAATCACCAAAAAATAGAAAAAAATAAAATAAAAATATTTCATGTTTTGGGTTTTTGCTGATTCGGCCCCTAGCTATGTGTATTTGGCACTTCTTGATTCAGCCATGTGGCCTTCAGCCATTGGCCCTGGGGGATGTTGACCGCCCGGTCAACTGACCCCCCCAGGACCACTCTTCACGGATTTGAGCGGCCAACCCGACTTCTCCATTTAATACCCGCTCAACCCGATCACCAATCCGCCAACCCCCGGGTCCAAATCATCCTCCTTGCATCCGGCATCCTCGCCGGAGCCGCTCCCTTGGGATCCGCGCGCTCCTGAGCTTGCCCGGACCCCCTCTTTTCGGACCCCTAGCCATATAAATCTTGAGCTCAGCCGCCTTCCCGCGCGATCTTTGGCTCCCCATTCTTCGTCCCGTGACCTCCACAGCCACCCCCGAGGTGACAGCTCCCGGTTGCCCGTGTCGCAGCGAGGAGAGAGTGGTCGGACCACTGATCCGGCGAGTAGCTCCGCCGTAGCTCCGCCATTGGTGCGAGCTCCGAGCCTCGGGCCCAGACGTCCCTCGAGGCTACGACCGAGAGCTTCCCCAGCTCCAGCCCAGTCTACTCCACCACTCAGGTAATCCCGTAGCTCCACGTTTCCGTTTAATTTCCACTTTGCCCCAAATCGCACCGCCGCCGTGTTTCGTCGATTCCGACCGCCTCGCACCCCCACTCGATCATCGGAATCCATATTCATGCTCGCACAGGAGCTGGGATTCGAGCTCCTCCGTCCGTCACCTCACCGGAGCTCGCCCATCTCGCCCCACCGGTCACCTCCACGACGCCTAACGGGGTCGAGGCACTTTGCCCTCGACCCGTGAGTCTCCTGGTTTCCTTTGCAGGTCAATGCGAGCCCATCTGAGGGCTTGAGTCATCCGGGCCAGGAGCTTCTTCTCCGCCGACCTCGCCGGACCCCTCCAGGGCTCGGTTGGGCCATCGGAGCCTACCATCAGCTGCGGAGTGTCATCGTGGAGCTTCTCCGATCTCCAGAGGCAGCAGGGGAGGATTCCAGCGCTCGCACGAGGCCGGTGAAACTCGCCGGCCAACTGTTCTTCCAGGATCCTCGCCGACCGTCAGATCGACCTCGGCGCTCCAGTTTTCATAGTGTCCATCCATCCACGGAGTTGCAGTCACCGTCCGATCGTCCCGAGGGTCGATCTTGACCATCCGAGCAGAGAGAGAGGCACCAGCTACCCGCGTCCGTCAGATCTGCCACGTGCCTCTTCCTCAGACGTCGATCCGGCCAGCGTTCGAAAGGTTAAAGGCGCCTTCGTCCTCAGCCGTCAGATTCGCCACGCGTCCCACATCCTGCCCTCGACGTTAAATAAGGGGTAAATTGTCTTAGGCCCCCTTTTCTTTTATGCTTTTAGTTTCAGTCCTGTAAATATTTAATTCTGTAGTTTAGTTTGAGGTTAATTTGCACAATGGACCATGAGCTTTAGTTTATTTGCACTTATACCCCTGTCTGTGTGAGCCACGTGCTTCGTCACGTGTATTTGCGGGTTATTTGCATCATACACCCCTGTAGTTCTGGATGTTTATGAATGAATGAAATCTTTTTAGTATTTGCATCTATGCCCCTGTGAATGATTTAATTTCGCATGTGCGTTTATTTGTGGGATATTTGCAACATAGCCCCCTGGACTTTTGGTACGAGTTACCAATAGGTCCTCGGGACTTGTTTTCTTCACAAATAGGTCCCTGAGTGCCCCAGCCACGCGCCGCGCGCGTGACTTGCTGGGTTAATTGCATCGGGACCCCCAGAACTTAGGGTATTTGCACTTCAGTCCTTGTGCATAGTGCCCTCTTATGATTTTTGAATAAAATATCAAATCACCTCCAAATTCGATAAAAATTTGACACATGGCTCCTGCCATGTTGTAGGATTTTTGAGAATTTTTGAGGACATTTTTGATTTTGTTTGTTATTTTTAAAAATTCAAAAACCATCATTTTAGCCACTATCTAGTTTTAAAAACCCCAAAAAAATAAAAACCCCCTCAAAAATTCTATAAAACTTAGGTACTGTTTATTTTGTGTTCCTTGATTTTCTAGCCAATTTTGGCTATTTTTCACTGATTAAAGACCATAAAAACTTAAAAACACCTAAAAACCCATAAAAATTCTATTAAATAATTTGAAAACCCAAAAACAATAATTTTGGTACTCAAATTTTCCTTGTTTTACCTAGTTTACAGGAAAAATACCTTCAGGCCCCTTTGAGGTCGTTAGATATTTTATCTAGGGACTTTAGGCTTGGCTGGACAGTACCTTGTTTCTTTGCTACTGTTTGATTTTTAGAAAATAAAATACACCTCAGAAAAATTCCAAAAATTCACCAAAAATACTAAAAAACATAAAAAAAACATAAAAACATTTTTGTTTGAATTTTTGCTTGATTTTTGATGCATTTAATAATTATCTAAAGTGTGATTGATTTTGTGTTTCTTTTGTTTTCTTCACATTTAAAAATCCAAAAAATATAAAAATCATTAAAAATCACTAAAAATATTTGTCTTTTATTTTATTTCATTTTTACTACTTCGTAGGCCTTTGGCCAACCCGTGCTCCTTGAGTTCGACCCTGGGTGCTATACCAGGTTAATCTCATAGCTGGACCGCTATCTTCGTGCTTGATTGATTTTATTTGTTTCAAGTGGTTCATTTTTCTTGATTGACTTAGCCGAGCGATCGAGGTCGCAACGACCTATCTAGATACCTTTACCTTGGTCGTTTGGTCGGTCATCAGTATATCAACAATTTGTTGATGGAAAACGTCTTGCAGAGAGACTGGTCGACGACGGGCAAGAAGCTGCGACATCAATCCTTTTTGGATGATAAATCCAAAAGTATTAGTTGTAGAACTTGTTTGAAGTTTCCATATTTCGCTTTGGAAGTCATCTTACCATTCCAAGATCATCTGCATGAATATTCTCAACTTGAGGAAGCGCTTCCTCGTCAGGAAATTAAAAACATAAATCCAGTAGCCCAAACAATGTGTCCAAATAAGAACATCCACGCCCAGACCAATAGCTATTCATACCAAAAGGGTTATACCCGTTGATCAGTTGTGAAGAGTTTAACCACAGATAATCTCTTAACCATCCCATCAAATAAGTGGAGGATTCATTAAATTGGGAAACGTTACCCTGCCATAACGTGATGTGCTTCCAATGCCAATAAAAAGTAACCCATCCAATAGTATTTAACATCCAGAAAACTACTAAATAAAATGCGTCCCAAGCCGAAATATCACAAGTACCGCCGCGCCCTGGACCGTCGCAAGAAAAACTATAACCGAAATCCTTTTTATCTGGCATTAGCTTGTAACCGCGCGCATCTAAAGCACATTTTACTAAAATCAATGTAGTTGTATGTAACCCTAGAGCAATAGCATGATGAACCAAGAAATCCCCAGGACCTATTGTTAATAAAGACTTGACATTCTTAGATTTTCCTACAATCGTTGGCAGGAGTATTCCCATATGGATTTGCTATCGATCCACAACAATCTCACGGGTTGGATTCACAAATAGGTACATGGAAGTCAGTAAAAGCAATCTTCTTCAGCAACAATGTCCCGCTGATATGGATTGCTGAAATGTCTGATCTACACTAAATATTTGACACCTAAAACTCAATTTCTCAAAGCTCATTTCAAGTACCACTACCCGCCCAAAACCCAATTTCTTTCCAATGTTTTCTCCTTTTATTTTAGTCAATAGATCTCCTCTCTTACTAACTTCTACATTGGCTTCATCTAAAGATTCAAATGGCTAAATAGAAATACAAATGTCACTTATTCGTTTGTTAATATGAATGCAAATGCAGATACGGAAACTGGTGATTGGTGGATAAGAAAAACACCTTATCCTTAAAAAATGAACACATGTGTAAAAAAAATACTTATTAGATAACGATAATATTGGAAATGGTATATGAATTAGCTTAAATATACTTGTATTTGATAGATATAAATATATCGAGTTTATTTATTTCATTATATTTATATCAAATATTGGGAAAGAATATAAAATTATGGTGTATATAATTAAAAATAATTTCAATTGCAATATTTTGCATTGTATACGATTTATGAATATGCTAGAATCGCGTAAAATACTCGACGTATTTTCAAATAAAATTCCTTCAAGTCACCCATTTTGTACATATCATTGTTGTCACCTACTCTAGAACGTATCCATACAAATAACCAATTGTATTTTTTGATATAAGATATTTTATCATAATACACATATCGACTTATACCCACCCTGATAATCTTTTGAACGAATAAAACTTTTTATTTTTCCATTAAACCCAACAAATTAGCGACTCTTCCTCCTCGTGCTGCACGTGAATCGACCTCCCAACTGCTCATGTTCCTCGGGACGAAGCGGTTACTTGCTAATGTTGTAAGTGAAAACTCGTGAGCATCATCGCGAGGACGATCCTTCTCATCTGTCGCGGCCTCCTTTGAAGTATGCTATCTTCGGATGAGGATATTGCTCCTCTCTTTTCAATGATATCATCAATTGGAAATTAGAAATCAGTATCCATCCTTGCTAAAAGAAAACTAATAGCATCCATAAGAAAATTAAGATTCGTGTATTACCAATTCCAAATGAAAAGAAGAAAAATATAGCATTTTTTTCATTTCGTCTGGATTAAAATATTCTTATTTGAACTCAAGTTGTTTCTTAAAGACTCCTCGACATGCAAAGCTAAGTAGACTTCAGATCGAACAGAGTTTTTGATGTAAATGACCTTGGATATGATCAAACTCGATAGCAACAATTAAAGGTACACTTAGGAGCACCATATAGTATATACTAAGCAGTTGTATGGCTTCTTGAGAAAGCCAAAAAAATGTAGCAATTGGAGCATCGATTGAAAACGAGTCGAAAAAGAAGTTACAGTCTCCTCTCTGTGAATGGAGAACATTTCAGGATGATTATGTTATGAGGATATATCAAAGCCGAAGGCTAAGAGAGCATTTATTGATAAAGCACAAACAGAACTTTAAATACATGTCACGAGGGTATTGCATCCTCAGCAGAACACAAACATAATCAGAAGAAATTTAACATACTTCCAGCAGGAAAAACATTTGAAATTTGAATTGTATCTGAGTTAATGATTGGTTCCACTTTAATGGCTAAAACCAAGTGTTTAAAAATCGGACCTGGCGTTGAACCAGTTAATCTTTGCTTTGGTTCAATTGGGTCGAACTGCTGGTTTAAATTGGTTAGACAGACAATGATGCCAGCATGATGTCATTATTCCTATCAGATCAGAAAAAATCGGAGTGAGCTTAATTTATTGGTCTGGCTGATTGAACCGGTATTTTGAACCAATAAAACCGGATACGTATACGTAAGTATGTATACATCAACGAAATTATCTTTTAAAATGTAAAATTTTTCAAGAGAGGTAATTTTTTGTTTGTTTCGATTAAAACTCTGGAAAAGTTAACCATATTTTCTAGCATTATATATGAATAAAATATTCTAATCACTTACGTATAGTTGCTTTTAGAAAATTACTCTAAGAAAGCAGAGATACAACAGGTATTTCAAAAAAGAGGGGCATAACTGATATTGTAGAAATTAAGGACACAAGTGATAAAAACCCTGGTATTTATATATCTATTTTTTTTTAGAAAATTTACCAATTCATCAAAAATGGGTGAATCCGGGACAATCTAAACCGACCACTGGTTAGATGGGCTTTTTTTATTTTTCTTTGTTTTTTAAATTAATTACATGAAACCAATCGGATTGAAGCTGATACCATGTCCAACCGGTATGACCGTTTCAATTTTTTAAACCAGGGCTAAAACAGGATGGTCATCTCCGAAGGACATGGAAACGTGTACAGGAGGATAATCACGAGAAACGGGAGGATCTTTTCTATTTATACAAGAATCCAAGTTTTTCCCAGCATTGTTCGTGCAGGAATTGCTTGATACATTGCACATATTCATAAATAAATCAAATCAATACTGGATCCTTCAATACGATTGTGAGATGAGGAGCAATTAAAATATATGTCATATACGATTGTGAGACGAGGGGGAATGTGGCAAAGATATGTGGCAAAGTTTGAAGGTTACTTTATATACTTCTTGTAATTAAATGTTTCTTATGCAAAAAAAATGGACTCATATCACATCAATTCACTTTTCGTTTAGGTAATTACTTTCCTATGCACAAAAAAAATATTACAACAACAAATAGATTTATATCGTCGGCATTTAATGGTAAAAAATATAATAGGAAACAATCAGGTTATTTGTACGTACCCATTAAATGAATTTTTCGGATGGATGTTGTATCATATAGATTTTCATATATTGGATGAAGATGACTACTCATATCACATGCATTGGTATCATTATGTTATATATAATTGCAATATCAAACAAATGGTTTCGTAAATTTTTTATTGAAAATACATACAATAGTAGACATATATTGATATTAAGGTTGAAATCATGTGTCTTTATTATCCGTATAGACATAAAATTATATGTATGTATCCGTATAGTAAAAAAACATCTCTAATTGTAAAAGATCGTCAGTATTTGTTTTCACATTTTGATCATAAACATATTCATATCAGTATCCTCAAAAATGTGAATATGGATATTGGTAATTTTTGTACGGAATCATGTGTATGGTAATCATCTATAATTATAAAAAATGTCTATATTCGTTTCCAACAAAAAATGATGTCGACCATATATCTGACAATTTTTTTATAGAGATGAATATACACATCATAATAATACATATCCAGATAACATGGTCAATCATCTTCAAATTACATTTGGATATCAGTATGTTATATTATCCATCTTAAATCATTTTTTGTTTGCTATTGCAATTTTTTTATCAATACGATGGTATGAATCCCTTTGATCTTATATCATTTTTTATATGTCAAATAGTGACCATCAATGTTTAAAAAATATATTATTAAAAGAAATATATAAAGTAACTTTTAAAGTAACAAGTATTAAGAGAGGAGAGGTTTGTCATTAATGTCCTTATAATTTAAATATTTTCTTTCATTATATGATAAACCGCTGCGTACCTGAGACGGGGCTGGAGGTGAGGTGCGGCGTATAGATGGCGATCGGATTGCGGCTGCAAAGGATCGATCACTACTACGTAGTTGGCGGCATATAGATGGCGATCGGATCACTAGATGCAGACACGCTAGGGCTGGAGTTGCATGCTCGTTGCCAATGATTTTGCATTTGGCATTTTTTTTCCAAATGAGATCTAGGTTTCCATGAAATCTAAAAAAAATGAAAAAAAAATAGATGACCCAAAATCTTTATGAAACTTTGAAATTGCATGTTTTCGAAACAGCATGATAATAATCAAATTTAACAAAATATAATCTGATCTTCAAAAACCGATTTGCTCTGATTTCATATGAAAAATGATAAGCGAAAGATATAAGAAGAACAAGACATAAAAAAGTGTAGACATGGATATTTTACGTGAAACTCTATCAGTGAGAAGCGGAATGAAATCATGGGAATTTTACTCTCATTAAGTATGCGGATGTGGAGCTCTTAAGATGGCCTCATCGACTCTCCAAAGTTCTAACAATAGACAATGTGGGATTATTCTTCATAATATGGTAATTGTATCTTGAGGGATCCAATTATCCCCTTACATCGTTCTCCAACTCAATCTGATCTCCATTGCATAAGCTTTCTCCCACAAGCTCTCCCAAAGCTCCTATGATCCACCTTCACCGGAGTGACAGCGGGCAAGTACCATCCAGTTGAGCAACGATTTGAGAGCGGTGCGATCCTTGCAGCAAGGTCGCGGTCCTGACTCCTCTTCCTTCATTATGATGGTTTTCTGGGGACAACACCATCGCTCTGGAGCGGGAGCTCCACCTGGAGATGGGGCTGGCGACAGAGATGTAGGAGGGCGGCACAACCACCGCTTGGAGGTTTGTAGCGACATCGTCGACTGGAGCTCGCCACCTGCAGGATCTCTCCCTGCTGCAGAAGGAGTTTCCACCTGGGGATCTGCTATCGCCTGGTACGCGACGCTCTGTTGTAGTCCAGCCTCTTTGCACTCCGCTAGTACGATGATGCCACAACCTTCTTCGACAAACGGTCACCCATATTATCCTTCATCTCCATCCTGTAGGTATACTTCTCCTTCTCTAACACTTTTCTCTTCAGTGATCTTTTTGTTCCTCTAGTACGCTCATGCTTTTTGTTCTATTTTTCCCACGATTTTAAAAACCGAAACGAACCACCCGGTTGAATCGGTTAAACCAAGAACTAGAGGCAAAACGTTCCAACCATCAGGTTTTTATTCAGAAAAAAATGGTCACGACCCGCCCCGCTAGCCGAGACGAGTGCGATAGGTAAATTTAAACTGTCTGATCATCTTAATCATAATTAGCACGTCTGAAAAAAATCCGACAGCAATTCCTCTATTTTATGGACTCCTAAACGCTACCCTGTACCTGAAACAAATTTATATAAAATTTTTCATAAACAAATCCACACCATTCACTAACACTACCATTCAAGTCATTATCTGTATCTGTAATATTAAAAACATCTCCAAAGTTCCTTATATACAACTGTCAGCTACTATCACAAGCTCGGATACAACTCCTTTAACTTAACAAAACATAAAGTTTTCTGGGATGTTAACTATTTACCTGAAGTACACAAAAATACGCCACAATATAACAGAAATGGAGTGAATGTCCCAAGACTATCTGCAAAAAGCTTAGTTCGTTCCCTCGCTTCTCCTATGGCTCCTTCCCATATGTGTCTGTAAATAATATTTAATAATAGAGGGTTGAGTCTAAACTCAAAATGAGCTTAGACCCAACGAGTGGGTCTCAAGCACTTGGTAAGAAGATATATTGGCTATTTTGAAAATAACTTTGCTAGCAAGTAGAAATAAAATGCAATGCTATAATAGGACAATTTCATAAAAATGAGGCTTTGCAAAATAATAATGTCATACAAAAAAATGAAATATCAAACTATCTGGCTGTTGAAAATCTTACGAAAGTGAAAGTTTCTATTTTTCAGTTGTTATAACAACACCACTGTGGCTAACATACTACGTCCATGAACACTGAAACAAACTGAATCATACGCTTAGACAGCCCCAAAGGCCAAAGAACACTCTGTATACAGCCCAAAGCCTATATGTATACAAAATGCGGACCCAAAATCCTCTGAATCATCTCTGTGGTTGCCATATCTGATGGCATGCTTCAGGGTCATTTCTGATGATGTCACCATATCTGATGGCTAGTTCATGACCATGTATGAGAGCTACTGTGGTGGTCATTATTTCTGACATATTTTCTGATCCATAGTAATATAACTGTAAGCTGAGAAATTTATGATCTCTGAATCATATCATGATACTGAACTTATCTGTAGTTATCTAAAAACTTTCGTAGTATTAAACGGTAATTGAATACTGAAACATAAAACTAAGCTTTTCTACCATACATTAAGCTTGCGTACAATACCAACTTCACTAAACTGCCATTATCTTGGACAAAAACCAGCTTATTTGAATATCAAACTAAACTATACATGTACATAGCATAATCAAAAGGCATCACAAGCTGTAATATTGTAATGTATCTATGAAAAATATTGGTTAAAACTTAAAATAAACTTGAGACCACTCACCTGAGATTTGATTTCAACTAATATCTACCGCAGCTTCGAGGCACTCTTGTCAATATTTGATAACTACACCAATTTGAAACATCATGTTTAACCATCATATTTAACAAACAGTCACTTACGATATATGAATCTCATCTTATGCACATGTACTGATGGTATTAATAAAAATTTGATCGTTTTTAGCCCATAATTCATGTAGTGATGAAACTTCTCTCTCTCTTTTAATCCATGTTTCAACCTCCCTTTTTTTAACATTAATTAAATCATATGAGAAACTATTGTTATGTGATTCAAGCATCGTATATTAACAAATGAGATGACTATAACAAATATAACATGGCTTAGAAGTTTATGATAACTACTCATATGGATGTCCTAACATTATATATATATATATAGAGAGAGAGAGAGAGGGCATATCCAGAGAGCACTGTGCCGATTTGAGTTTTTTTGAGCACCAAACGTGGGTTCGCCACATGTATTTTCATTTGAATGATTTCCTATTTCGAAGGACACGGTTTTGGAAGGATATTAATATGTTTGAGCCTTTTCTATTTCTAATTATATCTAGGGCTGCTAATCGAACCGAACTGTAACGAACATACCTATGTTCGAGTTCAGTTCGATAAGGAATTTCGAAAGTTCGAGTTCGAGTTCGGTTCGATAAATGTTCGATAGGATATGTTCGAGTTCGAGTTCGTTTAGAAAACGAACGTTCGAGTTCGGTTCGATAACAGTTCGTTAACAATTTAACTTGATTAAAACTTGTTTACATGAACAAGTTCGAAACGGGAGTTCGATAACAAGGTTCGATAAGCAGTAAAAATAAGAAATTATTCAATTAAAGTGGTACAAAGTCCAATAAATACCACAATTTCTTTAACCTCAAAATTTTTTAAGTGTATAAATACTAAGTTACACATACAAATACACATACATATATACATATACTGAACTCGAACTTGTATCGAATGAACATATGTTATGTTCATGTTCGGTTCGTTAAGCTATCGAACTAAAATTTGAAGTTCATGTTCAGTTCATTTAGAAACGAACGAACATTTTTCGAACTATTATCGAACGAACTCTAATCGAATACGAACATGTTCAATTCGATTAGCAGCCCTAATTATATCGAGTCCTTAAAATTTTGGAAAGATAAATTCAAATCCTTAATTTCGTTTCGAATAAATTGTCATTGTACATTTGATCAGTAATGTATATATTATATGTAAGTAATTATGTTTTGCGAGATCAGTAATATTGAAACAATTGTCAGTAATTTACATCTGTAATATTACATTGTACTGAGATCAGTAATTCATTCATGTTACTCAAGTAATACATATTCAGTTCTCTAGTAATTATTGTTGTGAGATCAGTAATTAAGTTACTAATGTCCATACAAGAAGTACTGATTACCATTATCCATTTTACTGTACTCATTTTGATTGTTACTAATGTCCATCCCCGCCTTCTTTACTGATGTAGTCTATTTAGTTACTTGCAATACGTCAAGTGTTACTGATAGCTACGTATAAATTACAGATGTAGTCTATTTAGTTACTTGCAATACGTCAAGTGTTACTGATAGCTACGTATAAATTACAGATATAGTCTATTTAGTTACTTACAATACGTCAAGCGTTATTGATAGCTACGTATAAATTACTGATGTAGTCTATTTAGTTACTTGCAATACGTCAAGTGTTACTGATAGCTACGTATAAATTACTGATGTAGTCTATTTAGTTACTTGCAATACGTCAAGTGTTACTGATAGCTACGTATAAATTACAGATGTAGTCTATTTAGTTACGTGCAATACGTCAAGTGTTACTGATAGCTACGTATAAATTACAGATATAGTCTATTTAGTTACTTACAATACGTCAAGCGTTATTGATAGCTACGTATAAATTACTGATGTAGTCTATTTAGTTACTTGCAATACGTCAAGTGTTACTGATAGCTACGTATAAATTACTGATGTAGTCTATTTAGTTACTTGCAATACGTCAAGTGTTACTGATAGCTACGTATAAATTACTGATGTAGTCTATTTAGTTACTTGCAATACGTCAAGTGTTACTGATGGATACGTATAAATTACTGATGTAAGTCTAGTTAGTTACTTGCAATACGTCAAGTGTTACTGATAGCTACGTATAAATTACTAATGTAAGTCTATTTAGTTACTTGCAATATGTCAAGTGTTACTGATAGCTAAATATAAATTACTTAACTTGTATTTGATAGAAAGAACTTGTATTTTCTTGATATACATAAGTAACTATGAATGGATTTTAATCAGTAAGAATGATAAAATAGAAAAGTAATACTTGATATATTATCAGTAACATATGCAAATATCATCAGTAACTTGGTATAAATTTTCTGAAATAATGATTTCGCAATCTAAATCCAATTGTAAGACATCCATCTTCGCTCATTTTGATACGATCTTTTCACGATTCGAATCCATCCATGAAGTATCGTTCATCATTGCTTCTTTGCAATCATGATCAGTTTCCATTCACAGATGATCCATCGCATTTGAAACTGAAAATGAGAACTAAAAAACAAACGATCAAATTCTACAAAAGAACAATAAATAAATGTCTAATAAACAGCGAAAAAACTTACAGATCGAGGACTTGAAGACAACTTTCTTTCATCGCTGGAGATCTTGAGATTTCGCAGGAAGACGAATCCATAGATGATGCACATGCCTTCCTCTTTCCACAAATGCAAGGCTATTTTTATCAATGTTCTAATTTCCAGTTTTGTTTTATTTCCATACAAAAATCAGTTCCTATTTTTTGGGATTGAATTGGTTCCTATTTTTTTGTGATGGACGGCTAGGATTGGGTGCTCATCTGAACTCAAATGGGCCCTGTGCTCTCTGGATAAATTCCCTATATGTGTGTGTGTATCCTAAAGAATTTTACATAAATCAATCACTATTCTCATACATTTGTTCCGTTCTAACTTCACAGTTTCTGGTTGTGCATAAGCCTCTAAACCGACCTTAGTACATATCCAAATGTAATTATGAATGAACCATTCACGGTTTGAATTGGTTTGTGCATATTATCTGCTACTTAATTTTTATAGTAAAGCATTCCTGAACTATATATAAATACATGTAGCAGACCTTTACCTAATTCTATTACTTCCTTAGCATCACAGTGAGAAAGCCAAAACAACACCCAATCTAGTATGCCATGTATATCGAGTTTAAAAATAACATAAGTATAAATATGTTTGACTTCCAGATATTAGGAGAATATTTTAATATAATCTACCCAATCTCAACACAGAATCGATCGATACTGTGATTGGATTATTTTCCATCATAACTATATATACTCGTTTGAGATTTAAGTATAGATGAGATAATTATTCTTCCCACTATGTTAAGAGCGTGTATGCTCTACACATCATATATTTCTCTTACTAATTTCATCTCCTACTTGTATTCTTATATACTACAGATGCCCGTTGGTGTTGAATGCAGAGAGAAAGAAAAATCAGCAGGATATGAAGAGAATCTCACCTTCAGGCTATTGAGATTTGGATCGCATAGACCTCCCTGAACGTTCCCCCTCTTTCTCTGTTTACCGAAATTGGTAGATCGACTAAAGATAGTAACCGCCCTGCAATTCTCTACATCCCTATTTAACCTTATCGTAGTACAATCTAGAATTATTCCTTTACTCTCCATTGTCTTGCACGTGTAAAGGATCTCAACATACCATCTCCGGATTTTGAAAAACATGCAATATCTCTGTGAACATATCATTAATTTTGAACTTTTCACGTAACACCCTCCTCTTTTATTCAAATCCCACTCACACGTTTATTTCAAGCCACTTTCTATTTATGATAATAACTTTAGATTAATAAAATTTAATTAACCCACTCATTAAACTTAGTTTATAGTAGTGTTACCACCAAAGTGAAAAATTTTTTGTGTGTGTGTGTATATATCTTACACTGCTATATCTTCTATATTAATTGCGACACAGCTGAGGGCCGTTAAAAAAAATGACCAATCGTAAACACAAATCTAGACCTCTCGTAAATAATTACCCAATCCGTTCTCTTATTAGTTAAGTATACTTTAGCCTCCTATATCTTATCCATATAATTCTGTATTTATGTCATTCCATACTTATATGCATATTTTAGAATAAATAGGGTAACAATATGTCCGTATCCGCCCATTGACATCCTTAAACCTTAAATTTTGTATATAAAAAATATTTTTTATCGTATCTGAATGTCACAACACTCCCCAACTTAAAATAAATTTCGTCCTCGAAATTTACATACCTCAGTCAGTTTGAGAACAGATGTGGGTATTGAGATCGCATTTCATCTTCTCTTTCCCATGTGACTTCTTCTATTGCATGACTCTTCCAAAGAACTTTTACTAGTGATATCTTTTTCGTCCGAAGTTCTTGAACTTTATAATCTAAAATTTGCACTGGAATCTCTTTATAGGAAAGGTCCTCCTTCAGTTGAATTTCTTGCGGTTGTATAACATGTGATGGGTCAGGAATATATTTTCGAAGAGTAGAAACTTGAAAAACATCATGTATCCTTGCTAACTGTGGTGGGAGTCGAAGACGATACGCTACATTACCAATTCTTTTTATAACTTCATATGGACCAATGTATCGTGGACTTAGTTTTCCCTTCTTTCCAAACCTGATTATACCTTTCCAAGGAGATACTCGTAAAAATACCTGGTCACCTATTTGAAATTCTAGATCTCTTCTTCTCTTATCTGCATAACTTTGCTGTCTATCTTGTGCAGCCTTCAAGTTTCTTTTAATTTCTTCAAATTTCTCCACTGTATTTTGTACTAACTCAGATTGAACTAGTTTACGCTCTCCTACTTCATTCCAGCGAATGGGAGTTCTGCATGCTCGACCATAAAGGGCTTCATATGGCGCCATCCCAATACTCGCCTGATAGTTGTTGTTGTAAGCAAATTCGATAAGAGATAGATGTTCATCCCAACTATCTTTAAAACTCAATGCACACGCTCTCAGCATATCTTCCAAGGATTGAATAGTTCGCTCAAATTGTCCATCGGTTTGTGGATGAAAAGCAGTACTAAATGCTAATTTTGTACCCACCGCTTTATGTAAACTAGGCCAAAATTTAGAGGTAAATCGAGGATCTCTATCAGACACAATTGACACATGCGCTCCATGCAACCTTACTATTTCATCTACGAAAATTTTACCCAGGCGATCCAATGTATATGTCATATTAACTGCTAAGAAATGAGAAGATTTGGTCAATCTATCGACAACTACCCATATCGCATTATGACCTCGACGAGTCCTGGGCAACCCAGTAATGAAATCCATAGTAATATGTTTTCACTTCCACTCTGGTATCGGGAGAGGTTGCAATACACCAGCGGGTCGCATATGTTCTGGTTTAATTTGTTGACAAATCAAGCATCTAGATACGTATTCTGCAATCTCTCTTTTCATTCCCGACCACCAATAGCATGTTTTTAATGTTCTATACATCTTCGTGCTTCCTGGGTGCATAGCATTGATGAATTCCCATTCATCACTCTTTATTCTTATATTTTAGCTACAAAAACCTATGCAAATGCATGTAGATATGTGTAAATAGGGTTAATTAGCAAAAGCATGCATGTTTGTAAAAATAGATAATTAGCATGTTTTTGTGCAAAATAAAAGAATAAAGATGAAAAAGAAAAAGAGGGAAATATTTAAAATAAATATTGAGCAACCTGACCCAAGGGAGGGCTCAGCATGGGCCTGACCGCATAAAAACCAAGTAGAGGGAGATAGGGGCTCACATGTACATATATTTGTAAATAAATAAAATAATATTTTCCTCAGCTAAAAATATGCTTGTATATATTTTGTATATATTTAGAAGCTATTAAAAACAAAATAAAAATTAAAAAAATCAAAAATCCAAAAAAACATCTCTTCACCATGTACATAGACCACCTTCTTTATTTATTTCACCTTGTAAATAACCTAATTTATTTTCAAACCTTTTTGTAAATATCCCTTTTTATGTTTTGTAAATAAAATAAATAAAAAGAAACAAGACAAAAATCAAATAAAAATTACAAAATTAAAATACAAAAATATATTGTACATATACCATGTACATATATGTATATCACTAATTATTTAACCTATGTATATAAATAATAAAAATAAAATAAAAATAGCCTTTTATTCCTCCTTTTATCCTATAAATAAATAAAATATAAAATAAGAATAAAAATGTATAAAAAGAACTAATTAAAAATCAAAAATCAAAAATCAATATAGTGTATATATACCTATGTATAGCTACTATGTATAGACCTTATTTTTATTTCCGAAAATTAATTAAAAATCACAAAAAAATAGAAAAAATTAAAACAAAAATATTCTGTGTTTTGAGTTTTTGAAAATTCGGCCATTTAAGGCCCCAAAAAAATCAAATAAGAATTCAACCCTTGGCGGGCTCTGATTGGTCCACGGGGGAGTGTTGACCCCCGGTCAACACCTCCCCCAGGACCACCAGAGCCCGGGTCCTGTTCGCGGACCCGACTTCGCCCAATTATCTCTACCAGACCCGATCCCCATTTCGCCTAATCTAAGGTCCTAATCATCCCCCGTGCATCCGGGAATCTCGCCCGACATTCTTCCTTGGGATCCGCGCTTCAGCTCGCCCTACCCGATCGATCCTTCCCGGACCTGCACCCATATAAAACTCGAGCTCAGCCGCCTCCTCATTCCATCTTTGGCTCTCCACCTTCACTCCCGTGACCTCCATTGTAACCACCGAGGTGACAGCTCGCGTTGGCCCTTGTTGCAGCGAGGAGGAAGTGCTTGGACCATCGATCCGGCAGCCGCGCGCCGCCACCTAGCTGGAGCTCGAGCCTCAGGCAGTGACGACCTTCGAGGCGACGACCAGGAGCTAGCCAAGATCCAGCCCAGTCTTTCGCATCGCCCAGGTATCCATTTAGCGCATCTATTTAGTGTAATTTCATGTTTCGCCCAAATCGACCCCTCGCCGTGTTCCTCTGATTCCGACCATCTCGCGTACTATTTCGATCATCGGAGCACACCATCACCCTCGCCACTCCCTTGCGCACGTTCTACGCCCACTCGTTCAACCCAGCTCGCCCCGGAGCTGGGAGTCGAGCTCCTCCATCCCCAGCTCGCCGGAGCTCATTCGCACCGACCCACCAGCCACCGTCACCCCGCTTCTTTGGGTCGAGGCACTTTGCCCTCGACCCGCGAAGCTCCTGGCGTGTTTTGCAGGTCAGAAGGAGGGCATCTGAGCCCCCCTCACATCAGGTCCAGGAGCCCACCGCCGCCGAGCTCGCCGGAGCCCCTCCAGGGCTCGGGTGGGCCATCGGACAGTACCAGCAGCTGCGGGACGCCGTCGCCCATCTTCCCCGATCACCAGGAGCAGCTGAGGAGGACTGCAGCTCACGCACGAGGCCGGCGAAGTTCGCCGGTGGAGTGTTCTTCCACCATCCTCCAGCACCGTCCGATCAGCCCCCGCTCCCAGTTTGCATCGCCACCATCCATTTCTCGAGGAGCAGCAGCCGTTGATCAGATCGAGGGGCTGATCTGAACCGTCCGAGCAGCAGAGAGAGAGCCACCTGAGACCTGACCCGTCCGATCCTCCACGTGGCTCCCTCTGGAGCGTCGATTTGGCCCAAGAGACAAAGAAGGAGAGCGCCACCATCCAGAGCCGCCCGATCTTCCACGTGGCGCGAATCCAGCCGTCGACGAATAAAGGGGTAATTTGCTTAGGGCCCCCTCTTAGTTTGTCTTTTTATTTTTAGTCCTGTAAATATTTTAGTAACTTTATTTACGTAGGGTAAATTGCATTGTGGACCCTGTGCTTGTTTGTATTTGCATGTATGCCCTTGTGTGTATGAGTCCACGTGCTTCGTCACGTGTCTAGCTGGGCTATTTACATTTTTCATCCTGTAGTTCTGTTGGGTTATGAGATGAATGAATACTTTTTGGTAATTGCATTTATGCCCCTGTGAGTGTTGTTTATGCGCATGTGCGGATTTTAGTGGGATTTTTGCATCCAAGCCCCTGGACTTTTGGTACGAGTTACCAAAAAGTCCAGAAACTTGGTTTTTATTACCAAAAGGCCCCTGAGTGTCCCAGACACGCGCCACGCGCGTGACTTGCTGGGATTTTTGCACCTTGGCCCTCAGACTTTTGGGTATTTGCACTTACGTCCCTGTGCACAGTGCCCCCTCTTTGATTTTTGAATAAATATCAAACCACCTCCAAATTCGATGAAAATTTGACACATAGCTCCTGCCATGTTGTAGGATTTTTGAGAATTTTTGAGGACATTTTTTATTTTATTTAGTATTTTTAAAAATTCAAAAACCTCCTTTTTAGCTACTGTCTAGGTTTAAAAATACCAAAAAAATATAAAATCACCTCCAACAATTCTAAAAAAATTAGCTACTGTTTCTTGCTTGTTGTTTGATTTTCTAGCCAATTTTGGCTATTTTCCATTAAGTAAAAACCCTAAAAATTGAAAAACACCTAAAAACTCATAAAAATTATAATAAATAATTTAAAAAGCCAAAAACAATAATTAGGGTGCCTAAATTTTCCTTATCCTTTCTAGATTACAGGAAAATTACCTCCAAGGCCTGTTGAGACTCTTAAATATTTTATTTTTGAGTTTTAGGCCTTGCTGGACAGTACCAGTTCTTTTTCGCACTGTTTGATTTTTAGAAAATAATTTACCCATTAGAAAAATACCAAAAATTCACCAAAAACACTTAAAAACCTAAAAAACATAAAAACAATTTTTCCTTAATTTTTGCTTGATTTTTGGTGTGTTAAATAATTTGCCCAAGTGTGTTGATATTTGTTTTCTTTTATTTTCTTTATCTTTTAAAAATCCAAAAAAATACAAAAATTATCAGAAACCACTAAAAAACATTTCTTTTTATTTTTATATTGTTTTTACTACTTCGTAGGCCCTAGGCCAATCCGTGCTCCTTGTGTTCGACCCTGGGAGCTATACCAAGTTAATCACATAGCTAGGACCGCTTGATTTGCTTTGTTTGATTTTCGATTCGTTTCGCGGTTCGATTCTTTTTCTTGATTGACACATCTTCTGAGATCCGGGTCGCAACGACCCTTGTTTCATTACCTTCACCCGGGTCTTAGGGATTTTTGTGTCATCAGAATGGCGCCGTTGCCGGGGAGCACGGCTTAGTAGTTATTTTTGACTTTCTTTTCATTTTGTTTTCGCGGCTTTTCGCGGCTCTTCGGAGCTCGCGGCTTTTCGCGGCTTTTGCTCATAGTTCCTTTTTGATTTATTTTGTTTTATTTTGATTTTCTTTTCTTTTTATTTTTGTTTGATTTTGTGTGACTATTTTATTTCTCATTTTTGCATATATACCCTTGTTCTTATTTTCATTTATTATTTGATTATTTTATTGGTCTGACCACCCTCTTCTGTCTTTCTTGCGAGGGCCCGAGGACCGCGGAGGCGACTTTCGAGGAGCCGGTGCAGCCGCGGAGTTCGGAGGCGGCTTCTTTCTCTACGAAGCCGCAGGAGAGAGCGAGAGAGAGAGAGTGAGTGGGAGAGGATAGCTTAGTTTATTTTCAGTTCATTTATTATTGTAATAATACAGGAATTGTGAGACTTTTAGACACTTAGACCGTAGCGGGTCTGTTTCGCCGAGCACCGGCGTGCTCGGGGGACCCATTAGGACCTCGCAGTTTTTCGCGTTTTTCTCGCGGCTTTTCTTTTTCTTTCTTACTGTCATTTTCCGGGTTTTTCGCGGTTTTTGCTCGAGCCCCTAGACATAGGATTTTTGTTGGTTGTGACGTAAGATTTCTAAGGCCCAACACTTAATAGAATATCTGTTCCTATAGAACGTAATTGGACCTTACTAAAATTCACTAAAAAAGTTAGTTTAATTGGATTTGAGACCACGTGCCGTTAGGAGTCACATACAGCGCTGGCAGGACCCGTTGTGGCGGGCACCGAGTGACTCCCAAGATCGGACTCCGGACTCGATTCGGTTAACTAACTATTGTTCTTCACGATCAATAGAAGTTGCTTGTCTTAGGACTCGGCTTTTTACCGTTGCATCATATAGCTTAGTTTACTTTTCTGTCTTTATTTTATGCGCGGATCACTCTGCATGTAGAGAGCTGGAGGCAGGTACGCTTTTCTGACTTTGCATGCATCATTGATTTCTCGTGCATCGGCTTTTTCGACTTCTCCCCCCGATTTTGGACTTAATAACCAGGAGAATCGAAAAATTCGTTAGGCGTTTTTGTTTGCATTGAAAAATACCTAAAAAGAGTAACCATAAAATTGGGACTGCTAAGACTATCGACCTTAAAACTCGCTCACCCTAAAAATTCTGTCTTGGGGAGAGCAACCCCCTCATTGCTTGGTTTGTATGTGCGAGAGAGTGACCCGAACACTAGGTAGAGCCCCCCGTTGCTATACTTGACTGACTACCGGCTCTTCCGTGCGGGCCAGTCGGTTGGGTTAGCAGCGGAGATCCCAACAGGTCACGTAATCGCTCTGATATTTGTGTGTTCACCAAATAAAACAGACAAGATAATTTGACCGAACTTTCACGGTCTTCAGCTCGCGTTGCGTTGGTGAACCGGGGGTTCGTTTTTCGATCATAGTTTTTCAGATCTCATCCGCCATACTCGCCAGATCGAGATGATGGGTAGACGATCTCTTAGGCAGCCTTTGGCTGCACCGCTTTCGGGCGCGTCTACCTCATCATCTAGGTTGGCTCGCGAGAGCTCAGACCCGCTCTCCGAGCCCGAGTACGACTCCACCCTGTTCCCCCTCGATCCCCTTTCCGATCTACCCGAGAGACATGAGCCCGAGGAGAGATTGATTCATTTGACAGCACCTGAGTTGGGCTCCTTCGATTTTGCAGATGTCGAGATGGCAGGCGCTGGCAGTTCTGACGATCACTCCCGTCCCGAGCACTTTGTACTAGACCAGGGAGCGATCAACTCCACCCTGATCGCACAGTTAGAGACAGTCCAGCAGCAGCTCCGCGATCAGGGAGCTTTTATGATAGAGATGAGGCGTGAGATGGAGAGGCTCAGAGCAGAGAGAGATGCACAGAGCGAGCCCGAGGACCCCGATGAGGCACAGGCACGAGCCGCAGCAGCAGCAGCCGCGGCCGCCGCCGCAGCGGCAGCAGCCGCAGGAGGAGCAGGACCACCTAGACCAATGCGGGAGTTGCACAACCCCGGATCTACCTTGATGCACCATTGGGTTGTGGTTCCAGCCATCGTGGGGGACTTCAAGTTCCCCCCGAACACCTTGCAGATGCTCCCGCGGTTCCATGGACTGGCTACAGAGGAGCCCCATCTCCACCTACAGGAGTTTCTCATGATTTGCAGTACTGTCCACGACAGACATGTGGACCAGGATACCATACGGATGATTGCCTTCCCCTTCTCACTGGCAGATAGAGCAGCCACCTGGCTGAAACATTTGGGGAGATTCGTGTACACATGGGAGCAGCTCCGCACCGAGTACTTGAACAAGTACTATCCACTCGGGCGGACGAATGCAGCGAGGGCCCTGATCAGCAACTTCTCCATGTTCCCCAACGAGCAGTTCCATGAGGCTTGGGAGAGGTTCAGAGAGCTTTTGGACAGATGCCCACACCACGATATCACGAAGCCGAACCTAGTTCAGAGCTTCTTCAGTGGGTTGTCACCAGAGCTACAGGGCCTGGTGAACGCTTCTTGTGGCGGGTCCTACTTCGCCAAGGACCACGACCAAGTCTGGGCTATTTTTGAGGAGATGGCAGAGAACTACATGGTCATGTCCCAGACCCGGCTCTACACTCAGAAGACCCAGCCACATCAGCCAGGACCCGTGCAGTACCAGAGGATAGCACGGGTAGATGCAGGTCCTTCTAGTTCGTCCGCAGCAGCCACAGCAGCAGCACAGTTAGAGTCGTCAGCTGCGGACATGAGCATCATCAGCGAGAAGCTGGACCGCATGGAGCTGATAGAGAAGAAGCAGTGCCAGAGCATAGCACAGATGGATCAGATGGCACAGGTCTTGAGCGACCTGAAGACACAGCTCATGTGTCTCCAGGAGACACAGACGGCTTCTCAGCCCCGTCTTCAGTCGCGAGGCGACGCCGGCAGCAGCAGCAGCTTGTCCCAGCGCTCCAGCACCCCAGTGCAGCCTAGACAGGTTCACCTTGTACAGGCGGAGCTGTACCAGCAGCCGCAGCCCACTTTGCAGTCACCACCATCTCCAGAGATGCAGATGGTGGTCTACCAGCCGGATCAGTCGTTGGCAGTACTACCCCCAGCCCCCTTTGATGCAGAGCCGTTGATGGATGTCAACGGGATCTGGTACGACCGTCCCCAGCCTGGGATCCGACGAGATCATCCCGGATTCAGGTGGGGGATTGGTGGTGCCCAGCCCCAGCAGCAGCCGTCAGCACAGGGAGGGCAGTACTCCCAGCCGAGAGACCATCACCAGCCGCAGCAGCAGCCCCCAGTCTACCAGCAGCAGTCGTCTTACGTTCCTCGTCCCTATCAGCAGCAGGGACAGCCTTGGAGACGTGAGCAGCAGGCTCACCAGGGATACCAGCACCAGCAGCACCCTCCTTCTTATCCCTCTCACCCATACCAGCAGCCGCAGCCTCACCCACAGAGAGGCCACCCGTCGGGCTCCCATGAGAGCCCCGCTTTGGATGATATCGCCCGCCTCCTCACGGACCAGCAGGCCACATTCAGACGGGAGATGGATGAGTTCCGCCATGAGATGCGGGACCTGATGAGAGGGAAGGCTGCCATACCCGCTCAGATAGAGCCGAACCCGAGCAATCTCAAGCGGAAGTCTGAGCAGGTAGTACATACTGAGTTAGCCACTCCTAGCGATCCATTTGATGATACTTCTTCAGATCTTTTTGATGTTGATTTTGCCACGCTTAGGAGCGGTAGGACCCCAGCCGGCGGCGGCGCCTCAGCTGAGCACCATCCCGAGGCGCCACAGGAGGAGGAGGAGAGCGGTACTGAGGCCGCTCCAGATGATGACGGTGGTACTGAGGCCACCAAGGATGCTGATCCCACAGGCGGTACTGAGGCCGCCACTTCACCAGGTCTAGGAGGTGGTACTGATGCCACTCCAGCAGCAGCCGAGCCAGCACGCGGTACTGATGCCGCGAGACGTCTACCTTCAGCAGAGCAGCCCGCCCGTGGTGGTACTGAGGCCACCGGTGTTTGTACAGATAGTGGTGTTGTTTTTCCTCATGGTCATGTATCTCGGCACTCTGCTATGAATAAAGGAAAAGGTTTATCTTCTTCTGGTCCCACTGTGGTGCGTGATGTATGTGTGGATCCGGTCCTTGAACCGCTTAGACCTTTTCCTAGTCCTTCATCTGAGAAGGACCCAGTGATCCCCTTCCCTAGAGCCCTTCAGATGGGGAAGGGGAAGAAAAATGACCCAAAAAAGAGAGAGCTTGAGGAGTTCAGCCAGAGCATGATCGATCGCTTCCACATCCAGCTGACCCTCCAGGAGGCTTTGCAGCACATCCCCCTTCTCCAGAGATCTTTGAGAGAGAGGACTACAGTCAGGAGGAGGAGGAGGAACCACACTTCAGAGATACATGTGCTGACCAAAGCCACGTGCTTCGCGATCCAGAACCGACTGCCAGCCAAGAGGCCAGATTCAGGGGCCCCGTATGTCAGATGCCAGATTAGTGAGCAGTGGTTCGACCGTACTCTTCTAGATAGCGGATCGTCGATCAACCTTCTTCCGGCAGCCCTTCTCGACCGATTCGAGTTGGGCACTCTTCGACAGAGCAGGACAGTCCTTCACTTCGCTGATCGATCTGTCAAGAGGCCGAAGGGGTTATTACGAGACGTTATCGTCACGATTCAGGGTCTGCAATTCCCCGTGGACTTCGTAGTGTTGGACATGGAGATCCCTGAGTCAGTGACCGATACCCCCATCATCCTTGGTCGTCCGTTCTTGGCCACAGCCAAGGCGGTGACTGATCATGATAGCGGGAAGGTGTACTTTCGCGTCCAGGGCGAGAGTATACAAATAGAGACGGTCGAGGACTATAGAGCCAGATTCAGATCCCGCTCAGATGCGAGTACCGATTCAGAGCAGCTGACAGACGCAGAGCCAGACATCCACCAGGACTGTGATTTTGTGATCACAGATGATGAGGCAGCTTGGGCAGACCTTGAGACACAGACCACCCTCTCACTTTCAGACACAGCTGATGCAGAGATGACAGCAGAGGAGAGTCTGGAGAGCACAGACCTGGTTCAGGATACCTTAGCGGCAGCAGAGCCGGTCCTTGATCGCAGCACGATGATTTGTGATGGTGGTGCTGAGGCCACCTTGTTTTCTGGTGGTGTTGATGCCACCTTGCTTTCCGGTGGTACTGATACCACCGTTTCTGATACAGATCCCTCGGATTCAGAGTCTGATTGGGCCGATTGCTATGATCAGATGCCAGACTCGAGTCCAGTTGAGCCTATTGAGGAGGAGGAGGTAGATGCAGAGCAGAGCAGAGACAGTGCAGATGAGCAGCCTTCTCCCGACCCAGTTTGCGAGAGTATGCTTTCACTTTCCCAGGCAGATTTGGCCGACCTTGCACCATTCACTCAGTTTCTTCCACAGCCAGATTTGCCGGCACCCAGCATTCCAGAGCTGAAGCCGCTCCCTACTTCGCTGAAGTATCGATTCCTTGCGGGCGATCCTGAGATGTACCCAGTCATCATCTCCGCCGAGTTGACTGGAGAGCAGGAATCCCGTTTGATGGGGGTTCTTGAAAAGAACCGCAAGGCGATCGGATGGAGCGTAGCAGATCTCCATGGGATTAGTCCATCAGTGTGCTCCCACCACATCTATCTCGAGGATGGGGAGAAGCCGTCGCGTGAGTTCCAGCGGCGTCTGAACCCCAACCTGAGAGAGGTTGTCATGAAGGAAATATCGAAGTGGTGGGGTGCAGGTTTTATTTATCCCATTTCCGACTCCAAGTGGGTTAGCCCCTTGCATGTGGTGCCCAAGAAGACGGGCATCACGACTGTGATTAGTGAGTCGGGAGAGGAGATTGCTACACGAGTACCCACCTCTTGGAGGGTTTGTGTTGACTACAGGAGACTCAACCAAGCCACCAAGAAGGACCATTTCCCCCTGCCTTTTATTGACCAGATCATTGAGAGACTGGCAGGGAAGAGCCATTATTGCTTCCTGGATGGGTACTCGGGCTACAACCAAGTGGCCATCGCTCCTGAGGACCAGGAGAAGACCACCTTTACCTGTCCCTTCGGCACATACGCTTTTCGACGCATGCCATTTGGGCTATGCAATGCCCCTGCGACTTTTCAGAGGTGCATGCTGTCGATCTTCTCGGACATGGTAGGGGAGTGCCTTGAGGTCTTCATGGATGATTTCTCGATCTACGGCGACGGATTTGATTCTTGTCTTGACTGCCTAGATCGAGTACTCCAGCGATGTATTGAGTATCACTTGGTGCTCTCTTGGGAGAAGAGTCACTTTATGGTGACTCAAGGGACGGTGCTTGGCCACATCATCTCCAACAGGGGCATGGAGGTTGATCCGGCCAAGGTCGATGTCATTAGAAAACTCACACCGCCGTCCAATCTGAGGCAGTTACGGTCATTTCTGGGGCACGTTGGATTTTACAGGAGATTCATTCATGATTTTAGCAGGATTGCCCGACCGTTGACCGACCTCTTGACGAAAGACACCGAGTTCCTTATCGATGACAAGTGTCATTCGTCGTTTGCTACTCTCCAGCAGTGCGTGATTGAGGCTCCTGTCCTCCAGCCACCTGATTGGTCTCTCCCATTCGAGATCATGACGGACGCCTCCGATTTTGCCGTAGGGGCAGTGCTGGGACAGAGGAGGGATGGAGTACCATTTGCTATACACTATGCTATCCGCACATTGGATTCCGCCCAGCGGAATTATACGGTCACAGAGAAGGAGATGCTAGCAGTAGTGTTTGCCCTCGATAAGTTCAGATCATATATCATTGGATCCAGAGTGACTTTGTTTACAGATCACACCGCCATCAGGTACCTCATGGCAAAGAAGGATGCCAAGGCCAGACTGACTAGATGGATCCTTCTACTCTAGGAGTTCGACATTGAGATCAAGGATAAGCCTGGAGTCAAGAATGTGGTGGCGGATCACCTATCTCCGATCACCAAGAGCAGCTGAGGAGGACTGCAGCTCACGCACGAGGCCAATCCGTGCTCCTTGTGTTCGACCCTGGGAGCTATACCAGGTTAATCACATAGCTAGGACCGCTTGATTTGCTTTGTTTGATTTTCGATTCGTTTCGCGGTTCGATTCTTTTTCTTGATTGACACATCTTCTGAGATCCGGGTCGCAACGACCCTTGTTTCATTACCTTCACCCGGGTCTTGAGGTATTTTTGGGTGTCATCAGAATGGCGCCGTTGCCGGGGATCACCTATCCCGATTAGAGCAGCCTGAGGAGACTGAGCAGATTGATCCTATCCGAGATACCTTCCCAGATGAGGCGATCCTTGCTATCGCCTCACTCCCATGGTACGCCGATATTGTGAACTTTCTCGTCGCTGGGAAAGTCCCACAAGATTGGCCCAGGCAGAGGCTTGAGACCTTCCTCGCGAAGGCCAAGTCTTACCATTGGGAGGATCCCATCCTTTACCACGAGGGAGGGGATAGCGTCTGGCGTCGGTGTATTCCTCAGGAGGAACACCATAGCGTCCTCACTTACTGCCACAAGCTTGAGGCAGGAGGACATCATTCTGGGAGGAGAACGGCACAGAAAGTGCTCCAATCCGGCTTGTGGTGGCCTACCCTCTTCAAGGACTCAGATGAGTTCGTGAAGAGGTGTACTGACTGTCAGAGGATGGGCACTTGTGGACAGCGTGATATGATGCCGATGCAGCCCATTCACTTCTGTGAGGTTTTTGACGCATGGGGCATCGATTTCATGGGTCCATTCCCTAAGAGTCAGGGATTTGAGTACATTCTGGTGGCCGTAGATTATGTGAGTCGTTGGGTGGAGGCTATCCCCGCCCGAGCCGCTGATGCGAGGACAGTTTGCAGATTCTTGAGGAAGCATATCATCACGCGGTTCGGGGTTCCACGAGTTATTATTTCTGATGGGGGATCTCACTTCATCAACGACCAGGTGAAGGCACTTGCTAGCGAGTTCGGCATAGACCATCGAGTTGCTACACCATACCATCCACAGACGAATGGTCTAGCCGAAGTGTCGAATAGGGAGATCAAGACTATTCTGCAGAAAGTCGTCCGCCCTGACCGAAAGGATTGGTCACAGCTATTGGACTCGGTCTTGTGGGCATATAGGACGTCTTTCAAGACACCTTTGGGCACATCTCCCTTTCGCCTCGTGTATGGCAAGCCCTGTCACCTACCAGTTGAGCTGAGGCACAAGTCACTTTGGGCAGTCACAGATATCTTGATGGATCCAGATGGTATAGGAGACCAGAGGAGGGCAGAGCTAGCTACCCTGGAGGAGCTTAGAGATTCAGCTTTCTCAAGCAGCCTACATTATAAGGAGAGAGTCAAGGAGTGGCATGATTCTCATATCAGCCACAAGCATTTTGAGATTGGACAGAGAGTATGGCTGTTTGATGCGAGGCTTAGATTATTTCCAGGGAAGCTACAGAGCAAATGGAAAGGACCTTATCTGGTTCGGAAGGTACACGACAACGGTAGCATCGACATATCTGAGTTGTCTTCTGAGAGTACCTTCCGAGTGAACGGCCAGCGGCACAAACCATTTCTAGATCATGAGCCGCGGGTCGTTGATATTGCCCCTATTCATTTTGCGTGAGATGTGGTCTTTGACTCACATCTAATGCATCTCACGCCTGAGCTTTATTGATCCTCCGCTGTACATAGATCCAGATGTCCATATCATCACATTCCTTAGTCCCACATCCCTTTCTTCATCTTGTGATTATGCTATACTTAGGGTGCACTTTACCCTAAGTATAGGGGGGATGTGAGACCTTTTGGGTATTCCTTTTGTTTCTGTCTACCCCTGTTTTGCTGCCTATACTTAGGGATATCTTATCCTAAGTATAGGGGGGGTAGACCCTGTACATTCTCCACTCGGTTTTCCCTTAGTATGCAGCCTGCTATACTTAGGATTACTTGATCCTAAGTATAGGGGGAAGACCCGAGTCCCTCTTGACTTCTTATTCTCCTTTTGTATAGCCTTCCTTTTCACTTCCCTATACATAGCACGAGTTATGTCTTCTTCATCGCTCTTGACTCCGAGGACATCGTTCGAGCTAAGTATAGGGGGTGTGTATATATTTCATATATACTTTAGCCATAACTCGTACTTTGTGTGAGTGTGTTAATAAATAAAAATGGCTAAAAACCACAAAAATTAAAAATTTGCATGTACATAATCTTCTTTTATTTGCACATACATAGCTAGTGTACAAATTATTTTTGTAAAAATGATTTCAAAAATCTTTTGTGTAAAGCTTGTGTAAATATTTTCTGTATCAAAATTATGTATATAGTACAAAATTTTTCCAAAATGTTTTAAAAAATCAAAAGTTTGCAAAAATCTTGTGTAAATGTGTGTAAATATCTTTTTGCAAAACTTGCACTTCATGCATCATCATTCATGATTTCAAAATATTTTTCAAAAATTTTGCATGTTTGTAAAATATTGTGTAAATATGCATCTTTTTGTACATATGTATATAGTTTTCCTTGGATGATAGTTGACATTTAAACTAGCCTGGAATCAAATTGAGAAATGGAGCTTGATTAAGATCTTAATCCACCTAATTCTAAGAGGAACCTTATAGGGCTTAGGTTTAAGGCTTTTCAGGTCCATGGTGACTTAATTCTTTGAGTCCACTAGGCTATGATCACACGTCATCTCAATGAGACTAAGTAGAGCACTTAACAACAACACATGACTCATATAGATTATGGCTTTACTTGGACAAACCGCACTATGCACCGAGCTCTCCACGGATGAGGTGGTGAGGAGGCAGTCTTCCTTGACTTGGGGTGGCATATGAGGGTAGTACTTCTAGGCGGAACCTCTCTTCTTCATTTAGTGAAGGAAGTGCGTCTCAACTTGGTCTGGTTGCCATGAGGTCTAACGACGGGAGTTGTGGGTTGCGATAAAGCTTCAAAAGAGGGATAGTCTACTGGCTCAAGAGGAAAAACTCCTTGTATATATGCTGCACATGTACATGTCGTATAGAGGCACTCGAAAAAAAATGCAAAAAGAAAAGAATAACTCCAAAAAAGTGGTGGGTCTGAGAGAAAATGATAATCCCACCGGAGTATGTATATAAGTGCAATAAGCAAAGCTTGGTTTCATGATCCACATGTTGTAGCTTGCAGCAGGGAGACTTGGCTACACTGGTCAAGCTCCCAAGGGTACTTGGCTACACTGGCCTTGACCCATTCTCTTCTTCCCCCTCTTCTTGAGCCGGTTGTACTTGAACTTAGAAGGGAATACCCCGCTCCTCGAGGAAAGAGTGGCCAGATTGAGGTCTTAGAGTTACCTTGTTAGGGAGGGTTGTCAAGTTACCATTTCTGAGGTGGAGAGCTTAAACCTCACATTCACAGGACAAGAAAAGATTCATGGTCTTCAGGGTTTGTAGTTGATGACTTGTTCTGATCTGGAGCATTGAGGAGTCTTGGTTATAGAATAGTGGAACTTAGAGGCTGTTAGGTTTTAAGCTTAAGTCTAAATAAGGTTCCGACACATCAATAATCCAAAGATCTGATTAAGCTCCATACCTCAATTTAATGAAGGCAAGTTTAATAATCAACCTTGATCCATGTACATTCTCTTTTTCTTTTTCTTTTTCTTTCTTTTTCACTTCTTTTTCAAATAAGTGTTTGCTAAGGGACTAGCAAAGTATAGTATAGGGGGGTGATGAATACCCATTCATCACTCTTTATTCTTATATTTTAGCTACAAAAACCTATGCAAATGCATGTAGATATGTGTAAATAGGGTTAATTAGCAAAAGCATGCATGTTTGTAAAAATAGATAATTAGCATGTTTTTGTGCAAAAATAAAAGAATAAAGATGAAAAAGAAAAAGAGGGAAATATTTAAAATAAATATTGAGCAACCTGGCCCAAGGGAGGGCTCAGCATGGGCCTGACCGCATAAAAACCAAGTAGAGGGAGATAGGGGCTCACATGTACATATATTTGTAAATAAATAAAATAATATTTTCCTCAGCCAAAAATATGCTTGTATATATTTTGTATATATTTAGAAGCTATTAAAAACAAAATAAAAATTAAAAAAATCAAAAATCCAAAAAAACATCTCTTCACCATGTACATAGACCACCTTCTTTATTTATTTCACCTTGTAAATAACCTAATTTATTTTCAAACCTTTTTGTAAATATCCCTTTTTATGTTTTTTAAATAAAATAAATAAAAAGAAACAAGACAAAAATCAAATAAAAATTACAAAATTAAAATACAAAAATATATTGTACATATACCATGTACATATATGTATATCACTAATTATTTAACCTATGTATATAAATAATAAAAATAAAATAAAAATAGCCTTTTATTCCTCCTTTTATCCTATAAATAAATAAAATATAAAATAAGAATAAAAATGTATAAAAAGAACTAATTAAAAATCAAAAATCAAAAATCAATATAGTGTATATATACCTATGTATAGCTACTATGTATAGACCTTATTTTTATTTCCGAAAATTAATTAAAAATCACAAAAAATAGAAAAAAAATTAAAACAAAAATATTTTGTGTTTTGGTTTTTGAAAATTCGGCCATTTAAGGCCCCAAAAAAATCAAATAAGAATTCAACCCTTGGCGGGCTCTGATTGGTCCACGGGGGAGTGTTGACCCCCGGTCAACACCTCCCCCAGGACCACCAGAGCCCGGGTCCTGTTCGCGGACCCGACTTCGCCCAATTATCTCTACCAGACCCGATCCCCATTTCGCCTAATCTAAGGTCCTAATCATCCCCCGTGCATCCGGGAATCTCGCCCGACATTCTTCCTTGGGATCCGCGCTTCAGCTCGCCCTACCCGATCGATCCTTCCCGGACCTGCACCCATATAAAACTCGAGCTCAGCCGCCTCCTCATTCCATCTTTGGCTCTCCACCTTCACTCCCGTGACCTCCATTGTAACCACCGAGGTGACAGCTCGCGTTGGCCCTTGTTGCAGCGAGGAGGAGGTGCTTGGACCATCGATCCGGCAGCCGCACGCCGCCGTGCTCCGCCACCTAGCTGGAGCTCGAGCCTCAGGCAGTGACGACCTTCGAGGCGATGACCAGGAGCTAGCCAAGCTCCAGCCTAGTCTTTCGCATCGCCCAGGTATCCATTTAGCGCATCTATTTAGTGTAATTTCATGTTTCGCCCAAATCGACCCCTCGCCGTGTTCCTCTGATTCCGACCATCTCGCGTACTATTTCGATCATCGGAGCACACCATCACCCTCGCCACTCCCTTGCGCACGTTCTACGCCCACTCGTTCAACCCAGCTCGCCCCGGAGCTGGGAGTCGAGCTCCTCCATCCCCAGCTCGCCGGAGCTCATTCGCACCGACCCACCAGCCACCGTCACCCCGCTTCTTTGGGTCGAGGCACTTTGCCCTCGACCCGCGAAGCTCCTGGCGTGTTTTGCAGGTCAGAAGGAGGGCATCTGAGCCCCCCTCACATCAGGTCCAGGAGCCCACCGCCGCCGAGCTCGCCGGAGCCCCTCCAGGGCTCGGGTGGGCCATCGGACAGTACCAGCAGCTGCGGGACGCCGTCGCCCATCTTCCCCGATCACCAGGAGCAACTAAGGAGGACTGCAGCTCACGCACGAGGCCGGCGAAGTTCGCCGGTGGAGTGTTCTTCCACCATCCTCCAGCACCGTCCGATCAGCCCCCGCTCCCAGTTTGCATCGCCACCATCCATTTCTCGAGGAGCAGCAGCCGTTGATCAGATCGAGGGGCTGATCTGAACCGTCCGAGCAGCAGAGAGAGAGCCACCTGAGACCTGACCCGTCCGATCCTCCACGTTGCTCCCTCTGGAGCGTCGATTTGGCCCAAGAGACAAAGAAGGAGAGCGCCACCATCCAGAGCCGCCCGATCTTCCACGTGGCGCGAATCCAGCCGTCGACGAATAAAGGGGTAATTTGCTTAGGGCCCCCTCTTAGTTTGTCTTTTTATTTTTAGTCCTGTAAATATTTTAGTAACTTTATTTACGTAGGGTAAATTGCATTGTGGACCCTGTGCTTGTTTGTATTTGCATGTATGCCCTTGTGTGTATGAGTCCACGTGCTTCGTCACGTGTCTAGCTGGGCTATTTACATTTTTCATCCTGTAGTTCTGTTGGGTTATGAGATGAATGAATACTTTTTGGTAATTGCATTTATGCCCCTGTGAGTGTTGTTTATGCGCATGTGCGGATTTTAGTGGGATTTTTGCATCCAAGCCCCTGGACTTTTGGTACGAGTTACCAAAAAGTCCAGAAACTTGGTTTTTATTACCAAAAGGCCCCTGAGTGCCCCAGACACGCGCCACGCGCGTGACTTGCTGGGATTTTTGCACCTTGGCCCTCAGACTTTTGGGTATTTGCACTTACGTCCCTATGCACAGTGCCCCCTCTTTGATTTTTGAATAAATATCAAACCACCTCCAAATTCGATGAATATTTGACACATGGCTCCTGCCATGTTGTAGGATTTTTGAGAATTTTTGAGGATATTTTTGATTTTATTTAGTATTTTTAAAAATTCAAAAACCTCCTTTTTAGCTACTGTCTAGGTTTAAAAATACCAAAAAAATATAAAATCACCTCCAAAAATTCTAAAAATATTAGCTATTGTTTCTTGCTTGTTGTTTGATTTTCTAGCCAATTTTGGCTATTTTCCATTAAGTAAAAACCCTAAAAATTGAAAAACCCCTAAAAACTCATAAAAATTATAATAAATAATTTAAAAAGCCAAAAACAATAATTAGGGTGCCTAAATTTTCCTTATCCTTTCTAGATTACAGGAAAATTACCTCCAAGGCCTTTTGAGACTCTTAAATATTTTATTTTTGAGTTTTAGGCCTTGCTGGACAGTACCAGTTCTTTTTCGCACTGTTTGATTTTTAGAAAATAATTTACCCATTAGAAAAATACCAAAAATTCACCAAAAACACTTAAAAACCTAAAAAACATAAAAACAATTTTTCCTTAATTTTTGCTTGATTTTTGGTGTGTTAAATAATTTGCCCAATTGTGTTGATATTTGTTTTCTTTTATTTTCTTTATCTTTTAAAAATCCAAAAAAATATAAAAATTATCAAAAACCACTAAAAAACATTTCCTTTTATTTTTATATTGTTTTTACTACTTCGTAGGCCGTAGGACAATCCGTGCTCCTTGTGTTCGACCCTGGGAGCTATACCAGGTTAATCACATAGCTAGGACCGCTTGATTTGCTTTGTTTGATTTTCGATTCGTTTCGCGGTTCGATTCTTTTTCTTGATTGACACATCTTCTGAGATCCGGGTCGCAACGACCCTTGTTTCATTACCTTCACCCGGGTCTTAGGGATTTTTGTGTCATCAAGCATACATAGAGTTATGTGCTTCCTCAAGAATTTCTGTTTTAAGTTTTGCAAGTTATGGGACACAAAGTCTTTGTTTGGAAAATAATACTCCATGCTTATTTATCGTGAAATCAGGCAATTCTCCTTTCTCCACTTTTCCTCACATTCTTTTAATGTCTGGATCAGATTCTTGAGCCTCTCATACTTTATCATATAATATAGGCCTAACTTGTAAGGTAGCCAACAAAATCCCATCATCATATACTGACAAGTTTGCACGCAATCCCCTTAACTGAGTCAATAATGGGTGTTGGTCAACCTTTACACATGACAATTCACCTCTAGACTTCCGACTAAGAGCATCTGCTACTACATTTGCTTTCCCAGGATGATACTCTATAGTACAATCATAATCTTTTATTAATTCTAATCATCTTCTCTGTCTAAGATTCAATTCTTTTTGAGAGAATATATATTTCAAGCTCTTATGTTCAGTGAAAATTTGACATGTCTCGCCATATAAGTAATGCCTCCAACTTTTCAAGGCAAACACTACCGCAGTCCGCAGCTAATTCCAAATCATGTGTAGGATAATTCAGCTCATGCGGTTTAAGCTGTCTAGAAGCATATGCAATCACCTTCCCATTCTGCATTAAAACACATCCCAAACCTCTACGTGGGGCATCGCTATAAATTACAAATCCACCATTTCCAGAAGGAAGACTAAGAATGTGAGCTGAGGTCAGACGATTCTTGAGTTCCTGAAAACTCTCTTCACACTTATCATCCCAGACAAATTTCACATCCTTCCTAGTCAATCTTGTTAATGGCGCTGTAATTTTTGAAAAATTCTCCATAAATCTTCTATAGTATCCTGCTAAGCCAAGAAAACTTCTAATCTCGGACACGCTTGCAGGTTGTCTCCAGTTCAAAACTGCCGCTATTTTACTTGGATCAACAGATATGCCTTCTGCCGAGATAACATGTCCTAGAAATGCAACCTTATTCAACCAGAACTCACATTTATCAAATTTTGCAAATAACTGATGGTCCTTCAGGGTTTGTAATACAATTCTCAAATGATCTTTATGTTCTCCCTCTGACTTCGAGTATACCAAAATATCGTCAATAAACACGATCACAAATTTATTCAAGAAAGGACGGAATACTCGATTCATCAAATCCATAAAGACAGCAGGGGCGTTCGTCAATCCAAAAGGCATTACCAGAAAATCATAATGTCCGTAACGAGTGCGGAATGTTGTTTTAGGGACATCTTCGGCTTTAATCTTCAATTGGTGATAGCTTGATCTCAAATCGGTCTTCGAGAATACAGAAGCCCCTTGCAATTGATCAAACAAATCATCTATTCGAGGAAGAGGATAGCTATTATGTACTGTCACTTGATTCAATCTTCTATAATCGATACAAAGTCTCAAAGAACCATCTTTCTTTTTGACAAAAAGAACAGGAGCCCTCCATGGAGAAATACTAGACTGGATAAATCCCTTATTAGTTAACTCTTGCAATTGGATCTTCAGTTCCCTAATTTCAGCCGAATCCATTCGATAAGGAGTCAAGGCAATCGGGGTAGTACCAGGTATTAAGTCAATATTGAATTCAATTTCTCTATTGATGAATCTATGATTCATCACCTTTATTCTTTCATTTTGGCTAAACTTCTTGGTAAAATACATGTAAATATCCACTAATTCCAATTAATTATCACTTTAACTACAAATATTAATATTATAGATTTAACACTTAAATTATCCAAAATAAAAGAATAAAGATAAAAAGAAAAGAAAAATAAAAAGAAAATAAAAGAAGGATGTAAATGTAATATACAGACTGATCCTAACCCCGAGACCAGGTCAATATTGACCGGGTCGACAAGAGAAATAAGTAGGGGGAGATAAGGATCCTAACTTAAAAAAATATTCAGAAAATAAAGACCAAAAATGTAATTTACCCATTTTTCATAATGTAAATACTTCACCAATTTTATTTATCATCAAAACAATCTCAAATCAAAACACTCCTATTATAAAAATTGTTCATAAAAATATGTAATATTTTATAAAAATATTAGAAAAATATTTCGGCGCAAAAATAAAATAACCGTAATGAACCGGAAAAGCTGTAAAAGCCGACTTCCGAGGTTCATATCTATTTATAGAAAACTCCAAAATGACCAAACCCACTTTTAAAATCCGTTTTGTATATAATACTATTTATTAAAAATATCAGAAAAATATTTGGATAAAATCGGTGAGTTTCGGCTTTTTGGACCCGTTGTCTATATGTACTATATGTACAAACTTCCGGGATTTTTAATTAAATAACCGTAAACCGTATTAACTTAATTCTTTTTCCTAAAATCATATAAAATTATATATAAAAATATAAAAATATAATAAATCCAAAATACCGAAAAAATCCGGAAGCCTGAAACCGCTACTTTTTTCGTCTGAGCCTCATAACTCGGCCATATCAACTCCGAATTAAGGAAACTCAATGCCTAAAATTATATTTTTTAATTATCTACAAAATGATACTAATTTCGCTAAAATCGGAGTTAATGCGAAAAACGTGGTTTTCAGGGTCTGTATTGGTATATCTGTACAATAAGCCATAATTTATATCAATATATAATACATTAACCCTTTATTTTTATAAATAATACTTTATTTATTTATTTAATTTTTTTATTTAATTAATTTAATTAATTATAATTTATATCCATATTATTTAATTATTTAATTGAATACATGATGTATTTATTTAATCTTCATATGTTGTATTTCCTCTTTATCTTTCTTCTGCCACATGACATTCTTCCATTGGCCTCTATTCTTTTTCTTCTCTCTCCTTCTTTTTCAATCTTCCCCACCGTCATCTTCCTCCTCCCTTCTTCTTCCCCAAGCCATCACCCACCTTCTTCTTCCCTTCTCTAACCGCCTCAACGGCCGGCCGTTCGCCGGCCGTTTTCCCAACCTCTCCGCTTCCCGTCACCCCCACCGGTGACGCCATCCCGCCACCCCTATAAATAAGTCCGTCCTCCTTGCCGGACCCCTATCCGCCATTTTGCACAACCTCCATTCCACCTTTTCTAGAGCTCCGGTGCGAGAGGGTCCGGTGACAGAGCGCCGCTATCCATCGTCGAGCGTCGGAAGGGGAAGAGGTTGGGCGTGATCTCCGCCGGTGTGGAGCTCAGCTCCACCGTGCGCAAGCCTCTGCGAACCACGCCGTCGTGTCGAGGCAGTGATCAACGATCCCCGGAGCTTCAGCTCTAGATTCCAGGCGAGTGCATCTCGGTTAGCATCTCATTCCGCTGTTTCCAGGTTAGACTTTCCTATTTCTCTTCTCTCTCTTCTCTCTCTCTCTCTCTCTGATATTCTCTCTTCTTTTCTCTCTCTGTTTTAATTTCTCTTCACGTCTCTCCTCTTCCCCGTTTCTCTCGATTCTCAACCCTTCCAAATTCATCTCAAATTCTCAGTAAATTGATGCCAAAAACAGCAATCCGTTCACGATTACCGACCACTCATTTCCATATCACACCGCTTCTCCATTTTCCCTCCGTGATTTGATCATCTCAGATCTACTCCCATCTGAGACCTTATTCCGCCCTCCATCTCCACAGGGATGCTTCATCCATTTTCCCCTTTGTGTTTTAACGCATAGCCGAGGCATTCGTTCCTCGAGTTTCATGTGTTCGCGCAGGATATAGGAGCATTAGGAGATCTGGAACAACATCGTTGCCACTGTGAATCGTTATTGCATCGAGGAGTTTCTGGTTCGGATCTGGATCATCATCAATATGAAGACAAAGTGACAACGTGCGCGTCTTCTTCAATCATCGAGAGGAGCTCGAAACCCATAGCTACACGCATCAGGGAATAGATCAGCCTGACGCATCGCCATCGTCGCAAAACCGGCAGCCGTTAATTGCTGAGAAAAAAAAGCAAATAGGGGAAAACAACCCGTGCTTTCAGACTGAAGCATAGCCATACGATTATCCGAAATCGTACGGATCACATCATCTCAGCAGCCCACCGCTTAAGCTAAGAGCGGTGCACGCAAATCACGCCCGACACATACGCGTGGCTGAATTATCTGAACAAACTACAATTGTTAACCCCAATAATTTTGTCTTTTCCAACAAATTCATTGCAGGTCGAAGACATGAGAGTTAGCATGTATTGATTGATGATTTTACATCTAAGCCCCTGGAAGACCTTTACGCACGAATTTCCACAGCCGCAATCTCAAATTGGGAAAGCATAAGTTGTATTTGAGATCCGTTGATCTGCAACGATCCAAGGGGAGAAAACGCTACACGTGCCAACGCAGAATATTACCGCCGCCCACCGCTCAAGCTTTGCGCATGCTAATCGCGTGAGAGGGCCAGATTTTCTGGGGTTTTGTACCAATGCCCCGATATTTCTGATCATTGACGAACAGGTTCGAACAGATTCAGGTGCAGGTGCTGTCACGACTTTGAAGGGGAACAACACGTGAGGTTTTATCGGATTTGCACAACACACCCTCGGCATTACAACGATTTACCTACAGGACTAAACGGTTGAAAGAGCAAGTGCTTGCCCACGTGTAATCTGGACTAATTGCAAATAACCCCATCCATTTTTTTAATTACACCCACACCCTTACATTTTCAGAACATTACACATATACCCCCAACTTTTTGTTTTGTTACATGAATACCCATAGCCATATATATACCTATATAGTACTACCTACATAATAAATAAAACCAAAAACATTTAAAAATACATCAAGATACGCAAAAAATATTATATTTTACGTCATATACAATATTAAATACGTTTTTTAAAAATAAAAAATGAAAAATATTAAAACTAATAAAAAATACAAAACTCCTAAAAACTTCAAAAATTCATAACTAACTCAAGAAAATTCCCTTAAAAACGCACAATATATCGTTTTGAAGGTATTTTCATTTGCTTTCTACAGAAAATATAATAAAATATTTCCATATTATATTCACCTTGAAAAATTCAAAATATGTCACAGTTTTCAATAAACATTTTGTTTTCTACATTAGAAGTTAACCAAAACCCATAAAAATCTTAAAACCCATCTAAAAATCCATAAAAACGTAAAACACACTAAAAATATAAAAATAACAAAACTAAAATCAAATAAAAATTTAAATATTTTCTAATAATAAAAAAATCATAAAATAATTAAAAATAACAAAAATAATATAAAATTCGTAAAAATAAAATAAAAATTCAGAAAAAATATTAAAAATAAAATAAAAATTAGGAAACCCTTAGCCTAAGTTTTTCTATCGATTTCCCCTAGTTTAACAACAGTTTGCCTCCCTGAGTTCGACACTCCCGTACGAATGCACTATACACATTTGTTTAGGAGTATAAATAAAAAAAAGAAGATTAACTCACATTAATCTTTTATGGTAAAACCCACTCGGTCGACAACGGTCGCGATATTATTTCTGTCTCTTTTTGCAGGAATAAAGAAGTGACCGAGTGACGCGTTTTTCATCTATCTGGAGGAAGTCCTGGTAATTCATCAGGAAATACTTCAGGAAATTATCTCACTATAGGAATATTTTCTAAATATATAGATTCTGCTATTGTATTGTATACAAGGGCAACAAAAGACGAATATCCTTTTCTGAGTAATTTATGTGCCACTATGCTAGAAATGACACGGGTAGGATATACACTTCTTTCTCCATAGAATGCGAACTCTGTCTCGTCTGGCATTCGAAAAATAACTTTCTTCTGAAAGCAATCTAGTAAAGCATGGTATGATGTCAAACAGTCCATCCTTATAATGACGTCAAATTCTTTAATTTCCATAGAGATAAGATTAACAATAACCCGACCTCCTCCTATCTCTATCAAACAGTTTTTAAAGGCATTCCAAACAATCTCAGGTTCTCCTTTAGGTAAGGAGATTGATAACGCATGATCGAGTGTACCCATTTCTTTATTCGCAAATACGAAGAATCTTCGAGAAATAAATGAATGACTGGCACCAGAATCAATAAGAGTATGGGCATTTCTGCCAAAAATAACAGTGGTACCTGACACCACATCCTCGGCAGAATTGGCTTCTTGAAGTGTCATCGCAAAGACTTTCCCTTGATTTTGTGCATTTTATTACCTTTCCTTGGAATATCATTTCTCTTTTCTTCTTTCTTTGGATGGGGTTCTTGAGTTAGGGCACTAGTGTGGATATTCTGTTGAGTCGGTCTCCTTGCATTTCCCCAGTTTGATATAAGATTTGGGCAATTTTGACGTACATGGCCTGTCTGTCCACAATTATAGCAACCCGACGATCCACTGCGACATTCTCCCGAGTGACGCTTCCCACAGATGGTACATTGAGGATAAGAAAATCCTGGATTTTTAAAATTCTCTCGAGCAAGTCCACCCATTTGATTTTCCCTATATCTTTAAGCAGATAAGTTGTATTGCCTTGGATTTTCAAAATTTCTTCTAACTTTGTTCTCGGGTCCTCTCCATGGTAATCTATCCCCAAATCTTTTCCCGTTTTGATCATTGCACCTTTGCCTTTCCCGCATCACACACTCAGCTCTACGTGCAGCTTCCACTAATTTTCCATACTCGATAAATCCATTGGCTGAAATCATTGACTTAATATCTATATGAAGTCCATCCTCGAAACGTCGGCATTTATCTTCTTCAGTCTTCACTAAAGAGGCAGCAAACTTTAATAATTCTGTAAATCGCTTCTCATATTCATCTATCGAGAAACTTCCTTGAGTAAGAAATAAGAATCCGTTGCATCGATCTTCTTGATATACTCTTGGATAATATTTCTCATCAAATTCCTTTTCGAATATCTTCCATATAATCTCGGATGGATCCGTGTATTTCATCTTCACCGACTTCCACCAATCATCAGCATTTTCTTTTAACAGAAATATTGCATATCTCAACTTTTATGCTTCAGTACACTCCATCAATTCAAATATCTTCTCCATGTGTTCAAACCAGTCTCTTGCCACCTTCGGATCTGTCGTGTCACGTCCCAGGTTTCGAAAATAGAATAATAGCGGAAGCACTGTTTTTTTTTTCAAACCACGGGAAGCAACCAGATGATCATTAAGAGTCATCATTACAAGGTAGACAGTTGCACAAGGATTAAATAAGCTAATAGTAAGCTTTTATTCTAACCAAGGATAAACATAGACCATCATAAAGTTCTACTAGGACTAAGAATTTATTTCATTGAAATGAATGCGAACAACGACAAGTAGGTGTCTTCCTTGGACCTCGATAACCAATGATCACGATCACCGGCCACTTGCTGCACTACCTGTGGTGCCCGATTCCACGAGGTTAGCCTTGCGACTAAATATGTAACATTTAAAGAAAGGAACACATATATGTACAATATGAAAAATTTACGGTTATTCAATGACCTAGCATACTTTGCAAGTGTAGATGATCATGAATAATATTTGGAAATCTTAATGTGTCAAAAACTCTATACAAGATAAAAAAACTACTCATTATATCTACAGGATAATTAATCATTAATTAATCTTCTTAAATCACATTCGTATTAAAGTGTCTACGTGAGTACGTATGTTCTTCAAGATACATACTTTACTAATCATAATATATTTCCCTTACCGTCGACACCAGACGGTCCCATCTAGACTCAGATAGGGCACACCTCATCCCTTTATTATTATTTTTTTTTTTGAGGTTCCCTATCGTTGCCTTCATTGTTCTTGGACATCAGCTGAGTCAATTGCAATACTAGCAATAAAGGGGTGAGTAGAGTAGCGCAGATATGTCCGTCTGCAAGCGGTCTTATACGGAATTCATCGTTCTTAGGGTACCCGGCCATGTAGGTCTCTATTTGGACCAAATCATGAATCATAGATCATAACTACTCCACCACCAATTCTTTAGGTGTCAAAAAAATAAACATGTACTTATTCAATAGTCTTATTTATTTTCATCATTCATTTGGATATATTTAAACATGACCACTTTCTCTTGTCGTAACAAAGTATATTCCTTCTATACATAACTTAGTCGCTAAAATCATTCCATAGACTTTGTGTATGTAGATATGCACAAAAAAACTATGCTTGCATACGAGCATATATATATATATATATATATATATATATTCTTAATCCAATGGTAAATTGAATGTTGGAGTTTGTATACAACCATGGAGATCATTGTTTAAGTCGTCAACAAATATTGATGCAAGTCATTAATTATAAAAGAGTGCAATGGTAACTCTAATATATATTTTTAAAGCTTGCACGTATAATTCATAAAACTTTTACATAAACATCCTTCAATCAACGTCACATACCTTATTCACGATTACTTGCTGGGAACCAAGAGGAATCTCAACCGCCTTGAAGTTAGTGTGGTCCTCCTAGATCGATAACATCAATTAGTTGAATAGGGTAAACAAAAGTTAAAGTGCTAATTCCCCCCTCAATCTATTATTTCTATCAATGGACTGTTCATATTTATTTAGTATAATTCACATCCTCTAACTTTAGATTAAACCATAAGCACATAACAACGTTGGTTCTTCTTCTTTTTTTTTTCGTCGATACATTTCTACCCGTTCAATGTGTATATCTTTCTAACGAAAATCCAAGATTACCATCAACAGGGGAAAAATTATCACTCTTATCTACCAAGGTTAGCAAAACTATAATTCCTAAATTGTGTGGTATATCTATATTTTTTTCAAAACGGAGATAAACAAATTCGGACTTTGCCACCTAGAGTCTTTGTTTCTCTCTCTCTATATATATATCATTAGAAACATGATTCCACAATGATATCTGATAGATCAATGGTTCGTCTCCAACCTCAATTCATCCATTTATATAATACTTCCACTCGAGAGTTATTGTATGTTTCTCGTAATAGTGAAATTTCAACCATCTAACATCAACATCAACGAATAAAAACAATTCGTCAGAGCCATTATATTTCCTCCGGGATATTTTTCTTGTACGAATCAACGACGTATCTAATGTCCTAAAAAATTTAAGCCTCAAAATACGAGAAGTAGAATTACCTGGGTGTTTCTCCCGTTGCAAGTACAAAAATGCAGATCAGGATTCCAACGATCGATCCACGGGAACAGTACTACGACTTCCCCTCACGAACCTCTAATTTGTTAGACCTTTCTCTTACTCTCTCTCTCTCGTGCACGAATGATTGAGGGTGCACCTTCTAATACTTTAACACCCGCCCCTTTTTAGTATACTATGAACCACATCCGTTACTATAAAATCCATCAAATCCTCATCATTACTAAATGCCAACTATAGCCGTTATACAAAAATAATCAATGGAGATTTTTTTTTAAAAATGACATTCCTAATATTTTGATCTCAAAGAACCATGCACGTCTCCAATATCTTATTTCTTTCTCTCATCCTTAATTAAATAATTAATTATTCTCTTGATTTCTTCATATACGGTAATGGAATCAAGAGAAGATTATTCTTTTAATAAATAATTAGGTAGATATCCAAATAAGAAAAGTCCTAATAATTACAATAGATTAGACAAATATATTGCCTCCTTTAATCGGTTGCATGCCTAAGTATACCATTGTTATATAATTAATTAAATAAAAGCATTATCTTACAACTCTACCCCCTTAAAAGAATTTCGTCCTCGAAAATAGAAACCATACCTAAAAGTTCGGGATATTTTTCTTTGACTTCATCTTCTAGCTCCCATGTTGCTTCATCTTCAGAGTGATGATTCCAAACTACCTTGACCATACGAATTGACTTTCTCCTCAATTGATGCTCTTGTCTATCGATAATACGAATAGGCTTTTCTTCATATGACATATCTTTTCGAATTTCAATAGGTTCATGTCTAATTTCATGAGATGGATCATGAACATACTTTCGTAGCATTGATATATGGAAAACATTATGCACATTTGAATATCATGGTGGCAATGCAATTCGATAGGATACTTCACCAATTCGTTCCAGTATCTCAAATGGCCCAATGTACCGCGGACTTAATTTTTCCTTAAGCCCAAATCGTAGCACGCCTCTAGCAGGTGAGATCTTCAAGAATACGTGGTCCCCGACCTCAAAAGTTAGGTCTCGACGTCTATTGTCAGCATAACTCTTCTGTCGACTTTGAGCAATAAGAAGCCTTTTCTAAATCAAGTCGATCTTATTAGAACATTCTTGAACTAGCTCCGGACCGAGCAATCTTCTTTCTCCAATGTCACTCCAACAAAGAGGTGATCTACATGGTCTCCCATAGAGAGCCTCGTATGGTGCCATCCCAATGCTAGATTGATAGCTATTATTATATGTAAATTCAACTAGAGAAAGATGATCATCCCAACATCCTGCAAAATCCAAGGCACAAGCTCTGAGCATATCTTCTAAAATCTGGATGGTTCGTTCAGATTGTCCATCAGTCTGGGGATGGAAGGCTGTACTAAATTTTAGCTTTGTACCCATTGCTTCTTTAAGTGTTTTCCAAAACCTTCCAGTAAATCGTGGATCTCGATCAGAAACGATGGAGACTGGTACACCATGAAGCCTCACAATCTCCTTTATGTACAATTTTGCAAGGTTCTTTAGTGGTTGGCTCTTCCTTATAGCGAGGAAATGTGCTGACTTGATCCACTATCACCCATATAGAATCATGGTTTTTCATTGTCCTTGGGAAACCAACAACGAAATCCCTAGTGACATGTTCCCACTTCCATTCTGGCAGGTCTAGTGGTTGGAGTTTCCCCGCAGGCCTTTGATGCTCTACCTTGACCTGTTGACATACGAGGCATCGGGACACGAAATCAGCAATTTCTTTCTTCATATTTTTCCACCAGAAGTTCCTTTGTAAATCTTTAAACATCTTTGTACTGCCGGGATGAATGGTGTATTTAGACCGATGTGCTTCTGACATGATTTCATCCTTGAGTTCTAGATGATTAGGAACCCACAAACGATTCCTAAATCTCAGACCGCCATCAGCAGCAATGGTGAATTCAGACTCCCCTTTTTGTGATTCTTCAATGAACTTACTATACTCATGGTCTTCCTTTTGGGCTTGCACGATTCTTGTTAAGATCACAGGTAGCACTTGGATGTTGGCAAGAAAAACTTTATCCTTATCTTGAAAAGGTTTCCAATTTTTACTATATCTTCAATAAGTTTCCATTCTCGAATCATCAGGTTGGCCATAGATGCGTGATTCTTCCGACTCAAGGCGTCAGCAACAACATTTGCTTTACCAGGGTGGTACGATATAGAGAAGTCATAGTCTTTAATAAATTCCAGCCACCTTCTCTGTCTCAAATTTAGATCCTTCTGAGAAAAAATATATTTAAGGCTTTTGTGATCGGTATTCACCTCAAATTGCTCACCATATAAGTAATGACGCCATATCTTTAAGGCGAATATGATGGCTGCTAACTCTAAATCATGAGTTGGATAATTTCTTGCATGCACTTTTAGTTGTCTTGAAGCATAGGCCACTACTTTTCCATGTTGCATGAGTACGCAACCTAACCCATTCAATGAGGCATCACTGTATATAACAAATCCTCCATTTCCCGAAGGTAAAGTCAGTACAGGGGCAGTAGTCAACCTCCTTTTTAGCTCTTGGAAGCTATTCTCACATGCATCTGACCAAGAAAATTGCACCCCCTTCCTGGTTAATGAAGTGAGGGGTAAGACAATTTTGGAGAAGTCTTGTATAAATCTTCTGTAGTACCCTGCAAGACCTAAGAAACTTCTTATTTCAGAGACACTCTTCGGACGTTCCCATCGTGTCACTGCCTCTACTTTGATAGGGTCAACGGAAATTCCATCTTTGGTGATAATGTGCCCAAGGAACATTACCTCCTCTAACCAGAACTCGCATTTGGAAAACTTTGCATACAACTGATTTTTTCTCAATGTCTCTAAAACTATCCTCAAATGTTCTTCATGTTGCTCGTGGTCTCGAGAATAGATGAGGATGTCATCAACAAAGACGATAACAAACTGATCTAAATACATCTTAAAGACTCGGTTCATTAGGTCCATAAATGCAGCAGGTGCATTCGTTAATCCGAATGGCATCACGCAAAATTCATAATGCCCATGTCTAGTTCGGAAAGCGGTTTTTGGTATATCTTCCTCCCTTATACGTAGCTGATGGTAGCCTGAACGTAGATCAATTTTGGAGAAGACCTTAGCTGCTTGAAGCTGGTCAAATAAATCGTCAATCCTTGGAAGAAGATATCTGTTCTTTATAGTCACTTGATTAAGCATCCTATAATCGATGCATAACCGAAGCGATCCATCTTTCTTTTTGACAAAGAGGACTGGAGCGCCCCATGGTGAAACACTGGGCCGAATGAATCCCAAATCCAGTAGCTCTTGAAGTTGCTTTTTTAATTCTGCAAGTTCTGCTGGGGCCATACGATAAGGTGCTTTAGAGATTGGTGTTGTTCCGGGAACAAGTTCAATCACAAACTCGACTTCCCTTTTTGGTGGTTGTCCAGGTAGATCATCTGGGAATACATCTGGGAATTCCCTGACCACACTAAGCTCATTTAGAGGCTTGGTGGAAGGTTCCACCTGTACCACACTAGTAAGATAGCCTCTACAGCCCTTTAATAACATTCGATTAGCCTTCATTGCAGAAATAATGCAAGGATTATCTCCTTTGTTGTGCCCCCTTATCACAATTTTAGGCATAAGCCCGACAATCACCATCTTCTTTCGACAATCAATGAGGCAATTATGCCGTGATAACCAATCCATTCCAAGGATAACATCAAAGTCAGTCATATCCATAATCACCAGATCAGCAGGTAGTTCATAACCCTCGACAATGATAGGAGCATCTAAGATGTATTTATCTAACTCGATACTTTCCCCAACAGGAGTTTTTACTTCCAAAGTGAATCCCATATGCTTATGGCTTAAGTTCAACTTATTTGAGAATTTTGTAGATATAAAACTATGCGTTGCTCCCGAATCAAAAAGTATTTTGGCATAAAAATCAGATATAAGGATGTTACCTTCCACAACTCTTTTGGTGTTCTCTTTAGCGCCGTCTCCTGACATCACGTAAACTCGTCCATGTGTCTTTAGCCTTTGCTCACCCGTCTTGAAGTCATGATGCTTCTTCGGATTCGGACAATCACGTGCAATGTGCCCTTTTTCACCACAGTTTAAGCATTGCCCAGTCTTAATAAAACATTCACCAGGGTGTCTTCTTTTGCAGTAGGACCATACATCGAAGCTTTTGAAAGCAGTAGTTGGTGAGGTAATCTTTTGCTTCTTATGATGGTGAGGAGCATGTATATTTGGCTTCTTTTGTCTGTCTCTGCGGTCATTCTTGATCTTTTCCTCCTTTCTACGGTTGTAGTCCCGATCCATTACAGTAGCACTGGCAATGGCACTCTCTGTAGTAGTCGGCATGCATGACAAGACTCGTGATCGAAGACCCGGACTAAGTCCCTCAATGAACCTCTGGCATGTATGGTAATCGTCTGGGCATAGATGTGGAGCATCTTTCAAAAGTCGGTGGAATTTATTGTTATACTCAGCCACTGTCATATTTCCCTGTTTTAAATTATCAAACTCTTGCTCTTTCAAAATTTGAAGATGAACTGGATAGTAGTGATCATTAAAAAGCTCTACAAACTCCTTCCATTGAATAATTTGTCCAGGTTCAAACTTCTGAGCAAAAGTGGTTGTCCACCAATCCTTTGCTGCCTCTTTCAACTGATGTGCAGCGAAGACCACCTTATCATTTTCGGGGCACTTTAGTGCCTCGAACAACCTCTCCATCTCTTCTACCCAACGATGGGCAGCCTCAGCATCAATAGCACCATCGAAAGTTGGAGGATTCACCTTTAAGAACCTTTCAAAGGTCACAACATTATCCTCTGAGCGTTGTCGTTTCTTCTCATATTGAGCTAGGTGACTTCCTCTTTCTTGAGTTTGAGCCTGCTCTCGAACGAGTTGAGTGAGTTCCTTGATTGTGTTCATCATGGAGATTCGTTCTTGTTCCCAATGCTTTGAGAGTCGGGAACTTCGTGATCTCTTGTGCAACTTCGCACGAGACGACATCTACAAAAGGGAGGGGAGAGATCAAAAGATGGTACTCATTAAGAAGTGGACCTTAATACTCTAAATAGGTTTTCTAACTTAGTTAATTCCTTCGGCTCTGATACCATGTTGTCACGTCCCAGGTTTCGAAAATAGAATAATAGCGGAAGCACTGTTTTTTTTTCAAACCACGGAAAGCAACCAGATGATCATTAAGAGTCATCATTACAAGGTAGACAGTTGCACAAGGATTAAATAAGCTAATAGTAAGCTTTTATTCTAACCAAGGATAAACATAGACCATCATAAAGTTCTACTAGGACTAAGAATTTATTTCATTGAAATGAATGCGAACAACGACAAGTATGTGTCTTCCTTGGACCTCGATAACCAATGATCACGATCACCGGCCACTTGCTGCACTACCTGTGGTGTCCGATTCCACGAGGTTAGCCTTGCGACTAAATATGTAACATTTAAAGAAAGGAACACATATATGTACAATATGAAAAATTTACGGTTATTCAATGACCTAGCATACTTTGCAAGTGTAGATGATCATGAATAATATTTGGAAATCTTAATGTGTCAAAAATTCTATACAAGATAAAAAAACTACTCACTATATCTACAGGATAATCAATCATTAATTAATCTTCTTAAATCACATTCGTATTAAAGCGTCTACGTGAGTACGTATGTTCTTCAAGATACATACTTTACTAATCATAATATATTTCCCTTACCGTCGACACCAGACGGTCCCATCTAGACTCAGATAGGGCCCACCTCATCCCTTTATTATTATTATTTTTTTTGAGGTTCCCTATCGTTGCCTTCATTGTTCTTGGACATCAGCTGAGTCAATTGCAATACTAGCAATAAAGGGGTGAGTAGAGTAGCGCAGATATGTCCGTCTGCAAGCGGTCTTATACGGAATTCATCGTTCTTAGGGTACCCGGCCATGTAGGTCTCTATTTGGACCAAATCATGAATCATAGATCATAACTACTCCACCACCAATTCTTTAGGTGTCAAAAAAATAAACATATACTTATTCAATAGTCTTATTTATTTTCATCATTCATTTGGACATATTTAAACATGACCACTTTCTCTTGTCGTAACAAAGTATATTCCTTCTATACATAACTTAGTCGCTAAAATCATTCCATAGACTTTGTGTATGTAGATATGCACAAAAATACTATGCTTGCATACGAGCATATATATATATATATATATATATATATATATTCTTAATCCAATGGTAAAATTGAATGTTGGAGTTTGTATACAACCGTGGAGATCATTGTTTAAGTCGTCAACAAATATTGATGCAAGTCATTAATTATAAAAGAGTGCAATGGTAACTCTAATATATATTTTTAAAGCTTGCACGTATAATTCATAAAACTTTTACATAAACATCCTTCAATCAACGTCACATACCTTATTCACGATTACTTGCTGGGAACCAAGAGGAATCTCAACCGCCTTGAAGTTAGTGTGGTCCTCCTAGATCGATAACACCAATTAGTTGAATAGGGTAAACAAAAGTTAAAGTGCTAATTCCCCCCTCAATCTATTATTTTTATCAATGGACTGTTCATATTTATTTAGTATAATTCACGTCCTCTAACTTTAGATTAAACCATAAGCACATAACAACGTTGGTTCTTCTTCTTCTTTTTTCGTCGATACATTTCTACCCGTTCAATGTGTATATCTTTCTAACGAAAATCCAAGATTACCATCAACAGGGGAAAAATTATCACACTCTTGTCTACCAAGGTTAACAAAACTATAATTTCTAAATTGTGTGGTATATCTATATTTTTTTTCAAAACGGAGATAAACAAATTCGGACTTTGCCTCCTAGAGTCTTTGTTTCTCTCTCTCTATATATATATCATTAGAAACATGATTCCACAATGATATCTGATAGATCAATGGTTCATCTCCAACCTCAATTCATCCATTTATATAATACTTCCACTCGAGAGTTACTGTATGTTTCTGGTAATAGTGAAATTTCAACCATCTAACATCAACATCAACGAATAAAAACAATTCGTCAGAGCCATTATATTTCCTCCGGGATATTTTTCTTGTACGAATCAACGACGTATCTAATGTCCTAAAAAATTTAAGCCTCAAAATACGAGAAGTAGAATTACCTGGGTGTTTCTCCTGTTGCAAGTACAAAAATGCAGATCAGGATTCCAACGATCGATCCACGGGAACAGTATTACGACTTCCCCTCACGAACCTCTAATTTGTTAGACCTTTCTCTTACTCTCTCTCTCTCTCGTGCACGAATGATTGAGGGCGCACCTTCTAATACTTTAACACCCGCCCCTTTTTAGTATACTATGAACCACAGCCGTTACTATAAAATCCATCAAATCCTCATCATTACTAAATGCCAACTATAGCCGTTATACAAAAATAATCAATGCAGATTTTTTTTTAAAAATGACATTCCTAATATTTTAATCTCAAGGAACCATGCACTCCAATATCTTATTTTTTTCTCTCATCCTTAATTAAATAATTAATTATTCTCTTGAATTCTTCATATACGGTAATGGAATCAAGAGAAGATTATTCTTTTAATAAATAATTAGGTAGATATCCAAATAAGGAAAGTCCTAATAATTACAATAGATTAGACAAATATATTGTCTCCTTTAATCGGTTGCATGCCTAAGTATACCATCGTTATATAATTAATTAAATAAAAGCATTATCTTACATGTCGTGCCCACAAAATCTTTTGCGCATAATTTCCGAACATGCTCAAATGGCAAATGATTTTCAAATTCAGGCGGTCTCATCGATCGAGCAGCCATGCTTCCCAAGGTCTGAGCTATTAATGCCAAAGTCTCTTGCATATTATTATTATTACTCCCATCATGTCCACCACTTGGTCCTTGTGAGGTATGAGAAGGTTGTTCGGCTGCCATTGTGTCCTACATAAATAAAATTCCTTAATTAGCTCTTCCTAAAATTATGAATCCTCAAATCTCATGGCAAAATATAGATAAATCCTCAATAACAAAAACATCATTATTCCAATATCATTTCCATTTCATATCAAAGTACAATACATAAATCATAACCACCAATGGATTCATATATCAACCTCGAATATCAATTTTGATCAAATTTCATAAACCATTGCTCTGATACCACAAGATGTCGCGACCCGCCCCGCTAGCCGAGACGAGTGCGATAGGTAAATTTAAACTGTCTGATCATCTTAATCATAATTAGCATGTCTGAAAAAAATCCGACAGCAATTCATCTATTTTATGGACTTCTAAACACTACCTTGTACCTGAAACAAATTTATATAAAATTTTTCATAAAGAAATCCATACCATTCACTAACACTACCATTCAAGTCATTATCTGTATCTGTAATATTAAAAACATCTCCAAAGTTCCTTATATACAAATGTCAGCTACTATCACAAGCTCGGATACAACTCCTTTAACTTAACAAAACATAAAGCTTTCTAGGATGTTAACTATTTACCTGAAGTACACAAAAATACGCCACAATATAACAGAAATGGAGTGAATGTCCCAAGACTATCTGCAAAAAGCTTAGTTCGTTCCCTCGCTTCTCCTATGGCTCCTTCCCAGATGTGTCTGTAAATAATATTTAATAATAGAGGGTTGAGTCTAAACTCAAAATGAGCTTAGACCCAGCGAGTGGGTCTCAAGCACTTGGTAAGAAGATATATTGGCTATTTTGATAATAACTCTGCTAGCTAGTAGAAATAAAATGCAATGCTATAATAGGACAATTTCATAAAAATGAGGCTTTGCAAAATAATAATGTCATACAAAAAAATGAAATATCAACTATCTGGCTGTTGAAAATCTTACGAAAGTGAAAGTTTCTATTTTTCAGCTGTTATAACAACACCACTGTGGCTAACATACTACGTCCATGAACAATGAAACAAACTGAATCATACGCTTAGACAGCCCCAAAGGCCAAAGAATACTCTGTATACAGCCCAAAGCCTATATGTATACAAAATGCGGACCCAAAGTCCTCTGAATCATCTCTGTGGTTGCCATATCTGATGGCATGCTTCAGTGTCATTTCTGATGACGTCACCATATCTGATGGCTAGTTCATGACCATGTATGAGAGCTACTGTGGTGGTCATTATTTCTGACATATTTTCTGATCCATAGTAATATAACTGTAAGCTGAGAAATTTATGATCTCTGAATCATATCATGATACTGAACTTATCTGTAGTTATCTGAAAACTTTCGTAGTATTAAACGGTAATTGAATACTGAAACATAAAACTAAGTTTTTCTACCATACATTAAGCTTGCGTACAATACCAACTTCACTAAACTGCCATTATCTTGGACAAAAACCAGCTTATTTGAATATCAAATTAAACTATACATGTACATAGCATAATCAAAAGGCATCACAAGCTGTAATATTGTAATGTATCTATGAAAAATATTGGTTAAAACTTAAAATAAACTTGAGACCACTCACCTGAGATTTGATTTCAACTAATATCTACCGCAGCTTCGAGGCACTCTTGTTAATATTTGATAACTACACCAATTTGAAACATCATGTTTAACCATTATATTTAACAAACAGTCACTTACGATATATGTAATCTCATCTTATGCACATGTACTGATGGTATTAATAAAAATTTGATCGTTTTTCGCCCATAATTCATGTAGTGATGAAACTTCTCTCTCTCTCTTTTAATCCATGTTTCAACCTCCCTTTTTTTAACATTAATTAAATCATATGAGAAACTATTGTTATGTGATTCAAGCATCGTATATTAACAAACGAGATGACTATAACAAATATAACATGGCTTAGAAGTTTATGATAACTACTCATATGGATGTCCAAACATTATATATATATATATGTATATATATATCCTAAAGAATTTTACATAAATCAATCACTATTCTCATACATATGTTCCGTTCTAACTTCACAGTTTCTGGTTGTGCATAAGCCTCTAAACCGACCTTAGTACATATCCAAATGTAATTATGAATGAACCATTCACGGTTTGAATCGGTTTGTGCATATTAATCTGCTACTTAATTTTTATAGTAAAGCATTCCTGAACTATGAATATAAATACATGTAGCAGGCCTTTACCTAATTCTATTACTTCCTTAGCATCACAGTGAGAAAGCCAAAACAACACCCAATCTTGTATGCCATGTATATCCAGTTTAAAAATAACATAAGTATAGATATGTTTGACTTCCAGATATTAGGAGAATATTTTAATATAATCTACCCAATCTCAACACGGAATCGATACTGTGATTGGATTATTTTCCCTCATAACTATATATACTCGTTTGAGATTTAAGTATAGATGAGATAATTATTCTTCCCACTATGTTAAGAGCGTGTATGCTCTGCAGATCATATATTTCTCTTACTAATTTCATCTCCTACTTGTATTCCTATATACTACAGATGCCCGTTGGTGTTGAATGCAGAGAGAAAGAAAAATCAGCAGGATATGAAGAGAATCTCACCTTCATGCTATTCAGATTTGGATCGCGTAGACCTCCCTGAACGTTCCTCCTCTTTCTCTGTTTACCGAAATTGGTAGATCGACTAAAGATAGTAACCGCCCTGCAATTCTCTACATCTCTATTTAACCTTATCGTAGTACAATCTAGAATTATTCCTTTACTCTCCATTGTCTTGCATGTGTAAAGGGTCTCAAGACTCTCAACATACCATCTCCGGATTTTGAAAAACATGCAATATCTCTGTGAACATATCATTAATTTTGAACTTTTCACGTAACACCCTCCTCTTTTATTCAAATCCCACTCACACGTTTATTTCAAGCCACTTTCTATTTATGATAATAACTTTAGATTAATAAAATTTAATTAACCCACTAATTAAACTTAGTTTATAGTAGTGTTACCACCAAAGTGAAAAATTGTGTGTGTGTATATATATCTTACAATGCTATATCTTCTATATTAATTGCGACACAGCTGAGGGCCGTTAAAAAAATGACCAATCGTAAACACAAATCTAGATCTCTTGTAAATAATTACCCAATCCGTTCTCTTATTAGTTAAGTATACTTTAGCCTCCTATATCTTATCCATATAAATCTATATTTATGTCATTCCATACTTATATGCATATTTTAGAATAAATAGGGTAACAATATGTCCGTATCCGCCCATTGATATCCTTAAACCTTAAATTTTGTATATAAAAAATATTTTTATCGTATCTGAATGTCACAAAAATGATCAAAACTGATCAAAATCCAGTTAGACCACTTAAATTCAGTTGAACCGATTGAACCAAACCATCGGTTCAACTATCCATTTTTTGAAAAAAAAATCAATAAATTAACAAAATACAAATTTTCAGAAATATTCATAATTTAGTCTTATTCTACCAGTATTTAAGCAGATATGTATTTTATATATCTGATTTCGGCGGAGATAAATGCTAATAAGCATATTACTTTCTGATTTTCTACGGGTACAAATATATCTACGGTTAATATTTTTATGTTTTTGGGATATGAACATGAATATGGTTGTTGTTTTTTTATCCGGATATCCATTTTCATATATAAATATAGCTTTAGATTTATCTTAATCATATATAACATGATTTTAAAATTTTTTTATTATATCTCATATAACGGGTATGATACAAGCACATTTAGATATTCATATCACATGTTTCCATCCAATACATGTATGTTTGAGCTTATCTATAGAGTAATTCTAATATCATTTGCATACTATTAGTATTGGGTTTTTACATAAATATCCGTTTATTAAGAATATGATAATATAATTTTTATATCCATCAATATTTGCATGACATATGTAGGAATGCATGCTTCTGAGAGAGAGAAGGTTAAACAAGGAGATGAAAGTAGTAATTTAGAGATAAGAATGTGAAGTGCACTACGAAACCATGTGTGGAAAATCAACAATGATGGGGAAATATCCGTCGGGTATGAATTAAAAAAACTAGTGCAATAAAGAAATATACATAAAAATTGTCGACAAATATGGTAACGAATTGATTGTTGTTTTTTGTCCTAATAATTTATAGGCCCAATTGAAAACTACATCTTCTTTAGCCTTCAAACAATCTCTTAATTCAAAGCTAGCGACATCCAAATCTGTTATATAATAGGAATAACATGTACGAGTTGGATCGAAACATTATAATCATCTGGTGGTCGATGAGAGTTTTCTGGACAACAATCATAATGATTGGAAAATGACGCCGAACCTGAAGGCGGACGTGGTAAAGCATTGCCTTTTGACGCGACGATGCCGGCAGCGCAGCGTTAGGGGCTCAGAAATGATCAATCTCCTTTAGTTGGACATGGAGTAAGGCACAATATTGGCTGAGATGGGGACCGAACTGGTGTGGGTAAATGGCCTTGACCGCAGATATAGGGGTCACGAATCTTATCATGTAAGGCTAGAACATCCATGCATACAAGGGTTTTTTTTCGCTGATATTACATCTCCGTTACCTAAATGTCTTGTTAGGACATCTGACCTCAGTATTTCTTTGTCGAGGCATTGTTCGGCGAAGGTTTGCTGATTGGTAAATCGTTTCTCTATCAGTACATACTAATAATATATAATATTGTTTCGGAAATTTTTTTGAATTTTATATTATTAAAAAATAATGTATAAAAATATTTGGAAATTAACGAACCATTTATCGTTTTTCAATTCCAAATATTTTATATATTATTTTTAATAATATAAAAATCAAAAGTTTTTCGAAACAACATCGATCGGTGAACAGTTTGACCATCGACGAACTGTTCGAGAGCATTTGGGTGATGAGGATGTCCTGTGAGGGAAAAATCTCTTTTAAAATATTGGTGTTAAACAGCTACCGGATCATCCCGGCTATTTTGACCATAAGTCAACAACTACTTGATAAAGATGTCTTGATCAAGTAACCATGAGCGGCTAACCAACTCAATGCTGATCCGGTGGAAAACCCCCACAGAAATTTCAAGTACCCACCTGATTGGATAAATTTGGGTCATCAGACCATTTCTTGTCATGGAAGGCCGTATCGCGATATATCGATGATATATCGGTGATATATCGGTATCGACAGGTCACCAACATATCGCCGATATGGTCGATATCGGTATCGACATGCCATTTTATTCACAATCTCAGTTCGATGTCGACGATATGGCGTCGATATATCGTCGATATATGGCATCGACATGGTACTGATATCGATATGTCCTTCATGTTCCTTGCAATCCATAATTCGTGGCTAGGGTTTCCTCCTCTACCGGTTTCGTCATTGTCGATTGCTGCCATTCTCCAACACCTGCCACGATCCCCCGTTGTCCCTTCTGCACCCCTGATTTCACGTCAACGGTTCCAGCCATGTTTCGGGGATCAATGGAAGTAGGGTCGTTAGACTACTATAATTTAATCAAGATATCGAAGTTTTAACAAAAACTTCTAATATAGGGATTTATTGACAGTACTTTAATCATTATATTGTTTATGTAATGTGTTGGATGGGGTGTTTTTATTAGTTATTCCATGAATACGATGTTTGAACTATGTCTATCATGCACCAAGAGCTATATAGTTTGTTATGCTGAACTTAAAAGATGGAATTGCAACATATGTTATGTTCTACGGGTACCCACGGGTACTATGACCCATTAAAATGATACGGGTACCCGTTGCAACAGATTGGATAGACGTGTGATCCTGTAATGAGGGTCAAGACATGTTATGATTGAATGGGTCGAGTATCTGTAGGCTGTCCCATAAACACGTACGTAATAATTAATATGGTGAAGATAGAAGTGGCTTTCCCGCGTGGTAATGTAGTGATGCTGTAATACTCATTTTTTAAGGGGTTGTTGTGCAAAAAAATTAAATAGAGGAAATAAATTGAATGATTATATAGGGGATCTTATATAAATATACATAATAAGCAAAAAATAATAATAAAACAAAGGTGGAAACGGCATAGCGTTCAAAAGATAATATTAATATATAAAAAAAATATAACAACCAATAAGTTGTTACAACCGTATTTTGATTCTAATTTATTATATCTTTTGAGAAGATAAACGTGCATGGGTTGTTTTAAGGGTTTTAAAAGCCTGGATGAGGCTTGCCGTAGAGAGTTAGAGAGAGGGAGATTTAAGTCTAGTCAAGAGAGTCTTCCGTCTGTAGCAATCCTTGTTTTGACAAGGTTGGAGGCAAGATTGGCGTGATATTCGGGATTCAACGAGCAGTGGCAGGAACGCTTGCGCACGATCCGCAAACTCCGTTGTTTCGGGTTGTTGAGGGATCAAGATCGATTAGAGTTTCCGTCGAGGTATTTTATTTTATTTTGTTATGGTTTGGACCGATGTGGATTGCATTTTTTTAAGATCTATTTACCAAATGGGATTGTATATACGGAATAGAATTTAAATACTATAAGCACCCGATTCAATTTATGATTTCTCGATGATGTTAAAAAAACATAACTTGGGATAACATGTTTTCAAGGTTATATAGCTGAATTATTCAAGAAAAAAATCAAATTATATAGCTACTCAGATACTTACCCTGTATTTTTTTTGTCGATACAAGAAGTTTAGATTAACGTTGGAATTTATCCTCTGATTCATGAATATATTGTAGGACAATAGAAATCTTTTAGGTTAAGTTGTTGTTATATTTTTATGATTCAAATTAGAGTATCAAAAGAAAATATAAGAAGGGAATGTTTTGCACTAGATTTATACGAGAAGTTGATGTAACTGTGGAGCTTTTGTCAAAAAACTATTTTATATTAGGAGGCAATAAAATAGATTACCCAAACTTCAAAATAAATCGGTTGTTTTCGAAAAAAAATTATTTTCGTGGAATATTGATTTTAAGAGAACCTACGTTATTATCTATTGTATAACCCAAGTCACCCATTATTTAAAAATTGTTAAATATTTGTAGATAAAATATTATTCCATAAATAGGCCTGCAATATATTATATTTTCGCAAACTCATCGAAAAAAAACTTCTACTGCTAATAACAAAAATAATGGTAAAAACCGATTGTATTTTTAACTACCAACGCATTGGATGGGTAGTAACCGTATATAACATCGAGTGGTATTTTCTGTAGAGTATGGTGTTAAGATAGTTTTCTTTGATTTAGGTGAAGATTGATTTCTATGGACGAAGAATCCTATAAATATATCCGTACAGATTGAGGTATGTACATTAATTTATGTCGCATACCATGGTTGTTTATACTCTACTGTGGATTTTATTACCTATCGGAATGTTACTTTACTTTATTTCTTTAAAATGCTTTCATTATGTTTATGTGTTAAAATCTAGATAATCAAGCGCTAATATGATATTTAGCCATAATGCTTATCTACGGAATAGTTGTTAAATGTTAAGGAGATGTGTATATTATGGTCTTTTGATGTACATGTTAATTCGTATTTTTTTTATGTCCTGATATTTTATTAAAAGTAAATTATTGTTTTGACACCACCATTGTGAGGGAGTAGACATTGTTCATTGTTGGCCCATTAGAGGCTTTGACCAGGCCGGGTGCCGCGTGGACGGTGAAATCCACCAATTGACCGTTGTAGGCGGGTAATCCTACACTACTTCCGAACAATTTTCTGCTACGGCGGTTGACTCAGTATTGATGTCCATTGCATTGGGGTTTGGATAGGAGGCCTCGTATTGATATTTGTTTTAGTTTAAAAATTTTGATTTAAGGGAACGGGGTGGCTTCTATCCAAGCTCGGGCTGCCAGGTGTCGGCAAATGGTATTGATTTATATTAATATGGATATTGACATTATAGTCACAGACTTTGTGATAGTCAAGGAAATTTATTGAATTGTCATTGTTATCCCATAATGATGGGCATACATGAAAAGTCTTTTATAGTTCATTGTTTATTTATTGATTTTTGCTCCTTATTATATGGAATTGTCATCGTAATTTTTTTACTCATTGTATATGGTTATGATGGTATGTCTAATAAATTATTGGTGCATACTTAGTCAAATTCATTTGACTAATATTGATTTATAACATTGCAGCTTGACGGAGGGCGAGGTTGGGCTGTTCGGCTAAATTAAGGACTTATTGCTTATCCTAGTTCGTTAAGATTAATGTACGAGAGTTATTGATAGACTTATTTGTTCTCTTTTTGTAATCCAGACTTGATAAGTCTTTTATTTATTGGTTGTGTTCCTTTATTCTTCCATCATGTTTGGCACTCTGAATGTTATTTATGGAATATTGTGTTTTTGTCTCGCTCCTGAACTCGAAAAAAAATTCATTGTTTTGGGATGCTTCCGTAATTTTCCCCATGTTCCAAGGTCCGGGATGTGACAATGTGGTATCAGAGCCAAATGAAAGATTAGAGGAATATTATCCAATTTTAGGATGCTATATTATATTTAGTTAAGGTTTAAGGTAATCGACTAAAGGATCGTTGTTAATCGTAGATGTTGACCGTCTCGAACCATAAGAGGAGCCGTCACTCCATGGATTTGGCAGTCCAGAATGCCAAATTAATGAAGACGGTCGAGGATCTCTCCCAGCTGATTCGTGATCAAGTTGATCACCACCAGAGCAAGGACATGGATCAGAGACGTCGCGAGAGGCGTCTTGAAAAAGAAAAGCGTCTTCGTGAGGAGCGTCGGGATGAAGTCACCTTTGAGAGATTCTTAAAGGTGAACCCGCCTAGCTTTCAAGGTTTAGTGGATGCTGAGGTAGCAGATCGATGACTGGAGGAGATAGAAAAATTGTTTGATGCAATTAGATGTTCGGATCATAGCAAGATCTCCTTCGCCACTCATCAACTGAAAGGTCTTGCTAAGGCTGGTGGACCAGTTGCCAGTTGCGGAAATTTGAAAAAGGAGAGATTATTATGTGGGATGAGTTTGTTGAACTCTTCTGAGAGCAGTATATTCCGATGCACTTGCAGATGATTAAGGAGCAAGAGTTTATTAATCTGAAGCAGGGAGTGAAAAGCGAGAGAGCGGGAGCCGCTAAATAGTGGTCTGACAAATCAGACTCACTGTCGCTGATGCGACTACTCAAGCCTCTTCGTTCTTCAACAATTAACCCACACAATCAATCAAGGAATGGATAGCAAGGATTAAAATTTATCATACCCTACTAAAGATGTACAATGACAAGCAAGTAGGGGTCGAACTCAGGAAGCAAGGGTGTAGAGCATATATAAAAATCCAATCCTAGGTCTAATACACAACTTAGCCAATCTGATTTCTTTTTGTGGGTTTTTAATTTTTAATTTTTTATTTAATTTTTAATTTTTAATTTTGTATTTTGATTTTTAATTTTCTGATTTTTATAATTTTATATTTTATATTTTTTTTTCTTTTTCAATATTGGAATTTAAAACCAATGTAATAAAAGATAAGATAAACTATTTATAAAAATGCACAAAAATATCCAAAAATTCAAAAATAAAATGTGTTTGATATTTTTAAGACTTTTTACTGTTTTTGTGATTTTGGGGGATTTTTCAAGGTGTTTTTAATATTTTTAAATACTGAAATAAGGCAAAACAGTGGAAAATATGCTGGCTGTGAGTAAAATGATAATTAAAATTAGCAAACAGCAACCAAAATTTTTCCCACTATTTTTCAACTAAATAGAACAAAATAAAAAACAAACAGGAACTGAGTTTATATTTTTTGGAGTTTTCTTTGATTTTATATATTTTTTTGATGTTTTAGAGTGTTTTTAAATTTTTTGTGTTTTTCTTTTGAGACTTTTAGTGAATTCTGGGTTGAAATTAAAGCAGGTCAAAACACACAACAGAAAATATTTTTGGAATTTTTTAAGACCTTTTAATATTTTTTTGGTATTTTCTAAGCTAGACAGTGCTGAAACAACATGTTTTTGATTTTTAATAAAAATAAAAACAGAATAAAATCAAAAACTAAAAATATTGCGTGAAAGTAGAAGCAAACAGGAGCTTAAACCTATTTTTTGAGAATTTTTAGCAATTAAATGAGGCGTGAAATAAATAGGCTAAGCATACAAAAATCCTAAGCCTAGCAGGGGTATAAATGTAATTATAAAATCATCCAGGGGCTCAGATGCAAATTTCACCAAAAAGGCACGCACAGATCACGTGATATGTCATTCACAGGGGCATAATTGTAATTAATGAAAACCAGCTGGGCATACATGCAATTTCTCCAAAAAGATATTTAATTAACTACGCACAGGGATATAATCGCAAATAACTAAAAGTTCCGGGCCGAACATGCAAAATACCCAGGAGTCACGCGCCCCAGTCACGTGAGGTGACGTGGCGTGGACTAAAGTGCAAATAGTGAAACTGTGAGGGCCTAAGTGCAAATATTACAAAACTTTTTAAACTTCAAACGAAAGTTTTTAGACTAAAACGTAAATACAAAAAGTCGTGGGTGGAAGATGCAAAATACCCACGGGCTCGATCGTGCGGCCGATGGCGTCCCACTAATCCACGTGGCGCGCATCCGACGGTGCGTACCCCTTCGTCCTGGGCGGCTGAGATTAGGTCTTCAAGGATCGATCGGACGGCTGGAGGCGCTTGACGATCGGACGGCGTAGATGGCGTCTGGAGGTGGCCTCGGATCCAACGGCAGGGGGAGGTTCACGAAGAACACCTCCCCGGCGAGCTTCGATCGGCGATTGCGGCCGACACACGGCCGCTCCGGCCCCCGGATCAAGGGAAAAAGGATCCTGGGGCCCTTCCGCGTCAGATGGTGGCCTCCAGCGAGGCGGAGGCGGCGAGAAGCGGCCGGACGAGGAAGGTGACCTGGGCGAAGGAGCCTGGAGTCGATGACGGTCGATGGAGCCTCTCTGGGGCTCGGACCTGAAATGTTAAGTGCACAAAACCCAGGCGAACAAAATGATGGGGTCTGATGGGTCAGCTGAGGCGACAGGTGGTGCGGGCGGAGAGCTCCGGCGAACGGCGGAGAACGAAGCTCGGTCGACTCGATCTGAGCGAGATCGAGATGAATGAAGGGTGCTGCTTGATGAAGGAGTGAAGGGGAAGATAATGGAGGGGGTCTAAGGTCGAGTCGAGGCGTTGGGTGGCCGGAAATGATGGGCGGAGCTCAGCTCCGCCGTGGGTTCGATCATCGATTCACGACGATTGGATGAACGGCAAGCCAAACTGCTACTTAGCTAACCTAAACTACGCTACAGCTACAAGAAAACGAAGAGAAAAGGGGAGGAAACTCACCAGAGGTGACGGGATGTGGAGCACGGCGGAGCTCCGGCGAGGGGTCGAATCACTTCGATTCAACACCAAACAATGCAAACCCTGGGTCGATTCGACTCCTACTGTTACTAGGAGCACGAAGAGGTAGAGGTTTTTGGTTGAAAATGACGGAAGAAGGATTAATTTCAAATTGAAGTCGGGGGCTCTCTTTTGTAGGGTTGATGGATGGCGTGAAAGACGAGGGTTGAAACGCCTCGATCAGTGGTCTTCAGCCCCAGATTTCACTAGGGCGTGAATCACCATTGATCGAGGAGCAAAAATGCAGGAGGCATCGTCATGGATTGGTGCAAGGTGGAGCCTAGAAAAATGCGAGAAGAAGAGACAAAGGCGACTCTGACAAGTCTGAAGGGGAAGGTCTGACAGTTGACCTAGGTCAACTGTCAGACCAACCTGGTTGGTCCACGTGGACCAACCAGGAAAAATCCTCACAAAATGATTTCAAAAGTCAAAATAAAATAGTAACTTATTTTATTTAATTATGGTTATAGAATAAAAAATGCTTGTAATTTAATAAATTATTTTTTTGGTAATTTTTATTTATTTTTATTGGGTGTATTTTTACAAGTTTGCATTCATACCCTTATATAGGTATATTATTCTATATATTGTATTCTCTTATTTTTATTTTTTATTTTTAATTTCTTTAATTTTGTTTATTAATTTATATAATTAAAAAGTATTTTTATACAATTAATTATATTTTTATTTTATTTTTCTGAGATGTTTTGTATGTTAAATAAAATAGAAGTGTATTTTATATAGGTATAAGTATAGGTAGTATACCTATGTATCCTATTTACAAGTATTTTTATTTTGTATTTTCTTTGCATTTTTATTCTAATTTTAATGCACATATATATTATAAGTATTAATTACAACATTATAAAAATATAAAATTAATTACAACATTATATAGTAAATAAATAATAAATTGAATATTTTAATCTGTACAATTATACAATGAGGGTCCAAAAGTCAACTTTCAAACCGTAGCTCCGCCAAACGCGAAACCACCTCCATTAAATAGATTATTTTCTTCTATATACAATTAAAGGTGAGTATGCTGCATTTGGAGTTTTCATTTGTGAGATACGGGTCTGGGAAGTTGGGATTCTGGATTTTTATTCAGACCATAACTTTTTATCTGTACATTATTTTTTAGTGAAATCAATTTTGTATTTTTCTTTATTTAATTATCTACAACTTTCATGTACGAAGTTTCTTTATTTGATGAATAAAAAGTGGAACCAAAAATAGGTCCCAAAATGACTAAAGAATGAATAGAATGTATAGGTATTTTATCTGTATTTTGACCTTATCTCCCCCTACTTTATTCCTGGTCGACCTATTCATCAAGATGCCTAGGTCTCGAGGGTTTTGGGTCATAAAATATTTACAATGTTTTTTTCTTTTTCTTTTATTTATTTATTCTATAATTTTGGCTTTAATTACAGTATTTTATACATTAATATGATGCACATGCATGGATGCTAAGATGATGATTTTAAGGGTATTTACAGGTATTTGCTAGGGTTTTTGATGCCAAAATGATAGAATAAAGATGATGAAATGTGGATTCATCATCCCCCTATACTTTACCTTTGCTAGTCCCTAGCAAACACTTATGCAATAAGTGCAAAAAGAAAAGAAAGAAAAGAATAAGAATAACTTGGATTTTATTTGATTACCAAACTTGTCTTCGCAAAATCAAAGTTTGGAGCTTAAGTCGGACCTTTGGAATTTTAGTGTGGGCGGAACCTTAGTGAGAACCGTGTTTGAAATTCAACAGTCCTTGAGAATCCCAAAACTCTGTCCAATTCTCCTCAATAGCCAGGTCAGAAATACTTCAATTCATACGCAAACTCTTACGACTATGAGTCTGACTCGCTCAGTGTAAGTGATGGTGGCTCTCCCCAACTAAAATGACAAAGAAACTGACTTCTCCGGTATGACAACCCAATGATTCCCCAATCCAGCAACTCCATCCTCGAGGAGCGGGGTATTCCCTTCTAAGTTCAAGTGGCAACCAGCTCAAGAGGAGGGGGTGAAGAGAAGAATGGACGATAGCCAGTGTAGCTACCTATCCTGCGATGCAAGACCAGTGTAGTCAAGTCATCCTGATGCAGGCTCACATATTTGACTTTGGAACTCAAGCTTGCTTATTGACTTTGTACATACTTGCAGGCTTTTTATTTTTGTACATGCCTGAACTTTTTTTTTTTTGAAATACTATTCGCAGCAGCATTTACATAAGGAGTTTTTCCTCTTGAGCCAGTAGACTATCCCTCTTTTGAAGCTTTATCGCAACCCACATCCTCCTATCTTTAGACTTCCTAATCACTGGACGGGTTGGGGTGCACTTCCCTCCCTAGAGGAGGACAAATGTTTCCACTTGTGTGCTTCTCATACCGGCAAATCCAATCCCCTCACCACTCCAACTGAGTTGAGCCATGTGAAAGGTGCAAGTGTCCAAGTTAAGTCATTATCAACAAGAATCGTGCGTGTGCTCCGAAATACTCTACTTAGGCAGTCAAGAATCCATTGAACCACGTCCCGTGATCCTCAAAGAATTAAGTCAACTAGACCTGAAGTACCTCAAACCCGGTTCCTATAAGGTTCTTGTTATTAGGTAGATTTAAGGTCCAATCAAGCTCCAATCTCCGGATTTTACTTAGACTTGTTCAACTATCAAACTCAATCCGAAAAATGCTAATGCTATGCAAATGATATGCAGAATGCAGAAAATATTTTTGTGATGCAATTTTCAAAGGTTTTGAAATTTTGTATTTTTCAAAAAGATTTTTTTAGATGTTTTTGGATTTTAGTTTTGCAAATGTTTTTGGGATTTTTGGCAACAAAAAGATTTTGGCTAAAATCTAGGTTAAAACTATGTACACGGGAGTGCTTCTTCGTATATACAAGAAGTGGATTTTAAGAATTTACAAGGGTAAGTGGTCAATTTTATACATATAGATATAGTGGATTTTGGTGTGATGTATGTATTCCTCAAACTTATTTGACACAAGCTTTTCACACAATTTTTGAAAACTATAGTCCAAAATAGTTTTTACAAACATTTTACAAACATGTACACACATTTGAAAATCATTTTGCAAAGGCTTTCAAACAGTATATATAGGTTTTTCAAAACATTTTTCAAACCATTTGCAAATCATTTTTCAAATATTTTATTTCACACAAAGAAAATAAGTTTTTACAAACCACACATTTTTACAAAGGTTGAAAACATGTAACAAAATATTTTCAAAATAGTTTTCAATAAATATTCACGAGGATTTTCAAACTATTTTTCAAACATTTTGCAAAAAACATTTTCACCTGATTTATTAATCAGTAATTACACAAAAAGAATTTGAGGAACAAAACACCTTTTTATTAAGGATTTTAATGAATTTAAAGAATAATTAGCCATATTATTAGGAAAATACGAAAGTACGAGTTATGGCTAAAGTATATACACAGTATATACGACCCCCCTATACTTAGCTTGAGCTATGTCCTCATAGATCAGAGAGAAAAGAGAAGACATAACTCGTACTGAGTATAGGAAAATCTAAAGAATAAAGGAATACAGAGATGAATGAACGAATGAGAAGTTGACCGTCCCCCCTATACTTAGGATCAAATAATCCTAAGTATAGCAGACTGTACACAAAGCAGGGAGGGTCAAGGGTGGGAATGAACAGATCGTACTCAGATTGTCTCCCCCTATACTTAGGGTACGATATCCCTAAGTATAGACAAGAAGATGAGACAATGGAGAGGATCAAAGAATAGAACAACTCGGGGTGCACACCCTCCTATACTTAGGACAAAGTACGTCCTAAGTATGGAAAATTGTCTACAAGGGCGGCACCTTTTTGATAGATAAAGAAGATATAATAGGAAAAGAAGAAAAGAAGAAAAGAAGAAAAGAAATGAGATTGGATATGAGCAACTCGGGATGCGCATCCCCCCTGTACTTAGGATAAAGTACATCCTAAGTATAGCAGTGATGGAAAGGGATGGCATCAATTTGGTAGAAGAAGGTACAAGAAACTGAAAAGAAGAAAAGAAAAATCATTCAAAAATGTTTTGATATACTTCGCCTTTTTCTGCCTCTTCGGAGATATTCAGCTCATCCTCATAGATCACTTGAATTGAATCAACGACTGCCATGAATGTATCATGTTCAAAGTATGGCTTTAGAAGCTGTCCATTGACTACAAAAGGCTGTGCGTCAGCTGACAGATTGGATATCAATACACTTCCGTTGTCACGCACCTGCCTAACCATGAACGGCCCAGTCCATTTGCTCTTCAATTTGCCTGGAAAGACCTTCAATTTCGCATCGAACAACCACACCTTTTGACCTGGATCAAAGAACTTGCGACGGATATGCTTGTCATGCCATGTTTTGACCTTCTCCTTGTACATCAGGTTGTTGTCATATGTGTAGTCTCTAAATTCCAGTAATCTGTTCAGATCTAGTTTTCTGTTCTTTCCTGCTTGCTTAGAGTCCAAATTACAGATATTAATAGCCCATAAAGATTTGTGAATAAGTTCTACGGGCAAGTGACATGGCTTGCCATACACTAGGCGGTAGGGAGACATTCCCAAGGGTGACTTGTACGCTGTTCTGTAAGTCCAAAGAACGGAATCAAGCAGCTGAGACCAGTTTTTGCGATCCGGACACACAAGTTTCTGTAGAATTATCTTGATCTCCCTGTTTGAACATTCAGCTAAGCCATTGGACTGCGGGTGGTAGGATGAAGCAACACGATGCTGGATGTAGAATTCTTGGTTCAGCTTCTTCACCTCCCTATTTATGAAATGACTACCCCCGTCAGATATGAGAATTTTGGGAATCCCAAACCGTGCTATATGTGATCTCTCAAGAATCGACAGACAGTCCTACTGCCGGCGGCTCGGGCGGGAATAGCCTCCACCCATCGACTGACATAATCGACAGCAAGCAGAATATATTCATAACCCTGACTGTTGGGAAACGGGCCCATGAAGTCAATGCCCCATGCGTCAAAAACGTCTGAGATCTGAATGTATTTCAGAGGCATTGTGTCTCTCATTCCTATGGTTCCGCCCATCTTTTGGCAGTCAGTACAGCATTTGACATACTCATCTGCATCTTTGAATAAGGAACGCCACTAGAGGCCACTTTGAAGAACTTTTGCAGCCGTTCGTTTGCCTGAATGGTGTCCTCTAGAATCTTGATCATGACATAGAGCGAGGACGCTTGGAACTTCCTCCTGAGGAATACACCTTCTCCAGATGCAATCTGCTCCCTCACGAAACAAATACGGGTCTTCCCACTGGTAGAAATGAATTTTGGACAAGAACCTGTCTATTTTCAATTTAGGCCAGTCCTGTGGGATCTTCTTGGTCACCAGATAATTCACGATGTCCGCGTACCAAGGAAGTGAGGCGACAGACAAAATTGCCTCATCTGGAAAGGTCTCTGTGATAGGCTGCAGGTTCAGCTCAGGAGACTCTGGTTCAGGAAGTCTTGACAGAAGATCGGCCACTACATTCTTCACTCCAGGTTTATCTCTGATTTCCAGATCAAACTCCTGGAGGAGAAAGATCCATCAGATGAGACGTGGTTTGGCGTCCTTCTTCTGCTGTAAATACCGAATGGCCGAATGATCAGTGTAGATGATTACTTTGGATCCAAGGAGGTAAGATCTGAACTTTTCCAAAGCAAAGACTACCGCTAGCAGCTCCTTTTCAGTGACAGTGTAGTTTCTCTGGGCTTCATCGAGCGTTCGGCTAGCGTAGTGAATCGCAAATGGTACATTGTCTTTCCTCTGTCCCAGTACAGCTCCAATGGCATAATCTGACGCGTCGGTCATAATCTCGAAAGGCTGAGTCCAAATCGGTGGCTGTAGGACAGGGGCCTGCGTGATGAGTGATGAATACTCATTCATCACTTTTTATTCTTATATTTTAGCTACAAAAACCTTTGCAAATACATGTAGATATGTGTAAATACAAGTAATTACCAAAAGCATGCATTGTGTAAAAACCTATAATTAGCATGTTTTTGTGCAAAAATAAAAGAATAAAGATTAAAAAGAAAAGGAGGGAAATATTTAGAATAAATATTGAGCAACCTAACCCAAGGGAGGGCTCAGCATGGGCCTGACCGCATAAAAACCAAAGTAGAGGGAGATAGGGGCTCATGTGTAAATATTTATGTAAATAAATAAAAATATTTTTTCTCACAAAAATAGCCTAAAATATACTTGTAGATACTTGTACATATTTATAAGTATAAAAACAAGATAAAAAGAGAAAAATCAAAAAGAACAAAAATGTCACTTTCACATTGTACATAGACTCACCTACATGTTTATGTAGCCTTATAAATAAATAAAATTAATTTTTATAATTTCTGTAAATATTATATATTATCTAGTGTAAATAAATAAAATAAAAATAATTGAAACAAAAACAAAATAAAAATAACAAAATTAAAGACACAAAAATATATTGTAAATATACCATGTATATAAATGTATATACGTATTTATTTCACCTATGTATATAAATAATAAAAATAAAATAAAAATACCTTTTTATTCCTTATTTTATAATGAAAATAAATAAAATATAAAATAGGAATAAAATTGCATAAAAATAACAATTAAAAATCAAAAATTAAAAGGCCTCTATTGTACATATACCTATACATAGCTATATAATATAAATACCTATTTTTATTTCAAAAAATTAATTAAAAATCACAAAAAATAGAAAAAAATAAAATAAAAATATTTCATGTTTTGAGTTTTGTGAAATTCGATCATTTTCTATTCATTATTTAATTTCTAAAATTGGAATAATTGGCGGGCACTGATTGGTCCACGGGGGATGTTGACCCCCGGTCAACTCTCCCCCAGGACCACCAGAGCCGGATTCTGCGCCCGACCCGCATGTTCTCCCATTTATTGCGTCATGATCCGATCGCCAAAACCCAAAACCCCGGGTCCTAATCCATCAATGATCATCCCTGACCCACGCCCGGGGTGGGTTATGGGGATCCGTGCTCCGACAAGCTTGCCCGAACCTCTCTTAGCCGGACCCCTAGCCATATATAGTCGTTGCTCCGCCGCCTCATTTCTCCATCTTTGGCCATTCGAATCCTTCCCCTGTGAGCTCCAGTGAGTGCGCGAGAGTGACAGCTCGCGTCCGGTGCTGTCGAAGCGAGGAGAGGAAGAGAGACCATCGATCCGGCGAGCTTCGCCGCCGTTACTCTGCCACCTGCAGGAGCACCGAGCCTCGGAGGGAGATGCTCCTCGAGGCAACGACCCGGAGTTTCCTCAGCTCCTCCCCAGTCTCCTCGTCCACCCAGGTAATCACTTAGACCTTTCTTTTTTGCTGATTTTCGATTACGCCCAAATCGCCGCTCCGCCGCATTTTTCCGATTCCGTCCACGACCGACCTCCATTCGATCATCGGGCATCGCCATAGCCCTCACCTCCTTCCCGCGCACCTTCTCCATCCTTCCATTCAACCCAGCTCGCACAAGAGCTGGGATTCGAGCTCACCCGTCCCCACTTCGCCGGAGCTCGACCACCACGCCTCACCGTTCACGATCACCCCACCTAACTGGGTCGAGGCACTTTGCCCTCGACCCGCGAGTCTGCTGGAGTGTTTGGCAGGGTCATCCGACTCCATCTGAGGGCTTGGACCGTCTGGACCAGCAGCTTGGTCTCCGTCGACCTCGCCTGGGCTCCTCGGAGCTCCGTCGAGCCATCGAAGGCCACTAATCGATGCGGGAGCCCATAGAGCTTCTTCTCCGATCTTCAGAGGCCCGCGCGGAGGCCGGAAGCGCGCACAGCAGGCCGGCGAAGGTCGCTGGCCATCAGTTCTTCCACGACCTCCAGACACCGTTCGATCAGCCCTCCTGCTCCAGATTACATCGCGACCGTCTGTTCGTGGAGCTACAACCACCGTCAGATTCTTGGAGGATCGATCACAACCGTTGGATACTCGAGGGTATAAGCTCCAGAGCACCAGAACCGTTTGATCTCCACGTGGAGCACCCTCGCCCGTTCGATCAGGCCGAACGTTCTCAGGGTTGCAGCGCCCCCGTTCTCACCCGTTGGATCCGCTACGTGGCGCACATCCGGCCTTCGACGTTTAATAAGGGGTATTTACACTTAGGCCCCTCTCCTTTATGCAATTAGTCTTTAGTCCTGTAAATACGTAGCATAGTTGTTTACTTTTTGTGAAATTTACACTGTGGACCCTGCACTTTAGTTTCCTTGCATTTATGCCCCTGTGCGTTGTAAGACACGTGCGTCGTCACGCGTTTCTCTGGCTTATTTGCATATCATACCCCTGTAGTTCTGGATGTTAATAGTTGAATGAAACTTTTAGTTTATTTGCATTTATACCCCTGTGCGTGATGTATTTCAACATGTGTGTGATATTTTGGGTATTTTGCGAATAGGACCTTGGACTTTTGGTACATGTTACCAATAAGTCCTTGGGACTTATTTTCATTGCATTTGGGTCCCCGAGTTCCCCAGGCACGCGCGTGGCGCGTGTTTTGCTGGGTTAATTGCACCAGACCCCCCCCAGACTCTTGGGTATTTGCACTTTGGTCCCTGTGCACAGTGCCCCCTTCTTTATTTTTGAATAAAATAGCAAATTACCTCCAAATCCAACGAAAATTGGATACATGGCTCCTGCCATGGTGTAAAATTTTCGAGGATTTTTGAGGACATTTTTGATTTCATTTGATATTTTTAAAAATTTAAAAACACTTAATTTTGCTACTATCTAACTTTAAAAATTACAAAAAAATATTAAATAGTGTCTAAAAACTCTAAAAAAATTGTCTACTGTCTATTTTGTTGTGTTTGATTTTCTAGCCAATTTTGGCTATTTTTCATTACTGAAAACCACTAAAAATTGAAAAACACCTAAAAACTAATAAAAATTCTAATAATTAAACCAAAACCCCAAAAATAATAAAATAGGTGCCTAAATTTTCCTTGATTTATTCTCTTTACAGGAAAATTACTTCCAGCTAATTTAGGGCTCTTAGATATTTTATTTAGGCCTTTCTAGCTCGGCTGGACAGTACCTTTGATTTCAGCGACTGTTTGATTTTTAGAAAATTAAATAAACATCAGAAAAATCTCAAAAATTCACCAAAAATACTAAAAAATATAAAACACATAAAAATATTTTTGTTTGAATTTTTGGTTAATTTTTAGTGCTTTAAATAAATTGTTGGAGGGTGTGTTTCTTTGTTTTTCTTATTTTCTTAATTAGCTAAAAATCCAAAAAAATATAAAAAATTCACAAATCACCAAAAACATTTATTTTATTTTCTTTTATCGCTTTTTGACTACTTCGTAGGCCGAGAGGCCAACCCGTGCTCCTTGAGTTCGACCCTGGTCGCTATACCAGGTTAATCCAATAGCGAGACCGCTTTCGCGTTTTTGATCGATTTTGTCTATTATTAGTGGTCTGGTTTTTCTTGATTGAGCATACTTGATCGCTTGGGTCGCAACGACCAATTTAGCACCTATACCCTAGCCTTCAGGTCGTGTTCATCAGAATGGCGCCGTTGCCGGGGAGCACGGCTTAGTAGTTTTTATTTTATCTTCATTTTTCTATTCGCGGCTTTTCGCGGCTCTTTCAGAGCTCGCGGCTTTTTCGGGGCTTTTGTTTACATTTTATTTTTGTTTTATTTTCTTATATTTTTTTTCTTTTATTTTTGTTTTTATTTTATTTTGAGTGTTTATTTTATTTTGTATTTATATATATATACCCTCATTTTCAGTTTCATTTATTTTCTTTTTTTGATTATTTTGGTCTGACCACTCTGTTCTTTCTTGCGAGGGCCCGAGGACCGAGGCGGCCGATTTCGAGAAGCCGACGCAACCGCGAGACTCAGAGGCGGCTCCTTTCTTTACGGAACCGCAGGAGAGAGCGAGAGAGAGAGAGTTGAGTGGGTGAGGTTTAGATTAGACTTTTGATTATTATTGTAATAATACAGGAACTCTCAGAGACACTCTTGTGGACTTGGACTTAGCGGGTCTGTTTCGCCGAGCACCGGTGTGCTCGGGGGACCCTTAGGAGTTTTTCGCGGTTTTTATCGCGGTTTTGTTTTCTTCTCTTTTTACTGCCTTTACCGGTGTTTACGCGGTTTTTCATCGAGTCCCTAGCTTTAGGATTTTCTCTTGCTTGTGCCGTAATTAGTAGGGTCCCCACACTTAATTATCTGCCTGTTCCTATAGTGCGCTTAATTGGACTCAATAATAATCAATTAATAAAAATAATCGACTCATCTCCTTCGTAGCCTACGTGTCGCAGTCCACCCTGTAAAGCGCTTTCTCCTACCCCCGATTTGTCAGGCAGAGGAGGGGTGGGCCAAGACCGGACCCTTTGGCTTGGAGGTCGGTGACCGATTAGACGGTTCTGCGAGTAGAAATTGCTGATCTAGGACTCGGTTTTTCCCGCTGCATCATTTAGGTAGTTTATTTCCTGTCTTTAAATTCTGCGCGGATCACTTGCATGTAGAGTGCTGGAGGCAAGGTACGCATTTCTGACTCATCATGCATCATTGATTTCATCTCGCATCGGCTTTTTCGACTTCTCCCCCCTGTTTTGGACTAAATAACCAGGAGAACCAAAAAATTCGTTAGGCGTTTGTTTTCTATTTGAAAAATATTAAAAAGAAAAATCATAAAATTGGGACTGGATAAAACTATTGACCCTAAAAGACACTCACCCTAAAAATTTGTCTTGGGGGAGAGCAACCCCCTCATTGTATGGTTTGGATGCGCGAGAGAGTGACCCGCACCCTAGGTAGAGCCCTCCGGTGATATTCCCGACCGATTATCGACTCTTCCGTGCGGGCCAGTCGGTTGGGGTAGCATTGGGCATCCTAACAGGTCACGTAAGCGCTCTGATATCTTGTGTGTTCACCTAATAAAAATTGACAAGATAATTTGACCGAGCTTTTACGGTCTTCAGCTCACGTTGTGTTGGTGAACCGGGGGTTTGCATTCTGATCATAGTTTCTCCAGATCTCATCCGCACTACTCGCCAGATCAAGATGATGGGTAGACGCTCTCTTAGGCAGCCTCTGGCTGCACCGCTTTCGGGCACGTCTACCCGATCATCTAGGTTGGCCCACGAGAGCCGAGACCAGCTCTCCGAGCCCGAGTATGACTCCGCCTTGTTCCCCCTCGACCCCCTTTCTTTCGGACCTGAGCGACATGAGCCCGAGGAGAGATTAGCAGATTTGACAGCACCTGAGTTGGGCTCATTTGATTTTGCAGACGTCATGGCTGGCAGTTCTGAGGATCGCTCCCGCCAGCCTGAGCACTTCGTATTGGATCAGGGAGCGATCAACTCCACCCTGATCTCCTCGTTAGAGACCGTCCAACAGCAGCTGAGGGATCAGGGAGCATTCATGATCGACATGAGGAGAGAGATGGAGCAGATGAGAGCAGAGCGAGAGCAGAGGAGAGAGGGACCGAGGATCCCAGATGATGCGGATGCAGCAGCCGCAGCAGCAGCCGCCGCAGCAGCCGCCGCAGCAGCGGCAGCCGCCGCAGCCGCGGTCGGAGGACCACCGAGACCGATGCGGGAGTTACACAACCCCGGATCGACGCTGACGCACCACTGGGTAGTACTTCCAGCGATCGTGGGGGACTTCAAGTTCCCCCCGAATACTTTGCAGCTACTCCCCCGCTTCCACGGACTCGCGACAGAGGAGCCCCATCTCCACCTCCAGGAGTTCTTGATGATATGCAGCATTGTCCACGACCGTCAGGTGGATCAGGACACGATCAGGATGATCGCCTTCCCCTTCTCTCTAGCAGACAGAGCAGCCACCTGACTGCAGCATCTGGGGAAGTTTGTTTACACCTGGGAGCAGCTCCGCATCGAGTACTTGAACAAGTACTATCCACTCGGGCAGACGAATGCAACGAGGACCCTGACCAGCAACTTCTCCATGCTCCCCAATGAGCAATTCCACGAGGCATGGGAGAGGTTCCGTGAGCTCACAGACCGATGCCCGCACCACGACATCTCGAAGCCGAACCTTGTTCAGAGCTTCTTCAGCGGGTTGACACCAGAGCTCCAGGGCCTGGTGAATGCTTCTTGCGGCGGGTCCTATTTCGCCAAGGACCACGACCAGGTCTGGGCCATCTACGAGGAGATGGCCGAGAATTACATGGTGATGTCCCAGACCCGGTTGTACACACAGGGGAGACCCCAGCAGCAGCCAGGACCCGTGCAGTACCAGAGGATAGCACGGGTCGACGCCGGTCCATCCAGTTCATCCGCAGTTGCAGCAGCACAGGCAGAGTCGTCCGCTGCGGATATGGGTATTATCAGCGAGAAGTTGGACCGGATGGAGCTGATCGAGAAGAAGCAGTGCCAGGGAATCATGCAGATGGAACAGATGGCACAGACTCTGAGCGACATGAAGACCCAGCTCATGTGTCTCCAGGAGGCACAGACGGCTCCCCAGCCCCGTCTTCAGTCGCGAGGCGATTCCGGTGGCAGCAACAGCTTGTCCCAGCGCTCCAGCTCCTTTCAGCAGCCTAGACAGGTTCACCTTGTACATGCGGAGCCGTACCAGTAGCAACAGCCCTCTTACCAGTCCCCACCATCTCCAGACATGCAGATGGTGGTATACCAGCCGGATCAACCTCTGGCAGTACTCCCGCCAGCCCCCTACGATGCAGAGTCGTTGATGGATGTCAACGGGATTTGGTATGACCGCCCCCAGCCTGGGATCCGACGAGACCATCCCGGATTCAGGTGGGGGAATGGAAGTACCCAGCCCCAGCAGCAGTCATCCGGTCAGGGAGGGCAATATGGCCAGCAGAGAGATCACCAGCCGCAGCAGCAGCCCCCAGCCCACCAGCCATATCAGCAGTCATCCTTCGTTCCTCGTCCCTATCAGCAGCAGGGACAGTCTTGGAGACGTGAGCAGCAGGCTCACCCACCACATCAGCAGCAGCATCCTTCCTCCTACCCCTCTTACCAGCAGCACCAGTTCCAGCAGCCTCAGCACCAGAGAGGCTACCCGTCGGGCTCCCATGAGAGCCCCGCCTTGGATGACATAGCCCGCCTCCTCACGGACCAGCAGGCTACCTTTAGACGGGAGATGGACGAGTTCCGCCAGGAGATGCGGGACCTTGTGAGAGGGAAGGCCGCCATTCCTGCACAGATAGAGCCAAATCCGAACAACCTGAAGAGGAAATCTGAGCAGGTAGTTTCCACTAAGCACGCCACTCCTAGTGATCCATTTGATGATATGTCTTCAGATCTGTTTGATGCTAATTTTGTTACACTTAGGAGCGGTAGAGCACTAGCAGGCGGCACCTCATCTGAGCGACGACTCGAGGATCCACCCAGGGCGCCAGATGAGGAGGAGGAGGAGAGCGGTACTGAGGCCGCACACGATGATGACGGTGGTACTTATGCCACCAAGGATGCTGATTCCACCGGCGGTACTGAGGCCGCCGCTTCACCAGTTCGAGGAGGTGGTGCTGATGCCACCAGAGTAGCCGAGCCAGCCCGCGGTACTGAGGCCGCGAGACGTCCAGTAGCAGAGCCAGCCCGAGGTGGTACTGAGGCCACCGGTGTTCGTTTTGATAGAGATGTTGTTTTTCCTTCGGTTGATGTACCTCAGAAAACTGTTTTGAATAAAGGAAAAGGTTTAGTTTCTTCTGGTCCCACTGTGGTGATTGATGTATGTGCGGATCCGGCCGTCGAGCCGTCTAGGCCTTTTCTTAGTCCTTCATCTGAGAAGGACCTTGTGATCCCCTTCCCTAGAGCCCTTCAGATGGGGAAGGGGAAGAAAAAAGAAAAAGACCCAAAAAAGAGAGAGCAGGAGGAGTTCAGCCAGAGCATGATCGACAGATTTCACATACAGCTGACTCTTCAGGAGGCTTTGCAGCACATCCCCCTCCTTCAACGATCTTTGAGAGACAGGACCACAGTCAGGAGGAGGAGGAGGAACCACACTTCAGAGATTCATGTGCTGACGAAAGCCACGTGTTTTGCGATCCAGAACCGTCTGCCAGCCAAGAGGCCAGATTCAGGGGCCCCGTATGTTAGATGCCAGATTAGTGAGCAGAGGTTCGACCGGACTCTATTAGATAGAGGATCGTCCATCAACCTCCTTCCGGCAGCCCTTCTCGACCGCTTCGAGTTGGGTACTCTTCGACAGAGCAGGACAGTCCTTCAGTTTGCTGATCGATCTGTCAAGAGGCCGAAGGGGTTGTTGCGAGACGTTATCGTCACGATTCAGGGCCTGAAATTCCCCGTGGACTTCGTAGTGTTGGACATGGAGATCCCTGATTCAGTGGCCGATACCCCCATCATCCTTGGTCGACCGTTCTTGGCCACAGCCAAGGCGGTGACCGATCATGACAGCGGGAGGGTATACTTTCGCGTCGAGGGCGAGAGTATACAAATAGAGACGGTCGAGGACTACAGAGCCAGAGATAGCACGCTCAGAGGCCAGCACTTTCAGAGTAGCTGACAGACGACGGGCCAGACATCCACCAGGACTGTGATTTTGTGATCACAGACGATGAGGCAGCATGGGCAGATCCTGCAGCACAGGCCATCCTCTCATTTTCAGACACAGCTGATGCCGAGATGATAGCAGAGGAGAGCTTGGAGAGCACAGCCCTGGCCCAGGATACTACAGAGGCAGCAGAGCCGGTTCTCGACCGCGACACGGCTTTTGGTGATGGTGGTGCTAAGGCCACCTTGTGTGATGGTGGTACTGATGCCACTGTATTTGATGCAGATCCCTCGGATTCAGAGTCTGATTGGGCAGATTGTGATGATCAGATGCCAGACCTAAGTCCACCTAACCCTACAGATGAGGAGGAGGTAGATGCAGAGCGGATCAGAGACAGCACAGTTGAGCAGCCTTCTTCAGATCCAGTTTGCGAGAGTTCGCTTTCTTTCTCCCAGGCAGATTTGGCAGACTTAGCAGCATTGACACATTTCCTTCCGCAGCCAGATTTGCCAGCACCCAGCTGTCCAGAGCTGAAGCCGCTCCCTACTTCGTTGAAGTATCGGTTCCTTACGGGCGAGCCTGAGATGTACCCAGTCATCATCTCCGCCGATCTGACTGGAGAGCAGGAATCCCGTTTGATGGGGGTTCTTGAAAAGAACCGCAAGGCAATCGGATGGAGCGTAGCAGATCTCCATGGGATTAGTCCATCAGTGTGCTCCCACCATATCTATCTCGAGGAGGGGGCGAAGCCGTCGCATGAGTTCCAGCGGCGGCTGAACCCCAACCTGAGAGAGGTCGTGATGAAGGAAATATCAAAATGGTGGAGTGCAGATTTTATTTATCCCATTTCCGACTCCAAGTGGGTTAGCCCCTTGCATGTGGTGCCCAAGAAGACGGGCATCATGACTGTGATCAGTGAGTCGGGAGAGGAGATTGCTACACGAGTACCCACCTCTTGGAGGGTCTGTGTTGACTACAAGAGACTCAACCAGGCCACCAAGAAGGACCATTTCCCCTGCCTTTTATTGACCAGATCATTGAGAGACTGGCAGGGAAGAGCCATTATTGCTTCCTGGATGGGTACTCGGGCTACAACCAGGTGGCCATCGCTCCTGAGGATCAGGAGAAGACCACCTTTACCTGTCCCTTTGGTACATATGCCTTTCGACGCATGCCATTTGGGCTATGCAACGCCCCTGCGACTTTTCAGAGGTGCATGCTGTCGATCTTTTCGGACATGGTAGGGGAGTGTTTGGAGGTCTTCATGGACGATTTCTCGGTCTACGGCGACAGATTCGACTCCTGTCTTGACTGCCTAGACCGAGTACTCCAGCGATGTATTGAGTACCATTTGGTTCTATCTTGGGAGAAGAGTCACTTCATGGTGACTCAAGGGACGGTGCTTGGCCATATCATCTCCAACAGGGGCATGGAGGTGGATCCGGCCAAGGTTAATGTCATTAGAAAACTCGCACCGCCGTCCAATTTGAGGCAGCTACGGTCATTCCTGGGGCACGTTGGATTTTATAGGAGATTTATTCAGGATTTCAGCAGGATTGCCCGGCCGTTGACTGACCTCTTGATGAAAGACACGGAGTTCCTTGTCGATGACAAGTGTCTTTCGTCCTTTGCGACTCTCCAGCAGTGTGTGATTGAGGCTCCTGTCCTCTAGCCGTCTGATTGGTCTCTCCCATTCGAGATCATGACGGATGCCTCCGATTTTGCCGTAGGGGCTGTGCTGGGACAGAGGAGGGATGGAGTTCCATTTGCCATTCACTACGCTAGCCGCACATTGGATTCCGCCCAGCGGAATTACACGGTTACAGAGAAGGAGATGCTAGCCGTAGTGTTCGCCCTAGATAAGTTTCGATCTTATATCATTGGATCTAGAGTGACTTTGTACACAGATCACACCGCCATCAGGTACCTCATGGCAAAGAAGGATGCCAAGGCCAGACTTACTAGATGGATCCTTCTACTCCAAGAGTTCGACATTGAGATCAAGGATAAGCCTGGAGTCAAGAATGTGGTGGCGGATCATCTCTCCCGTTTAGAGCAGCCTGAGGAGTCTGAGCATATTGATCCCATTCGAGATACCTTCCCAGATGAGGCGATCCTTGCTATCGCCTCACTCCCGTGGTATGCCGATATTGTGAACTTTCTCATTGCTGGGAAAGTCCCACAAGATTGGCCCAGGCAGAGGCTTGAGACCTTCCTTGCGAAGGCCAAGTCCTACCATTGGGAGGATCCCATCCTTTACCACGAAGGAGGGGATAGTGTCTGGCGTCGGTGTATTCCTCAGGAGGAACACCATAGCGTCCTCACTTACTGCCATAAGCTTGAGGCAGGAGGACATCATTCTGGGAGAACGGCACAGAAAGTGCTCCAATCCGGCTTGTGGTGGCCTACCCTCTTCAAGGACTCAGATGAGTTCGTGAAGAGGTGTACTGACTGACAGAGGATGGGCACTTGTGGACAGCGTGATATGATGCCGATGCAGCCCATTCACTTCTGTGAGGTTTTTGATGCATGGGGCATCGATTTCATGGGTCCATTCCCTAAGAGTCAGGGATTTGAGTACATTCTGTTGGCCGTGGATTATGTTAGTCGTTGGGTTGAGGCTATCCCCGCCCGAGCCGCTGATGCGAGGACAGTTTGCAAATTTCTGAGGAAACATAGCATCACGCGGTTCAGGGTTCCACGAGTTTTGATTTCTGATGGGGGGTCTCATTTCATCAACGACCAGGTGAAGGCCCTTGCTAGCGAGTTCGGTATAGACCATCGTGTTGCTACACCTTACCATCCACAAACGAATGGTCTAGCCGAGGTGTCGAATAGGGAGATCAAGACTATATTGCAGAAAGTCATCCGCCCTGACCGAAAGGATTGGTCACAGCTTTTGGACTCGGTCTTGTGGGCATATAGGACGTCTTTCAAGACACCATTGGGCACATCTCCCTTTCGCCTCGTTTATGGCAAGCCATTCCATTTACCTGTTGAGCTGAGGCGCAAGTCACTTTGGGCAGTTACAGATATTCTTATGGATCCAGATGGTATGGGAGACCAGAGGAGGGCAGAGTTGGCAGCCCTGGAGGAGCTTAGAGATACAGCATTCTCAAACAGCCTACATTATAAGGAGAAAGTGAAGGAGTGGCATGATTCTCATATCAGCCACAAGCATTTTGAGATTGGACAGAGAGTATGGCTGTTTGATGCGAGGCTACGTCTATTTCCAGGGAAGCTACAGAGCAAATGGAAGGGACCCTACTTGGTCAGAAAGGTACACGACAACGGTAGCATTGATATATCTGAGTTGTCTTCTGAGAGTACCTTTCAAGTGAACGGCCAACGGCTCAAACCATTTCTAGATCATGAGCCGCGGGTCGCTGATCTTGCCCCTATTCATTTTGCGTGAGATGTGGTCTTTGACTCACATCTAATGCATCTCACGCCTGAGTTTCACTGATCTTCCGCCTTGTATAGATCCAGATGTCCATATTACTACATTCTTTAGTCCCACATCCCTTTCTTCATCTTGTGATTATGCTGTATTTAGGGTGCACTTTACCCTAAGTATAGGGGGGGATGTGAGACCGTTTGGGTATTTCTTTTGTTTCCGCCTACCCCTGTTTTGCTGCCTATACTTAGGGATATTTCACCCTAAGTATGGGGGGGGTAAACCCTGTACATTCTCCACTCGATTTTCCCATAGTGTACAGCCTGCTATACTTAGGATTATTTAATCCTAAGTATAGGGGGAAGACCCGAGACCCTCTTGACTTTTTCATTCATTCGTCTTTGTATATAGCCTTTCTTTTCACTTCCCTATACCTAGTACGAGTTATGTCTTCTTCATCGCTCTTGACTCTGAGGACATTGTTCGAGCTAAGTATAGGGGGTGTGTATATATTTCATATATACTTTAGCCATACCTCGTACTTTGTGTGAGTGTGTTAAATAAAATGGCTAAAAATCACAAAAATTAAAAAAATTTCATGTACATAAACATTCTTTTATTTGCACATAAATAGCTAGTGTACAAATTATTTTTGTAAAAATGATTTCAAAAATCTTTTGTGTAAAGTTTGTGTAAATATTTTCTTATCAAAATTATGTATATAGTACAAAATTTTTCCAAAATGTTTTGAAAATCAAAAGTTTGCAAAAATCTTGTGTAAATGTGTGTATATATCTTTTTGCAAAACTTGCACTTCATGCATCATCCATTCATGATTTCAAAACATTTTTCAAAAATTTTGCATGTTTGTAAAAATTTGTGTAAATAAGCATCTTTTGTACATATGTATATAGTTTTCCTGGATGATAGTTGACATTTAAACTAGCCTGGAATCAAATTGAGAAATGGAGCTTGATTAAGATCTTAATCCACCAAACTTCTAATAGGAACCTTATAGGGCTTAGGTTTAAGGCTTTTCAGGTCCATAGTGACTTAATTCTTTGAGTCCATTAGGCTATGATCACATGTCGTCTCAATGAGCCTAAGTAGAGCACTTAACAACAACACATGACTCATATAGACAATGGCTTTACTTGGACACCAGCACTATGCACCAAGCTCTCTACGGATGAGGTGGTGAGGAGGCAGTCTTCCTTGACTTGGGGTAGCATATGAGGGTAGTACTTCTAGGCGGAACCTCTCTTCTTCTTTTAGTGAAGGAAGTGCGTCTCAACTTGGTCTGGTTGCCATGAGGTCTGACGACGGGAGTTGTGGGTTGCAATAAAGATTCAAAAGAGTGATAGTCTACTGGCTCAAGAGGAAAAACTCCTTGTATATATGCTGCACATGTATATGTTGTACAGATGCACTTGAAAAAAATGTGCAAAAAGAAAATAACTCCAAAAACGTGGTGGGTCTGATAGAAAATGATAATCCCACCGGAGTATGTATATAGAGTGCAATAAGCAAAGCATGGTTTCATGATCCACCTGATGTAGCTTGCAGCAGGGAGACTTGGCTACACTGGTCAAGCTCCCAAGGGTACTTGGCTACACTGGCCTTGACCCATTCTCTTCTTCCTCCTCTTCTTGAGCCAGTTGAACTTGAACTTAGAAGGGAATACCCCGCTCCTCGAGGAAAGAGTGGCCAGACTGAGGTCATAGAGTTACCTTGTTGGGGAGGGTTGTCAAGTTGCCATTTCTGAGGTGGAGAGCTTAGACCTTACATTCACAGGACAAGAAAAGATTCATGGTCTTCAGGGTTTGTGATTGATGACTTGTTCTGATCTGGAGCATTGAGAAGTCTTGGTTATAATTTACTGGAACTTAGACGCTGTTGGGTTTTAGACTTAAGTCCAAATAAGGTTCCGACACATTAATAATCCAAAGATTTGATCGAACTCCATACCCCAATTTAATGAAGGCAAGTTTAATAATCAACCTTGATCCATGTACATCCTCTTTTTCTTTTTCTTTCTTCCTTTTCACTTCTTTTTCAAATAAGTGTTTGCTAAGGGACTAGCAAAGTTAAGTATAGGGGGGTGATGAATACTCATTCATCACTCTTTATTCTTATATTTTAGCTACAAAAACCTTTGCAAATACATGTAGATATGTGTAAATACAAATAATTACCAAAAGCATGCATTGTGTAAAAACCTATAATTAGCATGTTTTTGTGCAAAAAATAGAATAAAGATTAAAAAGAAAAAGAGGGAAATATTTAGAATAAATATTGAGCAACCTAACCCAAGGGAGGGCTCAGCATGGGCCTGACCGCATAAAAACCAAAGTAGAGGGAGATAGGGGCTCATGTGTAAATATTTATGTAAATAAATAAAAATATTTTTTCTCACAAAAATAGCCTAAAATATACTTGTAGATACTTGTACATATTTATAAGTATAAAAACAAGATAAAAAGAGAAAAATCAAAAAGAACAAAAATGTCACTTTCACATTGTACATAGACTCACCTACATGTTTATGTAGCCTTATAAATAAATAAAATTAATTTTTATAATTTCTGTAAATATACTATATTATCTAGTGTAAATAAATAAAATAAAAACAATTGAAACAAAAACAAAATAAAAATAACAAAATTAAAAACACAAAAATATATTGTAATTATACCATGTATATAAATGTATATATGTATTTATTTCACCTATGTATATAAATAATAAAAATAAAATAAAAATACCTTTTTTTTCCTTATTTTATAATGAAAATAAATAAAATATAAAATAGGAATAAAATTGCATAAAAATAACAATTAAAAATCAAAAATTAAAAGGCCTATATTGTACATATACCTATATATAGCTATATAATATAAATACCTATTTTTATTTCAAAAAATTAATTAAAATCACAAAAAAATAGAAAAAAATAAAATAAAAAAATTCATGTTTTGAGTTTTGTGAAATTCGATCATTTTCTATTCATTATTTAATTTCTAAAATTGGAATAATTAGCGGGCTCTGATTGGTCCACGGGGGATGTTGACCCCGGTCAACTCTCCCCCCAGGACCACCAGAGCCGGATTCTGCGCCCGACCCGCATGTTCTCCCATTTATTGCGTCATGATCCGATCGCCAAAACCCAAAACCCCGGGTCCTAATCCATCAATGATCATCCCTGACCCACACCCGGGGTGGGTTATGGGGATCCGTGCTCCGACAAGCTTGCCCGAACCTCTCTTAGCCGGACCCCTAGCCATATATAGCTGTTACTCCGCCACCTCATTTCCCCATCTTTGGCCATTCGAATCCTTCCCCTGTGAGCTCCAGTGAGTGCGCGAGAGTGACAGCTCGCGTCCGGTGCTGTCGAAGCGAGGAGAGGAAGAGAGACCATCGATCCGGCGAGCTTCGCCGCCGTTGCTCCGCCACCTGCAGGAGCACCGAGCCTCGGAGGGAGACGCTCCTCGAGGCAACGACCCGGAGCTTCCTCAGCTCCTCCCCAGTCTCCTCGTCCACCCAGGTAATCACTTAGACCTTTCTTTTTCGCTGATTTTCGATTACGCCCAAATCGCCGCTCCGCCGCATTTTTCCGATTCCGTCCACGACCGACCTCCATTCGATCATCGGGCATTGCCATAGCCCTCACCTCCTTCCCGTGCACCTTCTCCATCCTTCCATTCAACCCAGCTCGCACAGGAGCTGGGATTCGAGCTCACCCGTCCCCACTTCGTCGGAGCTCGATCACCACGCCTCACCGTTCACGATCACCCCGCCTAACTGGGTCGAGGCACTTTGCCCTCGACCCGCGAGTCTGCTGGAGTGTTTTGCAGGGTCATCCGAGTCCATCTGAGGGCTTGGACCGTCTGGACCAGCAGCTTGTCTCCGTCGACCTCGCCTGGGCTCCTCGGAGCTCCGTCGAGCCATCGAAGGCCACTAGTCGACGCGGGAGCCCACATAGCTTCTTCTCCGATCTTCAGAGGCCCGCGCGGAGGCCGGAAGCACGCACAGCATGCCGGCGAAGGTCGCCGGCCATCAGTTCTTCCACGACCTCCAGACACCGTTCGATCATCCCTCCTGCTCCAGATTACATCGCGACCGTCTGTTCGTGGAGCTACAGCCACCGTCAGATTCTTGGAGGATCGATCACAACCGTTGGATACTCGAGGGTATAAGCTCCAGAGCACCAGAAGCGTCCGATCTCCACGTGGAGCGCCCTCTCCCGTTCGATCAGGCCGAACGTTCTCAGGGTTGCAGCGCCCCCGTTCTCACCCGTTGGATCCGCTACGTGGCGCACATCCGGCCTTCGACGTTTAATAAGGGGTATTTACACTTAGGCCCCTCTCCTTTATGCAATTAGTCTTTAGTCATGTAAATACGTAGCATAGTTGTTTACTTTTTGTGAAATTTACACTATGGACCCTGCACTTTAGTTTCCTTGCATTTATGCCCCTGTGAATTGTAAGACACGTGCGTCGTCACGTGTTTCTCTGGCTTATTTGCATATTATACCCCAGTAGTTCTAGATGTTAACAGTTGAATGAAACTTTTAGTTTATTTGCATTTATACCCCTGTGCGTGATATATTTCAACATGTGCGTGATATTTTGGGTATTTTGCGAATAGGACCCTGGACTTTTGGTACCTGTTACCAATAAGTCCTCGGGACTTATTTTCATTGCATTTGGGTCCCTGAGTGCCCCAGGCACAAGCGTGGCGCGTGTTTTGCTGGGTTAATTGCACCAGACCCCCCATACTCTTGGGTATTTGCACTTTGGTCCCTGTGCACAGTGCCCCCTTCTTTATTTTTGAATAAAATAGCAAATTACCTCTAAATCCAACGAAAATTGGACACATGGCTCCTGCTATGGTGTAAAATTTTCGAGGATTTTTTAGGACATTTTTGATTTCATTTGATATTTTTAAAAATTCAAAAACACTTAATTTTGCTACTGTCTAACTTTAAAAATTACAAAAAAATAATAAATAGTGTCTAAAAATTCTAAAAAAATTGTCTGCTGTCTATTTTGTTGTGTTTGATTTTCTAGCCAATTTTGGCTATTTTTCATTACTGAAAACCACTAAAAATTGAAAAACACCTAAAAATTAATAAAAATTCTAATAATTAAACCAAAAACCCAAAAATAATAAAATAGCTGCCTAAATTTTCCTTGATTTATTCTCTTTACAGGAAAATTACCTCCCAGCTAATTTAGGGCTCTTAGATATTTTATCTAGGCCTTACTAGCTCGGCTGGATAGTACCTTTGATTTCAGCGACTGTTTGATTTTTTGAAAATTAAATAAACATCAGGAAATTCTCAAAAATTCACCAAAAACACTAAAAAATATAAAACACATAAAAATATTTTTGTTTGAATTTTTGGTTGATTTTTAGTGCTTTAAATAAATTGTTGAAGTGTGTGTTTCTTTGTTTTTCTTATTTTCTTAATTAGCTAAAAATCCAAAAAAATATAAAAAATTCAGAAATCACCAAAAACATTTATTTTATTTTCTTTTATCTCTTTTTGACTACTTCGTAGTCTGAGAGGCCAACCCGTGCTCCTTGAGTTCGACCCTGGTCGCTATACCAGGTTAATCCAATAGCGAGACCGCTTTCGCGTTGTTGATCGATTTTGTCTATTATTAGTGGTCTGATTTTTCTTGATTGAGCACACTTGATCGCTTGGGTCGCAACGACCAATTTAGCACCTATACCCTAGCCTTCAGGTCGTGTTCATCAATGAGCTCTTTCAACTGATTAAAGGCAAGGAGCACACGGTCGTCCACAATGAATTCATTGTCCTTGCCGAGCAACTCAGTCAACGGTCTGTCCAGCTTGCTGAAATCTTTGATAAATCGTCGGTAAAATCCGACATGGCCCAAGAACGACCGGACTTGCTTGATATTTGTAGGCGGTTCAAGTTTTGAAATTACATCCACCTTGGCTGGGTCAACCTCCATGCCACGTTTAGAAACAACGTGACCCAGCACGATTCCTTCGGTCACCATGAAATTGCTCTTCTCCCAGGAGAGCACAAGATTGACTTCGCAGTACCTCCGTAAGACTCGGTCTAGATAATCCAGACATTGATCAAATGAATCCCCGTAGACCGAAAAATTATCCATAAAGACCTCGAGAAAGTTGCCCACCATATCGGCAAAGACTGCAAGCATACACCTCTGAAATGTAGCTGGGGCATTGCAAAGCCCGAACGGCATCCGTCTGAAGGCATATGTGCCAAAAGGATAGGTGAACGTGGTCTTCTCTTGATCTTCAGGAGCAATGGCAACTTGATTATACCCAGAGTATCCATCCAAGAAGAAGAAGTATTCCTTCGCGGCCAATCTCTCCAAGATCTGGTCGATGAAGGGTAGAGGAAAGTGGTCCTTCTTGGTGGCGAGGTTAAGTCTTCTGTAATCCACGCACACTCGCCAAGAAGTGGGTACTCTGGTGGCGATCTCCTTTCCTTTGTCATTCTTGACAATGGTGATCCCTGATTTCTTGGGCACAACATGCAGCGGGCTCACCCATTTGCTGTCGGAGATGGGATAGATAAATCCCGCATCGCACCATTTCTGGATCTCTTTCATAACAACCTCCCGCAGGTTCGGATTCAATCTTCTCTGCAGTTCTCGAGAGGGCCTGCAATCTTCTTCCAGAAAGATGCGGTGTGAGCAAAGTGATGGATTGATCCCATGGAGATCAGAAGTTCGCCAGCCTATCGCCTTGCGGTTGCGTTCAAGAACCTCCATCAGACGAGATTCTTGGTCTTCGGTCAGATGGGCATTGATAATGACCGGGTGCATATTAGGTTCTCCCGCAAGGAAGGCATACTTCATGTTGGAGGGCAAAGGTTTTAGCTCCGGCGGGGTTTGAGCTGCTTCCGTGGTGACTTCAGCTATCAGTGTAGGTGGTGATTCATGCAACTGTTCGGTGTCCACCTTGTTCTGATCTGTTTCTTCTCTCAGATCCTGACAAAATTCCTCAATAATTTCTTCTTCATTCAAGGATTCTTCAGACTTCAGCTCTTGGTTCTGAAGGCACATTACTCCCACAGCAGTTTCTTGTAGTACATCAGCAAGTTCCTCATCTTGATTGATACAAGGGAATTCGACTGCGGTCTCCATTTCCTCCTCGGGACGGAGAAGTTCATGGATCTCATTGTCATCCAGAAATAGGTTGGTATCTTGAATTTCTGCTAGAAAATCGCAGTCTTCATCATGTTCGATCACCCTTGCGCATGACGCAGATGTCTGTTCAGCTGGTGTTCTCTCAGACAGGGTCTCTACTCTGATAGTTTCATTCCCAGCTCCAAAAGTGATTTCTCCCGTCCCATAATTCACCACTGCGTTTGATGTCCGCAGAAATGGTCTTCCGAGTATGATCGGGGTAAGGAGCAACGGAGCGGGGACGTCCATATCTAATACCACAAAATCGGCCGGGAAGGACTTTCCCTGAACCGTGACGATCACGTCCTCCAACAGGCCCCTAGGCCGCTTGACTGGCTTGTCTGCAAACTGCAGAATCATCTTTGTAGGCTTGAGCGGTCCTAACCTGAACTCCGTGAGTAGTGAGGCTGGCATCAAATTGACAGATGATCCACTGTCGAGAAGTGTTCGCTCGAATTCCTGATTAAACATCTGGCAACGTACAAGAGGTGCTCCCATATCTGGCTTTTTATCTGGGAGGTTGCTGATGGCGTTAACCGTGGCCATCGTGAGAATGTGTTTTTCGGACTTGCCACCTTTGCTTCTAGAATTGTGGGGGTTTGGCCTGCGCTTAGTTGTACATTCTTATTTAAGTCCTTTCTTCACGGCTGGCATGTACTCAAGAGCTTTCATCAATGGCATATTTAATACCAAATTCTGAATGATTTCTACGATAGCAGGATCAGACAAAGCATTTTTCAAAATTTTCATTTTTTGTGTTTTTTCATTGCTTCAGGGAAAGAAATATTTACAAAATCTTCACCAATATCATTCAAAATAGTGTCCATATCGTTGTTTACAGGTAGATGACAAAAAGGAATGGATTCATCTACAATTTGCGGACCAAAAATGACAGGCTCGGCTTCAGGTGCTGGCGTTGGACTCGCTGCAGGTGCGGTGCTCCTCCTGTCAGGAACTGGCAGAGAGGCGAGTGCAGGCGTCTCCAATGCTGGCTGATCTCCACCGAGGTTGCTGCTATCTTTTTGTGTTTTTCGATTTTCTTCATTTTTTTGTGGTTTTCTGGATGCTGGTGCTGCTCCCAAAATGCTGGCTGGCCCTGGTGTTGGCTGGACTGACGATTCCCCGTCAGATGCGAGATGCTTTCCCTTCGCCGTCGCCGATGGCTGGAGTGTCCTACCGCTCCTGAGAGTAACAGCGTTAGATAAAAAACAATTAATTTCACCTGATTCGGGTTGGACACTGCCGGCTACCTGCTCCTTGCGTCGGAAATTGTTAGGGTTAGCTTCGACCTGGGCTGGTATGACTGTTTTGGCTGCCGTCAGGTCGTCGATCTTCTGGTTCATCTCAGCCATATTCTTCATCAACTGCTCCAAACAGGCCAGGGCCGGATTGGCCGCTACAATCTCAGAGGATCCCCCCTGCTGGGATCTAGAATGCTGGTATGGCGGCTGAGATTGCGACTGATATCCTTGTGAAAATTGTTGAGGAGGAGGGTTGGAGGGGTACTGCGAGTTGTATTGATTGTATTGAGTAGCCGGTTGCTGGTGATATCCCTGTCCACGATATCCGGACTGCTGAGGACCATGTTGGTAATTCTGCCTCCAAGTGTTCCCGTGTGAGGGAGGCTGGTACTGGTAAGGCTGCTAGAAAGGTCTCCCACCCTGCTGCTGCTGATGATAGGGCCGGTTGCCCATGTTCTGACCCTGAGAGTGTCCCTGAGGACGGGTCAGCTGCGCTTCATTGTTCCAGACGACATTGATCTCCCGGATCAGTGGCGGGGGTGGAGAGAACTGCTCGGAGTATGTGGGTTGGTTCTCTGGTTGGTATACAACCATCTGCGTCTGAGGCTGCGGTGGCTGCTCCGGAACCTGCACGTAGTACACGTGCTGGACTGGCTGGGGCTGCGGTGGAGTCGGCTGAGGGTTTTGCTGCATTGTAGGCTCTTTCTTCTCAGCGTTCGGCTCTGCAGAGGTAGACACAGCATTGCACATGTTTGCATTCAATGCTCGGACGAGCTGCTCCAGCTGTTGGTAGATCTGGTCGAGCTTCTCCAGACCTTGGGTCCTCTTCTCTATGACTGCCAGTTTTTCGAGATCCTGTGACCTCTTCTCGATGATATCCACTTTGGACAAGTGGCTCCCAATGATGCTCAGGTTGGAGCTCTCATCTTTGTCCTCGGTGTGAGAAGCCATGTTAACTGGCTTGCTGATGGCGGGTGGTGGCTTCATGTAGCTTCTGGACGAGGATTGGGCTGCTTCTCCCTCAGCCATTTCTCCGAAGACGTTCCATACTACGTCCTCGTCCTTGTTAAAATGTGAACCGCCGCAAGCTGCATCCACGAGCTTTTGGCTCTCGAATGATAGCCCCCCAAAGAAGTGTTGTACGAGACTGGTTTTTGGTACTTCATGGTGGGGGCACTTTTCCTGGAGATCTTTGAATCTCTCCCACGCTTCATGGATTGTCTCGTGGGGCTGCTGGCAGAAACTGGAGATCCGGGCGCGCATCTGATTTAATCTCCCAAGAGGATAGAATTTATGGAGAAAGGCAGACTTCAATCCCTCCCAAGTGGTGACGACCTTCCCAAGATGGTCAACCCAATAAAGGGCCTTGTCTTGAAGGCTGAAGGGAAACGCTGTCATCTTGACTACATCCAGAGGGATTCCGGGGTAATGAGCAGTGGAACAGATGCGGCCAAACTTCTTAAGAAAGATGTATGGTTCTTCAGTGGTGTTCCCATGGAAAGTGGGTAGCAATGACAGAAATTGCGGCTTCAATTCGAAGTGAGCGTGCATACGTGGAACTTGAATCCACTCAGTGATACGCCATGCTCCTGGATTGTATGTCTCCTTGAGTGTGGGCTTGGGCTGCGGTGGTCCTTCTTCTGCTGCTTCATATTCGGGTCCCACTGAAAACTCATCATTGACTTCATGGAAATTGGGATCAAAGTTCGGGTCATCCTCACGTCGGCCGTCTCTCGCATCGGCCCTCCTCCTCAGATCGTTCAGCATGTCCTGGAAGGCTGTCTGTGCCAGGGCCTGGTTAGTCAACTGCTGCTGAATGGCTTGGATGGAAGCCAGCAGCTGACTGTTAACCTCGCCCTGCGTGGTATATTGTCCTTCCCCTGTATTGACCTCAGGTTCCTGTTGCTGTGGTCCTTTTCCTCTCCCACCTGCATCTCAGACCGCACTTGAATCTCTAACTCTTGATCGGGTGGAGGATCTGCATGACGGAATGAACCCTGATCAGTATCTTCCTCAGCATCTGCTATTGAGATGAATCTGGGATTAAGGTCAATCCCAGAATGTTGTGAATGGAGCATATGATATTGACTGAAATCGACCTCCATCCACAAGGGGTTATTTCGGGGACAAGAGTAATCTCAGTTTATTGGAAGGGGAAGAGCTAGTTCGGGTTGCGAGTCCATCCCGAATAGCGGGTTAATTGGAGAAAGGCAAGTATTGAAAGAGGCGAGAATAGGGGAGTCCAAGGAGACATCCGCAAGATCCGAATTAACTCTTCGGAGATCACCCCTCTTTATTGAAGATGTCGATGGCACGGAATCGATGTGGGTGTCGGCAAGGTCCCGACTAAACCATCCGTGTGACGACATCTTGAGAAGATCAAGAGGAAAGGATGTTGGATGAAGAGCACGAAGGTAACAAGAAATAAAGAGGATTGCAAAACAGTAGAAGGCTCACAATGAGCAAGGATCAAATAGAAAGGGAACAAAATTTGCGCAAAGGCGCGATATTTTTGATCTTTGACCTAAATGTAACTAGCAACCAAACACAAGACAAGGGAGTTCACCAACTCGACGCGTGAAGCCGTGAAGGTTCGACTTTTATCTTTGTAGTTTTTATCTTGATTTCAGGAATTTATCTTTCAACGAGTCCTTAGAGCGCTACGCCTATAGGAGCGAGAGTACTGCCGGAAAAGTATTCCCGTACTTGTCCTCCTCCTGTGTAACCTGTAACTTGCACTTTTTAAGGTCCTTGTAACCCTTCCTGGATCCCTACTCAGCCAAAGAAATAGAGGAGGAAGCCGATAGGCGAAACCGATACTTCGGACCTTGCTCGCAACGGAATCACCCGTGAGCGTGCAAGATCCTACTCGGACGTAGCCGGTGAGACAGACACCCCCGTGAAGGCGTGGCCTATGCTCGGTACTTCGGACAAGGTCGATGCTCACACAATAGTGAGTCACCAATGGCGACCAAGCCCTACTCGACTACGTACGATAGTAGCGCCAATACTTCGGAAATCCAGGCGATACACAAGGCAGCCACAAGTTGGGTTTTTGGCTCTAATCCTTACGAAACGCTCACCTTACTTGGAAGGAGACCTTCCCATGCAACCTGAAAACAAGTGAGGGTGTTACTCTTCCCAATCAATGAGTCCAATTACCAATTTTATTCAAGTCAAAGTTTTCTTAGCAGTCCTTTTTTTAATTTTTTGGTGTTATCGCTTCTTTTGAGTGAATTCAAACAAGCGCCTAACGATTTTGTATTTTCTTTATCCTAATTTATCCAAAATCAGAGGGAGAAAAGAGTCGGGAAAAGCCAATGCAAGTCGGCACGAAGATGGAAATCTCACCTTTGTGCCTAAATGATGGATGCAAAGTAAGAAGACTTACATCGAATCCCAGCTCTCTCCATGCGGGATGCAAGGCAGAAATTTATAAACCTAATATATATGCCAGTATGCAATGCGGAAATCGTCCTAAGATAGGCAACTGCTAGCGTGAAGAACCACGAGTTAACCACTAACTCTTAATCCTAGTGTCCGGTCTAGGCTCACTCCTCCTCTGCTCAACACATTTGAGTTAGGAGAAAGCGCTTGTGTGGAGTGAGCTCGCGGCGCGCGGATCGAGAGCCAATGATCAACTACTTAATTAATCTAAGTCCAAATACGAACTATAGGAGCATGCAAGAGTTATTAGGGTGTTTGGACCTAGTCTAATCGAATCAAGCAGGACCTATATCTAAGAGCTCAATCCACAAAAGAAATAAAAAAGAAAACAAAATCGGAAAATGACAGTCGATAAAACACGAGAAAGCCACGGTGAGCCCCCGGGTGAACATACACCCGGAAATTAGGCCCGAAGTGTTCAAGTGTCCAAGTCATGTATTATTACAATTTAAATAAATAACTCTCTCTCACAAAAATAAAAGCAACTATCTCTCTCTCTCTAGTTCTCCTGCTCTCTCCTGCCGGCTAGGGTAGAATAGCCAGCTCCTCCTCCCAAGGCTGCGTAGGATCCCCTAGGCGATCCTCCTCGGTCAGCGGTCCCTCGCAAGAAAACAAAAGAGATGTCAGACAGTTCAAAACAAATGATACACAAGAGACAAGTAATAAAAAATGGCTAAGTAACTAAAAAGACCCAAAAGGTACTCTACAAGCCGATGCTCCCCGGCAACGGCGCCATTTGAAAAGCGAGAGAGCGGGAGCCGCTAAATAGTGGTCTGACAAATCAGACTCACTGTCGTTGATGCGACTACTCAAGCCTCTTCGTTCTTCAACAATTAACCCACACAATCAATCGAGGAATGGATAGCAAGGATTAAATTTTATTATACCCTACTAAAGATGTACAATGGCAAGCAAGTAGGGGTCGAACTCAGGAAGCAAGGGTGTAGAGCATATATAAAAATACAATCCTAGGTCTAATACACAACTTAGCCAATCTGATTTCTTTTTGTGGGTTTTTAATTTTTAATTTTTTATTTAATTTTTAATTTTTAATTTTGTATTTTGATTTTTAATTTTCTGATTTTTATAATTTTATATTTTATATTTTTTTCTTTTTCAATATTGGAATTTAAAACCAATGTAATAAAAGATAAGATAAACTATTTATAAAAATGCACAAAAATATCCAAAAATTCATAAATAAAATGTGTTTGATATTTTTAAGACTTTTTACTGTTTTTGTGATTTTTAGGGATTTTTCAAGGTGTTTTTAGTATTTTTAAATACTGAAATAAGGCAAAACAGTGGAAAATGTGCTGGCTGTGAGTAAAATGAGAATTAAAATTAGCAAACAGCAACCAAAATTTTTCCCACTATTTTTCAACTAAAGAGAACAAAGAAAAGAACAAACAGGAATTGAGTTTATATTTTTTGGAGTTTTCTTTGATTTTATATATTTTTTTGAAGTTTTAGAGTGTTTTTAAATTTTTAGTGTTTTTCTTTTGAGATTTTTAGTGAATTCTGGGTTGAAATCAAAGCAGGTCAAAACACACAACAGAAAATATTTTTGGAATTTTTTAAGACCTTTTAATATTTTTTTGGTATTTTCTAAGCTAGACAGTGCTGAAACAACATGTTTTTGATTTTTAATAAATATAAAAACACAATAAAATTAAAAACTAAAAATATGGCGTGAAAGTAGAAGCAAACAGGAGCTTAAACCTATTTTTTGAGAATTTTTAGCAATTAAATGAGGCGTGAAATAAATAGGCTAAGCACACAAAAATCCTAAGCCTGGTAGGGGTATAAATGTAATTATAAAATCATCCAGGGGCTCAGATGCAAATTTCACCAAAAAGGCACGCACAGATCACGTGATATGTCATTCATAGGGGCATAATTATAATTAATGAAAACCAGCTGGGCATACATGCAATTTCTCCAAAAAGATATTTAATTAACTACGCACAGGGATATAATCGCAAATAACTAAAAGTTCCGGGCCGAACATGCAAAATACCCAGAAGTCACGCGCCCCAGTCACGTGAGGTGACGTGGCGTGGACTAAAGTGCAAATAGTCAAACTGTGAGGGCCTGAGTGCAAATATTACAAAACTTTTTAAACTTCAAACGAAAGTTTTTAGACTAAAATGTAAATACAAAAAGTCGTGGGTGGAAGATGCAAAATACCCACGGGCTCGATCGTGCGGCCGATGGCGTCCCACTAATCCACGTGGCGCGCATCCGACGGTGCGTACCCCTTCGTCCTGGGCGGCTGAGATTAGGTCTTCAAGGATCGATCGGACGGCTGGAGGCGCTTGACGATAGGACGACGTAGATGGCGTCTGGAGGTGGCCTCGGATCCAACGGCAGGGGGAGGTTCACGAAGAACCCCTCCCCGGCGAGCTTCGATCGGCGATTGCGGCCGACACACGGCCGCTCCGGCCCCCGGATCAAGGGCAAAAGGATCCTGGGGCCCTTCCGCGTCAGATGGTGGCCTCCGGCGAGGCGGAGGCAGCGAGAAGCGGCCGGACGAGGAAGGCGACCTGGGCGGAGGAGCCTGGAGTTGATGACGGTCGATGGAGCCTCTCTGGGGCTCGGACCTGAAATGTTAAGTGCACAAAACCCAGGCGAACAAAATGGTGGGGTCTGATGGGTCAGCTGAGGCGACAGGTGGTGCAGGCGGAGAGCTCCAGCGAACGGCGGAGAACGAAGCTCGGTCGACTCGATCTGAGCGAGATCGAGATGAATGAAGGGTGCTGCTTGATGAAGGAGTGAAGGGGAAGATAATGGAGGGGGTCTGAGGTCGAGTCGAGGCGTTGGGTGGCCGGAAATGATGGGCGGAGCTCAGCTCCGCCGTGGGTTCGATCAACGATTCACGACGATTGGATGAACGACAAGCCAAACTGCTACTTAGCTAACCTAAACTACGCTACAGCTACAAGAAAACGAAGAGAAAAGGGGAGGAAACTCACCAGAGGTGATGGGCTGTGGAGCACGGCGGAGCTCCGGCGAGGGGTCGAATCACTTCGATTCAACACCAAACAACGCAAACCCCGGGTCGATTCGACTCCTACTGTCACTAGGAGCACGAAGAGGTAGAGGTTTTTGGTTGAAAATGGCGGAAGAAGGATTAATTTCAAATTGAAGTCGGGGGCTCTCTTTTGTAGGGTTGACGGATGGCGTGAAAGACGAGGGTTGAAACGCCTAGATCAGTGGTCTTCAGCCCCAGATTTCACTAGGGCGTGAATCACCATTGATCGAGGAGCAAAAATGCAGGAGGCATCGTCATGGATTGGTGCAAGGTGGAGCCTAGAAAAATGCGAGAAGAAGAGACAAAGGGGACTCTGACAAGTCTGAAGGGAAAGGTCTGACAGTTGACCTAGGTCAACTGTCAGACCAACCTGGTTGGTCCACGTGGACCAACCAGGAAAAATCCTCACAAAATGATTTCAAAATTCAAAATAAAATAGTAACTTATTTTATTTAATTATGGTTATAAAATAAAAAATGCTTGTAATTTAATAAATTATTTTTTTGGTAATTTTTATTTATTTTTATTGGGTGTATTTTTACAAGTTTGCATTCATACCCTTATATAGGTATATTATTCTATATATTGTATTCTCTTATTTTTATTTTTTATTTTTAATTTCTTTAATTTTGTTTATTAATTTATATAATTAAAAAGTATTTTTATACATTTAATTATATTCTTATTTTATTTTTCTGAGATGTTTTGTATGTTAAATAAAATAGAAGTGTATTTTATATAGGTATAAGTATAGGTAGTATACCTATGTATCCTATTTACAAGTATTTTTATTTTGTATTTTCTTTGCATTTTTATTCTAATTTTAATGCATATATATATTATAAGTATTAATTACAATATTATAAAAATATAAAATTATAAAAATAATAAATAAATAATAAATTGAATATTTTAATCTGTACAATTATACAATGAGGGTCCAAAACTCAACTTTCAAACCGTAGCTCCGCCAAACGCGAAACCACCGCCATTAAATAGCTTATTTTCTTCTATATAAAATTAAAGGTGAGTATACTGCATTTGGAGTTTTCATTTGTGAGATACGGGTCTGGGAAGTTGGGATTCTGGATTTTTATTCAGACCATAACTTTTTATCTGTACATTATTTTTTAGGAAATCAATTTTGTATTTTTCTTTATTTAATTATCTACAACTTTCATGTACGAAGTTTCTTTATTTGATGAATAAAAAGTGATACCAAAAATAGGTCCCAAAATGACTAAAGAATGAATAGAATGTATAGGTATTTTATCTGTATTTTGACCTTATCTCCCCCTACTTTATTCCTGGTCGACCTATTCATCAAGATGCCTAGGTCTCGGGGGTTTTGGGTCATAAAATATTTACAATATTTTATTCTTTTTCTTTTCTTTATTTATTCTATAATTTTGGCTTCAATTACAGTATTTTATACATTAATATGATGCACATGCATGGATGCTAAGATGATGATTTTAAGGGTATTTACAGGTATTTGCTAGGGTTTTTGATGCCAAAATGATAGAATAAAGATGATGAAATGTGGATTCATCAGGGAGATCTAAATGTTGCTGAATATAACAACAAGTTTCATCGCTTACTAAAGTATGCTACACACTTATGTCCTGATGAGTACCGTATGAATCAGAAGTTTATTGAGAGACTTCACCCTGCTTTAAGATCGAAGGTTCTTTCCAGCATGCCGAAGACTATGGAAGATGCTCTAGCCAGCACCACAACCATGGAGAGAGATTTCTTGCGACGAAAGGAGGAGAAGCCACGCAATGATCGGAAGGATCGATTTGGAAGGAACAAAAATTTCAAAAATTCTCAGAAGCAGAAGCAAGCCTCCAAGACGGGGCAAAACAACAGATTTGCTGAGTGCTCTTTCTGTCATCGTTTCCATCGTGGAGAATGCTATCTCAAGAATGGCCAGTGTCTGAACTGTGGAGAGAAAGGACACTTTGTTCGTGATTGTCCGAAGCCTAGGAAGCAGCCCATTGCTCAAGGACAAGATCAAAGGCCAAAGGTTCCGGCTCGAGTATATGCTCTCACCATTGGAGATAATGCTGCTAAAGAAGACAAGGTCATCGAAGGTACCCTTCTTATTGATAATTTACATGCAAAGATTCTTTTTGATACTGGTGATACACATAGCTTTATCTCAGAGGCTCTAGTAAAAAGTATAGATGCAAAACCAAAACTTTTAGATATTGATCTAATAGTCACCACACCTACTGGGGGAAATGTAAAAGCATTGGAGTATATTCAAGATGCTCCATTGATAATTGAGGGTCATGAGCTACCTAGTGACCTCATTGTCATGAAGATGACAGACTTCGACATTATCCTTGGGATGGATTGGCTTTCCCAATATCATTGTATCATTGATTGTTGTAAGAAGAGAGTGATTATCGCAAGTCATCAGATCCCAGGTATTGTTATTAAAGGGCCTGTCACCGGTTCTGATCGGTGCATTATTTCTGCCATGAAGGCACGTCGCATGATCTTGAAAGGACGAGAAGCCTATCTTGCCAGCATTATTAGGGTTGAGCCATCAACCTATCTTTATCTGATCTCGACGTCATTCGGGAGTTTCCTGATGTTTTTCCAGAAGAATTTTCTGGACCCCCACCTCAGCGGGAGATTGATTTCACTATTGAGCTGGTACCCGGAACTGTACCAATATACAAGGCATCATATTGCATGGCTCTTGCCGAGCTGGTGGAATTAAAGAAGCAACTTGAAGAGTTGTTTGACTTGGGATTTATCAGGCCTAGTGTGTCACCATAGGGTGCACCTGTTTTATTTGTTAGAAAGAAAGATGGATCACTTCGCTTATGCATTGATTACCGACTGCTGAATCAGGTGACTGTGAAGAATAAATATCCGTTACCGCGGATAGATGATTTATTTGATCAATTCCAATCAGAAGGGTCTTCTCGAAGATTGATTTACGACCCGACTATCATCAATTGAGGATTCGAGAGGAAGAGATCTCGAAGACTGCTTTCCGAACACGCCATGGGCATTATGAATTTTGTGTGATGCCATTCGGATTGACTAATGCTCCTGCCGCTTTTATGGATCTTATGAATTGGGTCTTTCGACCATTCTTGGATCACTTCGTCATTATTTTTGTTGACGATATTCTCGTTTATTCTCAGAGTGCTGAGCTACATGAAGAGCACGTGAGAATCGTGTTGGAGACGTTGAGACAGAACCAACTTTATGCTAAATTCTCCAAGTGTGAATTTTGGTTGAAAAAGGTCATGTTCCTTGGGCACATTATTTCTAAGGATGGGATTTCTGTAGATCCAGCCAAGGTTGAGGCAGTCTCAGAATGGAAGCAACCGCATATCGTGACAGAAATTAGGAGCTTTCTTGGTTTAGCAGGATACTATCGTAGATTCATTCGTGATTTCTCAAAGATTTCACTTCCCTTGACCGAGTTGACTAGAAAAGGAACTAAGTTTGAATGGTCTTCTGCATGTGAGCATAGCTTCCAAGAATTGAAGAGGAGGTTAACCACCGCTCCTATCTTGATATTACCCTCAGGTAATGGAGGTTTTGTCATTTACATTGGTGCATCCCTGAATAGCTTGGGTTGTGTGTTGATGCAGAATGAAAAAGTTGTAGTTTATGCTTCAAGGCAGCTAAAGATTCATGAAAGGAATTATCCTACACATGATGTAGAACTTGCCGCTGTGGTGTTTGCTTTGAAAATCTGGCATCACTACCGTTATGGTGAGAGATTTGAGGTTTTCTCTGATCATAAAAGCCCCAAATACCATCTTCTCTCAAAAAGACTTGAATATGCGCCATCGAAGATGTATGGAATTCCTTAAGGACTATGATTTCTCTATTGTTTACCATCCATGTAAAGTAAATGCTGTAGCAGATGCTTTGAGTCGAAAGGGTTATGCCTTATCAACTAGCTTGATGATCAAAAAGTGGAAGTTGATTGACGTCTTTGTTTCTTGGAATGCTTTTAAGGAAAGTGACAAGATTATCTTATCGAGCATCCAGATTCATTCGGTGATAGTAGAGAAAATATTGAGAGCTCTGAAAGAAGATCCTGAGTACCATGTTTTAGCTGAGAAGAGTCAAGGAGAGAGTTAAGAATTCTTCATTGCTACAGATGGTGGCATCAGATTTAAGAATCGTTTATGGGTTCCTTCTCAGGCAGAGTTGAAGCAAGAGATTCTAGATGAAGCTCATCGTTCTAATTTTACTGTGCATCCAGGAAGTACAAAGATGTATAAAGATCTCCAACGAAATTTTTGGTGGAAAAATATGAAGAAGGAAATTGCAGAATTCATTTCTCGTTGTTTGGTGTGTCAGCAAATCAAAGCTGAGCATCAAAGACCTGCTGGACTATTGGAGCAGTTGGAGGTTTCGGAATGGAAATGGGAACATATCACCATGGACTTTGTGATGGGTCTTCCGAAGATCGATGCAACTCATTGTGATGCTATTTGGGTAATCGTGGATAGATTGACAAAATCTTCCCATTTCTTGCCAATGAAGAAAAAGGAGTCTGTTGCAAGCTTAGCAAATCTGTACATTAACAATATTGTGAAGCTTCATGGTATACCTGTCTCTATTGTTTCTGATCGAGATCTAAGATTTACCGGGAGATTTTGGAAAAAACTTCAGGAGGCTTTTGGTACAAAGCTGAAGTTTAGTACTGCATTCCATCCTCAGACAGATGGTCAATCTGAAAGAACTATTCAGGTTCTTGAGGATATGCTTAGAGCATGTTCTTTGGATTATGCTCGAAGTTGGGATGAGAACCTTCCACTCATTGAGTTTGCCTATAACAATAGTTATCAGGCTAGTATCGGAATGGCTCTGTATGAGGCTCTCTATGGGAGACCATGCAGATCTCCTCTTTGTTGGAGCGAGGTAGGTGAAAGAAGATTGCTCGGACCAGAACTTGTGCAAAAGTGTGCAGATAAGATTGACCTAATTAAGAAAAGGCTCTTAATTGCTCAAAGTAGACAAAAGAGTTATGCAGATAACCGTCGCAGAGAACTAGAACTTGCAGTTGGTGATCATGTTTTTCTCAAGATTTCTCCAACTCGCGGTGTATTGAGGTTTGGGTGAAAAGGAAAACTTAGTCCAAGATATATTGGTCCATTTGAGATATTGGATAGAGTAGGCGAGGCAGCCTACCGCATTGCGTTACCACCTCAGTATTCACATATTCATAATGTCTTCCATGTCTCCATGTTGCGGAAATATGTTCATGATCCATCTCATCGGATTCGTTATGAGCCTATTGAAGTTCGCAAAAACTTATCGTATGAAGAGCGTCCTTCACACATTGTTGATCGCCAAGAACACCAATTGCGAAGGAAGACTATTAAGATGGTAAAGGTTGCTTGGCATAACCACTCAGATAGAGAGGCCACATGGGAACTTGAAGATGAAGTTCGAGAGAAATATCCTGAACTTCTAAATATGTCTATTAAATTTCGAGGACGAAATTTCTTTTAAGGGGGGTAGAGTTGTAATATTCGTTTTTTAAGGGGTTGTTGTGCAAAAAAATTAAATAGAGGAAATAAATGGAATGATTATATAGGGGATCTTATATAAATATACATAACAAGCAAAAAAATAATAAAACAAAGGTGGAAACGGCATAGCCGTTCAAAAGATAATATTAATATATAAAAATATAACAACCAATAAGTTGTTACAACCGTGTTTTGGTTTTAATTTATTATATCTTTTGAGAAGATAAACGTGCATGGGTTGTTTTAAGGGTTTTAAAAGCGTGGATGAGGCTTGCCGTAGAGAGTTAGAGAGAGGGAGAGTTAAGTCTAATCAAGAGAGTCTTCTGCCGGTAGCAATCCTTGTTTTGACAAGGTTGGAGACAAGATTGGCGTGATCTTCGGGATTCAACGAGCAGTGCCAGGAACGCTTGCGCGCGGTCTGCAAACTCTGTTGTTGAGGGTTGTTGAGGGATCAAGATCGATTAGAGTTTCCGTCGAGGTATTTTATTTTGTTTTGTTATGGTTTGGACCGATGTGGATTGTATTTTTTTAAGATCTATTTACCAAATGTGATTGTATATACGGAATAGAATTTAATTACTATAAGCACCCGATTCAATTTATGATTTCTTGATGATGTTAAAAAAAACATAACTTGGGATAACATGTTTTCAAGGTTATATAGCTGAATTATTCAAAAAAAAATCAAATCATATAGCTACTCAGATACTTACCTTGTATTTTTTTTGTCAATACAAGAAGTTTTAGATTAAGGTTGGAATTTATCCTCTGATTCATGAATATATTGTAGGACAATAGGAATCTTTTAGGTTAAGTTGTTGTTATATTTTTATGGTTCAAATTAGAGTATCAAAAGAAAATATAAGAAGGGAATGTTTTGCAATAGATTTATACGAGAAGTTGATGTAACTGTGGAGCTTTTGTCAAAAAACTATTTTATATTAGGAGGCAATAAAATAGATTACTCAAACTTCAAAATAAATCGGTTGTTTTCGAAAAAAATTATTTTCGTGGAATATTGATTTTAAGAGAACCTACATTATTATCTATTGTATAACCCAAGTCACCCATTATTTAAAAATTGTTAAATATTTGTAGATAAAATATTATTCCATAAATAGGCCAGCAATATATTATATTTTCGTAAACTCATCGAAAAAAAAAAACTACTACTGCTAATAACAAAAATAATGGTAATCATAAAATTTAACTGATTGTATTTTTAACTACCAATGCATTGGATGGGTAGTAACCGTATAGAACGTCGAGTGGTATTTTCTGCAGTGCATGGTGTTAAGATAGTTTTCTTTGATTTAAGTGAAGATTGATTTCCGTGGACGAAGAATCCTATAAATATATCCGTATAGATTGAGGTATGTACATTAATTTATGTCGCATAACATTGTTGTTTATACTCTACTGTGGATTTTATTACCTATCAGAATGTTACTTTATTTTATCTCTTTAAAATGCTTTCATTATGTTTATGTGTTAAAATCTAGATAATCAAGCGCTAATATGATATTTAGCCATAATGCTTATCTACGGAATAGTTGTTAAATGTTAAGGAGATATGTATATAATTGTCATTTGATGTACATGTTAATTCGTATTTTTTTATGTCCTGATATTTTTAAAAAGTAAATTATTATTTTGACACCACCATTGTGATGGAGTAGACATTGTTCATTGTTGGCCCATTAGAGGCTTTGACCTGCCGGGTGCTGCGCGGACGGTTAAATCCGTCAATTGACCTTTGTAGGTGGGTAATCCTACACTACTTCCGAACAATTTTCTGCTACGGCGGTTGACTCAGTACTGATGTACATTGCATTGGGGTTTGGATAGGAGGCCTCGTATTGATATTTATTTTAGTTTAAAAATTTTGATTTAAGGGAACGGGGTGGCTTCTATCCAAGCTCGGGCTGTCAGGTGTCGACAGATGGTATTGATTTATATTGATATGGATATTGACATTATAGTCACAGAATTTGTGATAGTCAAGGAAATTCATTGAATTGTCATTGTTATCCCATAATGATGGGCATACATGAAAAAGTCTTTTATAGTTTATTGTTTATTTATTGATTTTTGATCCTTATTATATGGAATTGTCATCGTAATTTTTTTACTCATTGTATATGGTTATGATGATATGTCTCATAAATTATTGGTGCATACTTAGTCAAATTCATTTGACTAATATTGATTTATAACATTGCAGCTTAACGGAGGGCAAGGTTGGGTTGTTCGGCTAAATTAAGGACTCATTGCTTATCCTAGTTCGTTAAGATTAATGTAGGGAGTTATTGATAGACTTATTTGTTCTCTTTTTGTAGTCCAGACTTGATAAGTCTTTTATTTATTGGTTATGTTCTTTTATTCTTTCATCATGTTTGGTACTCTGAATGTTATTTATGGATTATTGATTTTTGTCTCGCACCTGGACTCGAAAAAAATTCATTGTTTTTGGATGCTTCCGCAATTTTCCCCCATGTTTCGAGGTCCGGGATGTGACAGATGGAATGGTCAGATATAAACGAGGGGTCAGTCTTCTACTTGGGGATGAGAGAGAGAGAGAGAGAGAGAGAGAGAGATATGAGAGGAATAAATGAAGGGAGGGTGGAAGTAGGATGAAATATGATTGGGATTGACGCGTGTGGAAAGGGGGAAGAATATTTGAAAAAAGATGAGATACCAAACGATGGGAGATAAGATGATGTGCTTAACAAAAAATAAATTCAACCGGTCTTTTGGAAATTAGCAATTAGTCCAAATGCACTCTAAATAACGGTAGCTTAACAAAAGATAAATACAACCGGTCTTTTGGAAATTAGCAATTAGTCCAAATGCACTCTAAATAACGGTACCTTATCTTACACATCTTAGCACGAATTTGTTTTACAATATTCATTCATATATATTATATGTATGCATATTATATTTACCACAAAATATTTTATTTTAGTGGGGAGAATCTTTTCGTGTATATATTCTAATTTCCTAAATTTATGTGTTTTGAGTAATAAAGTGTGCTCTACACAGATACGAAGAATAGAGCATATTGGCACATATATATGGAATTTTAAAGTAGTGACAGCAGAGATGCTTTGTCTGCATATTTTGCTTGACAGTTAAACCATTACATGTTAGAGACATTTTTGCCGCAATTATGGAAACTGATGGCCCAGATCGCTGCTAATATTTCTTTTGAAATATTTCTATAATTACATTTTAAATTATATTACAACCTTTTCTATTTATTGATTAATGCTGTTACTTAAATGAAAGTATTTGTATCTCAAATTTTAAGCTAACTCAATTTATATTCAACTTACTTTTTTTAAAAAATTGTGTTGCCTTGTTCTAACTTAAGACAAGGAGATTCTCTTATCGAAAGATAAAAAACCCTTAGTCAAAAAAAGTTTATTTTGTAGTGTGCAATTTTTTGATTCGCCATTTTAGCAAAATGGAGGGATATAAATAAAGACTTTATCACTTCGAAACAAACATTGCATTTATCAATGTATAGATTGTATAGTAATGAAATTGTATGTAGATAATGACCTCGAGTTTATGTTCTCATATATACTTAGTGCTATGCTTATTTGTTAATTTGGGCACTGGAGTCAAGAAATGTTTGTTGTATTGGGCATAATTATTGCCATAATTGTCATTTGGATGCTCGTTATTTGCATTTTGCTGGAGATCAAATTCATTTGTATATCTCATAGATTGATATTTCTTATATGGCGTTCTTTTCGGAAATAAGAATATATAATGATAGGGATCAAGGAGAATAAGGGTATATTCTCTGTTTGGCTCGAAAGATAGAAATAAAAAAAATAAGGTGGAATACATGTACGTAAGGTGAAATAAAGATAGTAATAAGGGTAGAATAAGATAAAATATTGAGATGTGGATGGAATAGTCATACTCATGGAAACCACGTTGGGTGGGGAATCAGCCCTTTATTCCAATGCTTATTCTTAGGGCACGTTTGGTTGGGGGTGTGCCCCGGGTCGATGGGGGTCACCCCCTCCCAACCCCACTCGCGAGACCGTGTAGACTCATATTTTGGTGGGTTGCAGCATGTGACCTCTCTGACGCGAATTAATGCTGGGCAATGGATCCATCCCATCCAAGGCAGACAGAAAGCTTCTTCTCGAAGGCACCGCCCCACGCTTTCTCCCCCAAAGTCTGGTCATGCGTCTCACCTTTCCACCAGCATCGCGCATCTCTCGGCAGCTTTTTCAGCCATTTCTTCACCGTCGAGAAGACTAGTCGACCCGGGGCAGACAAGTCCGTGATGAAGCCATACACTCTTGCAGCCTCCCTTGCAACTCTCCACGCTCACATCCCATCAGCACTGCCATTGCCGCATCTCAATGGAGGAAGGTGCCTCCTCCTGTGAGTCTACTGCTCCCTCGGTGTCCCCTCTGCCACTGAGGGGCGGGAGGAGGAGACCCCTGCAAGTTGTGGACGATCTGTGGCCCTATAAATTGGGGGCAATACTGATTTCGGCGTTGGCAGCGGCTAGAGTGTCATCGGCGGTGGAGTTGGTTGAGCCAGTGGTTCGGACGATCACGAGAATAGTAGGCAAGTATGTCGTGCAAACCAATCTTCGTTGTCATGTTTTTGTTATGGAAGGGCTTCTTCATTTCATCCGCGATGGCCGCATAGTTGGTCTGTTCATGTCATCGGCTTTCATATGTCTTCACTTCCGTGTGTTTTATCTGGTTGTGTATAACATGTAACATGTAAGCCCGTGTGTTTTATCTGGTTGTGTATTCTTTAGCAATAAAGTATAACATGTTGTTTTCTCTGGGAATGATCAACTGTTCAAGAAGATGAATTTAGAATGTATTAGGACTCCGTATAACATGTAAGCCCGAAGCCAATGATTTGAGTAGCACTTTATCAGTGTTGTGAACAAGAGCTTCTCGTATGCCCATTAATTTTCTTATCTCCTATTTACGATTGATGAAGGAACATAAGTACACATCATTCCTATTCTTTCTGATATTACAGTTATGCTTGATAATAAATGGGTAGTTGTGACCTCAAAGTAACTGAGAGATCAAAACATGACACGAAGGAACTCTGTTTTGCTCCTGAATGCTACTCATTATGTAAGTCTCTCCACCAACAACATGTTGCAAGCAAGTCTTCCCTGTATCAAACTCTGATGTTGTGCTTCCTCCAGTCAGCCCTCCCTGTATCAAACTCAGGGTAGAAATAGATCGTTGCTTCCATTGATCAAGAGTTTTCCAAGTACAAATGCTGTCATTTCTTTAACTTTTGTCCGGAGACTTTTGTCGTATCTTAACTCCCACCAACCTCTACAACAATAGATCCCACCTTCGCAGGACTTGGCCTCACATTCATCGAATGGATAATTGGCAATCGAGAAATTCCCTTTTACTTCCACCTGTTGGTAATGTTAAATTGTCCAGTCCTTTCAATACGCAGCAGAAATTCAGCGTCTGAGGCTAACTTTTCACAAATATTTGGAAGATTATACTCAGATGGCTCCCCGCCCCAGGTCCATAAAACAGACCAAGGCTTTCATATGTGTGCAAGTTAATTTTTCTAACTGAATCAGGAGTCAATGATCGGGTTGATGCTACATGCTCAATTACGACTTCTGCAATGAAAGAACCTTGGACTTCCCTTGGAGCACGCATTGCAGTTTTTGTTGGAAGATTTGTCTGGCACAATTTTATATCGAAAGAGAGCGCTCCCCAATTATACTTTTCCAATATTTTTCGTTGTAAGGTTTGCATTGTAGAGACAAAACAACTTCGACGATATGAGACTGCTCTAGTCCATGGAATCCAGTACCCATGTATTCGTTTTATGAAAACCCTTCACCTCTGTCGTTAATATACACAGTTAATTCAATTTTGTTTTTACTTCTGATGGTCCTTACAAATACCTCCACTCGGTCAACCTTGCACATTTCATGTAACAATGTGTCCTTTTTTTGTTTGTCTTCCCGTCTCTGTTTAAATTGGACCTGTACCCCAACACCTCTATTTGTTTTTGTTTGTCTTCCATCTCTGTTTAAACGGTGGTTCTTCTCGAAAGTGTGGTGTTGGACGAGGTAGATAATGGACGACCATTTCAGATTGTTGAGTCAAAAATTGTGTCAGTGATATTATTTTGTGTGCATCGTTTGTATAAGATCGCAGACAGCATCAAATTTCATCTTTTATATACCCTGACTGAAATCCAGGTTACCATTTGGAAACTGTGGGATTATTTCTCATGTTTGAGTAATTGCAGCACTAGCATTACTGATTAGGAATTAGTTATCTGCCATGTTACAGAAATTTTGATAATTCATCGTGCTCTACTTTGGACGGGTCTGTTTTTTATGAGATCCTCATCCATACAACAGGTGGGGAGGTCATCTCTCCCATCTCCACTACCACGTATGGTGTGAATTTCGTTTCAATTTACTGTATGTAATATGCTTCATTTTGAATCTGCGTTCATGTTTCAACCACCGTCTTGTTTTTCGCTTGAAAGCTTGATATTTATATTGTAAGATATTCTATGACTGAAGTGGTTGTGGATAAAATTAGACGCGATGGCGGGGAGATTCCCACATGGGGAAAGAGTTGCATCGGAAGCAACCGAAAATCTGGGGAATGTCGTTAGCGAGAATGCCCATTGGAACCCAGGTTTAGATCGGATATTCATTGATGCGTGCTGGAACATGAAACCTCCTGAGCAGGAAGCACATTCACAGTGCATGGATGGCAGATGATTATGACAAGATTCAATCATGTGGCCTGTCTCCACTATACGAAGGCTCAACTGTTGTACAGGTGGAAAAATATGAAGAAAGACTACGCAACGTACTTATATCTGCGCAACAAGTCAGGATGGGGTTGGGATGGGATTTACAACAGACCGATTCCTCCGTCTGAATCCGCTTGGTTTGAGATAACCTTTAAGTCCATTCTCCGAGTCTGCATTTTCTTTTAGTGACAACTAATATAAATTGCATTTCCCTCAGCTGCCTGATAGGTATCGCAAGTACCGCAATAAACCTTTCCTGTACTTTGGAGACATTCAGCGCTTCCTAAGTAAAGACATTGCAACAGGCGTGCACACAATCTCCTCTAGACCGCCAAGGGATACCCCAGGGTTTGGCGCGTCGACCTCCTTTTCCCCTCCAAGCCAGAGAGAGTTAAACTTCGACGAGAACCTCGACAAATGTATGCAAGAATCGGGGGATGACTTGGAAGCTAGCGAGGATGTGACCCCAACTCCGTCCCGAAAGAGAAACTCGAGCGGTGGACGCGCCATCAGCAAGAAATCAAAGAGCAGACCGTCGCGGACTGGAGGTGGGCAGGAGGTGCTTCACGACTTCCTTTCTTCATTATCTGAGAAGTTTACTGCGAGCAAGAACGGTCCAGAAGATGTGGCTCTTGCCGCATGCACGGAAATAGGTGTCATGCATCCTGATCTTGATGTCGATGAAATAGACAAAACTGCTGAGAGGTTGGCAACACCTGTGGGAAGGAATGCGTACATGATTGCCCGCGCTGATCCGCAGAAGCTGAAGTCGTGGATCGACAAGATTCTTTCACGTTGAAGATCTAAATTAACTGCATTTCCATTTGAATTGTCTAAGAACTTTTTTATCACTTTGACATTTAGAACTACTCGTACGAACTCCTAAAACTTCCGTACGCTTCGTCAATCGTAGTTTAGAACTTTGAGTGATTATCTTTCTATTGTAGGTGAGTAGTTGAACTAACCATCTCTGCTGCAGGTCATAGAGAATTAATGCGAAGTGCTTCATATATCGGTCCATATTGATATATGATGGGCAGGGATGAGTAATATCCCATAACAGGGTTGCAAACTATTGCCTTTGCATGTGAATTGCAAAAAATGCGAAATGCTTTATACAGGGATTGCTTTATACATTGACGTTGCAGGTCTGCAAATAGTAAAGACCATATTATTTGCTCAATTTCCAGGTCAAATCTCCAGTGCAGGGCAGTTGATTGTTATAGAGGCTTGAAAATTATCCATTGTCATTGCACTCCATTTGCTTCTTTTGCGTCTCATTTCATTTTGCAGGTCATATGCTTCGTTTGCAGGGTTAATTAAAAAATCCCTTCTGGTTGACATCTTTTTTGCCATGTGATGCTCTCCTTTTATTGCTTATGCTTGGCCATTGATTCCTATTAGTACTTCCGTAGGCATGTCAACTCGGTCGTACAATCCCTTTGCGAATGTTGGAGACATAATTCTAGTTGCGTACGTGGGAATAGTTGGAGCTATTGCGATAGAGGAGTGGGAAGCAAACGGAAGACAAATCCCCCGGCCATTGCATACGAGGCCGCTCACTGGGGGACAGTGGATAAGGGAGATGCTAGATGGTCATGATGATCGTGCGTATCAAAATTTCCGCATGAAGCCAAATATGCTCAGACGATTTGCTCATGTCCTTACGGAGCATGGATTAGCACCGACTAGACACATGGATGTCGAGGAGCAGGTCTGCATCTTCTTGTATGCATTCGCTAATGTACACTCAAACAGAGTAATTCAGGAGGCCTTCCAACACAACGCTGAGACGATATCGAGGCATATAAGAAATATTCTTTCCAAGGTACTAACCTTGGAAGGAGAATATATAAGACTGGCACCCCCTGTGACGCCTGATATAATCACATCGAATCCACGATACTACCCATACTTTAAAGTAAATACCTACATGCGTTGCTTTTATATTTGCGTTCGATGTACGTAACTTACATGACCTTGTATCCACAAGGCGTTATAGGTGCCATTGATGGGACATACATTCCAGCTCAGGTCGCTCCCGAGGAACAAGGAGCATATCGATGCAGGAAGTTATTTACGGCTCAGAATGTTATGGCCGTTGTTGACTTCAACCTTTGTTTTACTTATGTCATCACGGGGTGGGAGGGTTCTTGTGCAGATATGACGGTACTGCGAAATGCCGTGGAGACCGGTTCCTTTGTCGTCCCAGAAGGATGCAAGTATTTGGTTGATTGCGGTTATGCAAACACCGACACATTCCTAGCTCCATACGGAGGTTCCCTTTATCATCTTCCTGCATGGAGGGCTCGCGGGTGTTTGTACGAAAACCACAAGGACCTCTACAACCATCGCCATGCATGTCTCTGCAATGTTGTGGAGCGTACGTTTGGTGTTTGGAAGAAAAGATTCTGTTGCCTTCGCGATATGCCTGCATATCCTTTCAACATACAAAGAGATGTCGTTAGGGCTACGTGCATTATACACAACTTCATACAGCTGAATGGGGGAGATTCAGCATCCAATGATGACGAGGAGGAGGTATTGCCTCAGGAGCCCATTGAGGAGCATCATCGTGTTGTAGGCATATTGCGTGACGACATTCGGCGTGGACAGCTGTTGCGAGATAGAATTGCTACCGCAATGTGGAATAATAGAAGAGCGACGCAATCATAGTGCAATTGGTCGTCTATTTGTTTGTACTGAAGATGTGTACTAAATTACCGTTGTCTACTTGAATGTCTCCGATAACTATCTTCGCATTCCACTCAGCTATATGTGTTCAATATTTCCTTAATCTAAATTATGCCTCCCAATTTGATCTTCGTCTCTAATTATAGGTGCAAACAGATGGATCCGGCAGCTGATAAATGCAGATGTGGCTATCCGGTGATTCTCAGATGCGAGGAGGGCTCGCAACATCCATGTCGACGCCTATTCTACATATGTTCCACCGGTCGATGCGACACGCGGATCAAGTACACGCGTACTAGTCGGACTTTGCAGAAAAAAGCGGATGAATTTTTCTTCATGGCGGATCGTCTTTGGGAACAAGAAAATTTAAACAGGGATCTATCTTCTACGGTGGACGCTTGCAGGAAGGAACTGGAGGAAAAAGAACTAGAACTGAGTTTCATGTACTCTGAGTTGGATGAGGAAAGTGGACGCACCTCTTCGATGAAGGAAACGATTGACACACTTTGACTTCAGTTGCACGATGCAGGAATTTCCACCGTTGACGACGACTTAGTCGACAAACACGTCGTTGAATGACGGTTATGTAATGCGGGGCAAAGAAAGCCTTCTCAACGAAAAATGTAACCGTATCCTATGCAAGGAAACCCCCTGCTAAATAAGTAAGCTCTTAAATTTGAAACTTTTTCCACTATCGTAATACAATATTTTCTAGGTTAAAATTTGCAAATACGCCACTACATGTGACTAAAATCACCCTCACAAAAATTCAAGAATTCAACCTTTGTTTTCAATCATATACAATCATAACTCAATCATAAATCACCCCACTCCAATCCATCAATACATCACATCCTGTCACATCCAACTCTAACCCAACCCTTTTCTTATCCAAACACCTACTATTACAACTGGGTTATCCACCCTACCAACCCACACTGACAGAGTTGCCCCAACCCAACCCATACCCCAACCAAACGCACCCTTAGGGTGGAGCGTTGGGTCGGGTCGGCCTGGACCCAACCCTGACCCGTCCCGTAATAGCCCGGGCCCATCCCGGTTCCAACGTACATGTGGGCCAAGCCCGGGTCCTGATTTTGTCGATTTTTCAATTGCAGGTCAGACCCAACCCAAACTCAACATAGCTCGTGGAAACCCGACCAAGCCCACCATGCATGCACTAGCCAAGGAATGCAGGGGTCTTGGAAGGATGTTTGTGCCTCGGATTCATAGTTATGGCAATAGAACTTTGACTTGTAACAATTTAAACATCTCACATAAATCTTTGTTGGAAGTAGAGTAACCAAATAATCGTGATGACATTATGGTTGATGTCTTTGTTTTGTCAACAATGCAAAAAATCTAACATAGCTTAATGCACCTCCGTAACTTAAGTAACTATTGAATATACAGTGTCAACTAGTAGAAAGAGAAATAGTTATTCTAGTAATAGGAAGAACATAGTATCCTTATGCACTCATTTCACATGTTAGATGTACTTGATGTATTCGTCTATGAGAGCATGTGGTTCAGAATGCATGCTCTCATGCTCAATAAAATAATGTAATATTCTAATGGTTCTGCAAGATTATGACATGTGATAATGAATAGTAAGTTAAATAGCAGTAACATTATCTAGATTCTTTCGTAATATTTTGATCACTGGAGATCTATAATAACAAATTTCTGCTGCAACTGATTGACCCAATGGAATTTACGCAACTGAATTTCCTCTACAATGTACAAATTATAACACCTGCATTCTCATTAAAGACGAGCTTAATAAAAGTATCTTCATCTCTATATGTGTTATCACGACCATATATAAAACTATTTGTCAATACTCCTTCCACAGAGAATGACACTTGTAGCTATAAAAATTCAAGATTATGAAAATTCGATGATATGTGAGTCGAGAAAATTCTGATTTAAAAACACAAACATGTCTTAAATTGTTATAATTTATAATACACGCACTTAACTACAACAAGGAAATCAAAATCAACTGGAGTTAAAAAACTAAGAAAACATAATACATAGATCCTTTTTTGTCACCAATTCGATCATATCAAAAATCACTAGAGAATACAATGTACCATAACAAAAGCCAATAAGAACAATGTGTACCTCTGTATAGGGATTCTTTTGTTCCGTGTATCTAGTTCAATCACAGGCAAACTTAACTAATTTCTCCAGTAATTTCTCATATATCAAATGTGAGTTCTGTGCATTTTGAGTCAATGAAGCCTCATATATAAGTCCACCTCAACCCAATCAATTTACAGTCAATACATGAGAAAGAAATTAGAATCTAATGCAACACTCGAATGCAACACAACAATGAAATATGCAACCTATGTCATAGAACACATCACATGGACATTACATAATTAGAGAAAAATCTAATATGCCTTCAAAAAATAGTACACATTGCATTGAAAGATCACTAACGTGCTTCCGAACTATAATTCTCATTTCCATTGGCTCGGAGACTGTCTGACACCGTGGGGAGAAGATAAACCGGTTGCTACGATGTGAAGGTCCAGTCGCCATGCCGCTGGAGAGAGGAAGGCGCGTGCAGGCGTAGGAAGCACCGGTGAAGGAAGATGCAGGCGACGTCGTTGGAGGGCACGAGGAGAGATGGGGGAGAAACTTGGGTGGGGGCGAGAGAGGGCACGGAAGAGGAGCTGGGGGCCGCGATCGGGGGAAGAGTTGGGGGTTGCACGGGGGACCGATGGAGGGGCTGGGGCCGCGTTGTGGGCGGTGGGTGGGTGGGGGGGGGGGGGGGGGTGGATTGTGGACCGGTGTGGGAGATCCAACTGTTCGTGATTGTGGCATCCGACGGCTAGTGATGGTGCAA